>JAGIQG010000005.1:26320296-26787008 GCA_024679065.1 Sphyrna mokarran
TCTATGTTCTATGTTCATCTTCGTGTCATCAGCAAATTGCATTACACTATAGTCAGCCCCCTCCTCCAGATCGTTGATGTAAATGGTAAATAGTTGAGGCCCCAGCACCGATCCCTGTGGCACTTGACTAGTCATCAACTGCCAACCAGAATAGCACCAGAATAGATGTGAATAAGTTTGAGATGATACATTTTGGTCAGAAGAGCATGGAGAGACAGTATAAAATAAAGGATGAAGTTCTTAAATAGGATGCAGGAGTAGAGGGACCTGCGTGTGTATGTGCATTGACCATTGAAGGTGGCAGGACAGGTGGAGAGAGCAGTTAATAAAGTATATAGTATTCTGGGCTTTATTAATAGGATTGAGGAGGTTATGCTAAACTTATAGAAGACACTACTTAGACCTCAGCTGGAATATCGTGTACAGTTCTGGGCACCACACTTCAAGAAGAATGTGAACGCATTGGAGAGAGTGCAGATTTGGGCATTATTAAAGTAACTTCATTGCAGTGTTAATGTGGCACTAATAAATAAATCAATAAATAGAATAGGTTTACAAGAACGGTCCCAGGAATGAGAAACTTCAGATATGAGGATAGATTGGTGAGGTTGGGACTGCTCTCCTTGGAGAGAAGAAGGCTAAAAGGAGATTTGATGGAGATGTTTAAAATCATGAGGGGCCAATCAGAGTAAATAGGAAGAAACTATTCCATCTCATTGAAAAATCAGGAATGAAAGGACACAAATTTATTGATTTGCAAAAGAAAAAATGTGATGTGAGATAAACTTTTCACACAGCGAGTTGTTCAAGCCTGGAAGTGTGATGAAGACAAGTTCAATTTAGGCATTCAAAAGGACGGTAGACAATTATTGAACATAAACAATGTGCAAGGATACAAGGAAAAGGCAGAAGAATCATGATACTCATTTGGAGAGCCTGTGCAGATAAAATGGGCTGAATGGCCTCTTTCTGAGCTGTAACAATTCTGTGATTGTGTGATCCTGTGTGCCTGGAGTGAAATCTTTCCAGGGAGTACTGGTTACAAGTGTGATGCAAGCCTCTCTATAGAACACAAGCAAGTGATTGAAGAAACAAACAAGGTCCTGGGGTAAATAATTACAGAGCTCTCTTAAATGCAGAGAGGAGAATGGTCAGTGTAACCTTTTCTGTTCAAGTAAAGCATTAAGATATCCTCCCACAGTCCAAAGGTGTGCAAGTTAGGTGGATTGGCCATGCTAAATTGCCCTTTGGTGTAGGTTAGATGGAAGTAACAATGGAAAATGTGTGGGGTTACAGGGATAGGGTGAGGGACAGGGTACAGGTAAGATATTTGTCAAAGTGTCAGTGCAGAGCTATAGGACTGAATTGCTTCCTTCTGCACTATAGGCTTTCTATAATTTTATGATTTCAAATGAAAACAAAAAGTACTGGAAATGCTCAGCATCTATGGGGACATCAGTTGAGTTATTGGGCGGGATTTTACGGCCTTCATCCCGAAATCATATCCGAGGTCAGCGGGCCTTCCCATTGTCCATCCCTTGCCTGCTCCAATTCCCATAGCGGGTGGGGTGGAAAATTCCAGATCTGATGTGCTGTGTGTCTTCAGAATACAAACATACGGCTGAGGGAATAGGTGCAACTGGAGTTGAGGCCACAGTCAGATCAGCTGTGATCTTATTGAATGGTGGAGCAGGATCGAGGGGCTACTTCTATCCCAGGGTTTTATGTACGTAAGTAGGATTTTCTGTCCTTCCGACACAAAATTGCTTTGGGCTTAATCCCAATTTAAACATTTAAAAAATAGAAACAAGATAACACAGATGATGAATGCTCTGAGGAAGAGTCAGGGATCTGAAACATTAGGCGGAATTTTACCGGCCTGAGGTTCTTACAACCCCACCCGAAGCCAGTGGAAAATGTCGTTTTCCAAGCCTCACTCGTCACCAGAACCGAGGGGGAGTGCACCGGTAAAATTCCAGACATTAACTCTGTTTCTCTCGACAGATGCTGCCAGGACTGCTGAATTTTTCCAGAATTTTCTGTTTTCATAGTGAATATTTTTAAGGCTCTGTTGAGGCCTGAAGTACAGTTTAGAAACTGGAGTAGCTGCTTCACTGCTCAATGAGATGGGGCAATATTTCCTCACGCCCATATCTATTAAATCCCTGCTTGATGGATATCTCAGTCTCAGATATAAAATTAACAATTAATGAAGCATCAAATGCCATTTGCCACAATTTAACCCATTTCCTTAATCCCTCAGAATATTTTTAATCTATCTCCTATCTTGTGGGTAGCTTCCTTGTGCTGACTGGCTACACCGGGCCCTTTGGTGAGATAGAAAGCTTCAGTCCTCAAAGCTGGCTATGTAGTGAGTATTTATAGTGGCAACCATCACATTGCCAGCAGAATGCCTCCCCTCCAACACCGTAAATATAGAACTGTAAAGGGTTGTTTTTTTTCAGATAGATATCCTGCGGACTTGTCTGAAGCAGGGATTTCTGCTCCATCTCACCAATGTTTGTCTAACCTTCGGGCAAGTGCTGTTAAGCTGCAATAAATATCATTCAACAAGACAGCACTAACAATACTTGCACTACTTCACCATATCCCTAGAGGGCAGCAACTGAATAATTTATCTTAAACCCTATCAATTCTGTTCCAATCATTTTAATAGCCAGAATATTTTATGATGCAAAATAGTGTAAGGGCATTAAGAATAGGGACAAGGTTCATGTACACTTTTGGTAATATTTTGATTGTTGTCCACCTACAGGGGAATTCTGTGATGTGGGGCAGGACGGTGGCACAGTGGTTAGCGCTGCTGCCTTACAGTACTACAGGCCCAAGCTCAATTCCTCACTTGGCTCACTGTCGGTGCAGAGTTTGCACCTTCTCCCCGTGTCTATATGGGTTTCCTCCAGGTGCTCCAGTTTCCTCCCACGGGTCCAAAAGATGTGCTAGTTAGGTACATTGGCCATGGTAAATTCTCCCTCAGTGTGCCCAAACTGGTGCCAGGATGTGGGGACTTGGGGATTTTCACAGTAACTTCACTGCAGTGTTAAGTAAATAAACTTTAAAATTCATGAAGAAAATTACTTCTGTATTGACTGATTCAAAGAAAATAATGCAGCTCCCCAGTGTAAAGTAATGGAAGGTGCGTTACCTCACGGGCTGGTGTGGAAGATAGTCACATAAGGCAGGAGGTACCTGAGGCTATTTTGTTTTTACATTTGTCCATGGGATATAGGTGTTGCTGGCTGGGTCAGCATTTATTGCCCATCCTTGAGGGTATTTAAGAATCAACCACATTGATTTGATTTGATTTCATTTATTATTGTCACATGTATTAATATTCAGTGAAAAGTGTTGTTTCTTCCACGCTATACAGACAAAGCATACCCGTTCATAGAGAAAGAAAGGAGAGAGTGCAGAATGTAATGTTACAGTCATAGCTAGAGTGTAGAGAAAGATCAATTTAGTGTGAGGTAGGTCCATTCAAAAGTCTGACGGCAGCAGGGAGGAAACTGTTCTTGAGTTGTTTGGTACATGACCTCAGACTTTGTATCTTTTTCCCACCGGAGAAAGGTGGAAGAGAGAATGCCCGGGATGTGTGGGGTCCTTAATTATGCTGGCTGCTTTGCCGAGGCAGCAGGAAGTGTGGACAGAGTCAATGGATGGGAGACTGGTTTGTATGATGGATTGGGCTACATTCACAACCTTGCTTGGATCTGGAATCACATGTAGGCCAGACCAGGTAAGGATGACAGATTTCCTTCCTTAAAGGATATTAATGAACCAGATGGGTTTTTTCAACAATTGACAGTGGTTTTATGGTCATCAGTAAATTCTTAATTCCAAATTTTTATTGGATTCAAATTTCATCATCTGCTACGGTGGGATATGAACTCAAGTCCCCAGGCCATTACCCTGGGTCTCTGGATTGCTCATTCAGTGACAATATCACCACACCATCATCTCCCCACTCTCCACTCCCTCCCTCTTTGCGTGATTATAGTACATCACTGGCAATGTACAGAGAAAGAAATCTCACCACATCAAGTTAAAATACAACAGGTTTATTAGAACATAGAACATAGAACATTACAGCGCAGAACAGGCCCTTCGGCCTTCGATGTTGCGCCGACCAATTAGGAAAAAGCAATGACCCTCTAACCTAAACTATTCCCTTTTCATCCATAAACTTATCTACTAACCTCTTAAACGCCACCAAACTTGGCGCATCTACAACTGACGCAGGCAGGGCATTCCATACCCTTACCACCCTCTGGGTAAAGAACCTACCTCTGACATCCATCCTATAACTACCACCCCTTAATTTAAAGCTATGTCCCCTCGTGCTAGCTTTCTCCATCCTTGGAAAAAGGCTATCACTGTCCACCCTATCTAAACCTCTAATCATCTTATATGTTTCGATAAGGTCTCCTCTTAGCCGCCTCCTTTCTAACGAAAACAACCTCAAATCCCTCAGCCTCTCCTCATAAGACCTGCCCTCCATAGCAGGCAACATCCTGGTAAACCTCCTCTGTACCCTCTCCAATGCCTCCACATCTTTCTTATAATGTGGGGACCAGAACTGCACACAATACTCCAAGTGCGGCCGCACTAGAGTTTTGTACAGTTGCAACATGACGTTGCGGCTCCGAAATTCAATCCCCCTACCAATAAAAGCTAAGACTCCATATGCCTTCTTAACAACCTTATCGACTTGATTGCCAACTTAACAACCTTATCGACTTGATTGGGTAGCAAAAGCAACTAGTTTTCGGAGCACTGCTCATCAAGTGAGTGGGAGTTCTGTTCACAAACAGGACATATAAAGACACAAACTTAATTTACAAAATAATGGTTGGAATGCGAGTCTTCAAAGATAATCAAGTCTCAGAGGAATAGACAATGTGAGTGGAGAGAGGGTTAAGCACAAGTTAAAGAAATGTGTATTGTCTCCAACCAGGACAGTTAGTGAGATTTTGAAAGCCCAGGCAAGTCATGGGGGCTACAGATAGTGTGACATGAATCAAGATCCAGATTGAGTCCATCCTCATGTATGTGGAACTTGGCTATCGGTTTCTGCTCATCGATTCTGCGTTGTTGTATTTTGTGAAGGCCGTTTTGGAGAATGCTTACCCAAAGATCAGAGGCCAAATGCCCCGATTGCTGAAGTGTTCCCCAATAAGAGAACACTCCTGCCTGGTGATTGTCGAGTAGTGTTCATTCACCTGTTGTCATTGCGTCTGCATGGCCTCCCCAATGTACCATGCCTTGGGACATCTTTTCCTGCAGCGTATCAGATAGACAACATTGCAGGATATGCTGAAGGTTGCAGGATGTCCCTGAATCTTAAGTTCCCAGGTTTGATTTCCTTTTAACCATGTGATGAGCTCTGACACAGGGTCATCTAGATTCGAAACGTTGCCTCTAGTTTCACCCCACAGATGCTGTCAGACCTGCTGGGATCTTCCAATATTTTCTGCTTTTGTCTTTGTACTGGCTTTTGGATCATATCTGTTTACCTTGATTTGCACCATCTGTTCCTCTACCTCAGGCCTTTTGAAAGTGGGAGTTGTGACCTTTTGAAAATGGGTCATTGGGTAAATTCTTGCTGCCCTATCAACTGATCCTGTTCAGAAAAAAAACACGGGATGTTCTGTGATCTTGTTAAATAAGGCTAAATGGGGCGGCACAGTGGCACAGTGATTAGCACTGCTGCCTCATCATGCCAGAGACCCGGGTTCAATTCTTGGCTTGGGTCACTGTATGTGTGGAGTTTGCACATTCTCTCTGTGTTTGCGTGGGTTTCATCTGGATGCTCCAATTTCCTCTCGCAATCCAGAAGATGTGCTAGTTAGATACATTGGCCGTGTTAAATTCTCCCACAGTGTTCCTGAACAGGCGCCAGAGTGTAACGACTAGGAGAATTTCACAGTAACTTCATTTCAGTGTTAATGTAAGTCTCACTTGTGATTAATAAATAAATTAACTTTGAGAACATGGGATATTCTGTGATCCTGTTTCAAAAATGTGGGATGTTCTGTTTATGGTGCATATTTTTCAGAAGGCGCTATGACAATGAGGATATCTCAGACGATGGTATAATCAGCATGAGAACTTTTGATATGGAGGGAAAGGTTAGTACTGCCTGACACAAGTCAAGTTACACTACACTTTATAAAAGGAGGAGGTAAGAATCAGGAGTGAGGTGGTTAGATTGTGACTGTTGCAGCAGTGTTGTAGTTTGCCTACTCAGTGGACGCTGTTTGGATCTTGAATTTCCCACTGTGAAGGCGAGCTACAACTTCAGAGTGTGGCCAGCATGGTCATTATCTCACACTCCAACTCATTACTTTTCCCCTGTGCGAATAAAAATATGTAGCTCTTGAACCAATTTCAAAATGAGATGACGTTTGAAAAACTGGAAAACCATTGAAATGTTTTGTTTTTATTGCAGCTGTATTTAAGAAAGGATAATCGACACATTAATCATAGACTTCACTGAATGCAGAAACATGTAGTTATTGATGTGACATATCCCACCCCCCGGGAGAGTTTACTGAGGGGATGGTAATGGAGAGAGAGTATTGGCGACTGCCCCATTAAGTTCCCACCTAAAAGCAGCCAGTTGGTCTGATGAGCTCTGCATTCTGAAGGTGCTTCTTCAAGGAGGAATCTGTCACAGATAAACACAGTCCATTTTCTGTGGCTGGCTGATGCACAGGATGTGAGCATATTGTCTAATTTCAGACTTTTATTTTGAATGTTTATGTTAATGAGAGGAGTTTGCAAATTTCTGGCACCAGTCTGTGCTGGAATATGGTTTGAATGATTTGGAAAATGGATTTGAACTGGACCTCCTGATGTTTAATATACTGTAAAGTGTTAGCACAAAGTGGAAAGATCCTGTTACATTTCGCAGCCTTATGTGACCATTTTGTTAAAGTGGAAGAAAAGATTGAAAAATGCTGATCTCCCTAATTCCCAATGCTCCATGCATTACAATACAAAGCCTTTAGACTTGTCATTTTGCTATTTTTAAT
This sequence comes from Sphyrna mokarran, assembly GCA_024679065.1. Lineage (NCBI taxonomy): Eukaryota > Metazoa > Chordata > Chondrichthyes > Carcharhiniformes > Carcharhinidae > Sphyrna > Sphyrna mokarran. Next base: position 26,327,352 of record JAGIQG010000005.1, read on the forward strand.
CATCCTGACTTGTTTTTGTGCCGTGGCCCTCTTTGCTTCTTACCCTTGATTACCCTGTTCTCCATTTTTGCATTTCACTGCTCTTTCTTGTTTCTCTTTCTTTCCTTATGTCCCCATCTCCCTGCCATTCTAGTCCCTCCCCAGCCACAATAACAAACACTGTCCCTAGGATAATGATCCCAGTCCTGATCAGATATACCCTGCCCAGTTTGTACTAATCCGACTTCCCCCAGAACAATCCCAGTTTCCCAAGAATCTGAAACCCTTCCCATTGCACCATCTTCCCAGCCACATATTCACCCGATATATCCTGGTATCTCCGACTATCATCTTCACATCACTACCTTTGAGGTCCTACTTTACAACTTTCTTCCTATCTCCCTAATTCTTTTAGAACCTCATCCCATTTTTTAACCTTTGTCATTAGTATCAATGTGTACCACCACTATTGGCTACCGACCCTCCAGGATGTCCTGTACCCACTCCGAGACATCTTAACCCAAGCACCAGGGTGGCAACGTAACATCCTGGAGTCTTATTTGTGGGCCACAGAAACACACATCTATTTCCCTTACAATTTAATCCCTGATAATTATTACATTCCTACACTTTTTACTCCTTCCCTGTGCAGCAGAGTCAACCATGGTGTAACAATTTGGCTGTTGCTGCTTTCTCCTGAGAAGTCATTCCTCTCAACAACATCCAAAACGGTATATCTGCAGGGGGATGACCACAGGGGGTTCTGGCAGTGCCTATTTAGTCTCCTTATTCTGCCTAGTGGTCACACATTCCCTTTCTGCGTGTGGAGTCTCGGCCCTCTCTATATGTCTATCTATGATATTCTGTGCCTTGCAGATGCTCCACAGTCTTTCCAATCACCGCTCCGGTTCAAAGATGCAGGCTTCCAGGAACTGCAGCTGGAGACACTTCCTGCTCCCATGCTGGCCCGGAGTATTTGAAAATGTTCCCAGCCTCCCACGTGGAGGATGAGGAGAACACCAAGTCTTTGAGTCTCTACTCCCCTTTAGACTAAATGTTTGAAAGATGCTTACTGTTAGATAATATCAACCATTCTAGAGCCTTTCTTTCCTGGTCCTTGTTACTACTGAATATAGCCCTTAAAAATTACAAAAAGATATTGCAAAATATAAGCAATAAAAGTAGTAAATACTTACCCGACCTAACTTGCTACTTTCCAGTTAACTCCTTCCCTTGTAGCCTCTACTGCTGCAGTCAGGCAAGATCACTCTCTGAACATTGAAGAAATTAGAAAGAAAGGAAAAATGTCGAAAATACCTCTTTCCCTTCTGTACTGAATTCCCACAGTGTTCTGAATTCCCAATCCCCACATTCACTCTGTTTGTGCCTCATTCAGGATGGGCTCTCTCCTAATCCTCATGCGGAGGTATGTTTGAATTTTCCATCCAATTTGAACAGGATAAAGATTGGGTCTAAAACTACTATTTTAAACTTGAATAAGGGCAACTGTGTGGGCATGAAAGCTGAGCTAGTGAGTGGGATACTGGGCTAGGAGACACTTCAGTGGAGAAGCAGTGGCAGGCAACGAAGCGGATATGTCAGAATATTCAGAATAAGTATATTCTTGCTGTAAAAAAATTCTAAGGAGAGAAGCTATTATCTGTAATTAACTTCAGAAGTTATGGAAAGCATCAAACTTTAGGAAAATGCATGTAACTGTGCAAAGATGAGTGACAAGTCAGGTAACTGGTCAAAATATAAAAAATAGCAGAAAGTGACTGAAAGGGGAATTGGGGAAAGAAATTAGAGAATGAGAGGAAGATGGCTAGGAATATAAAAACAGATAGAAAGAGTCTCTGCAGGCATTTAAAACGGGAAAATGTAAATAAAGCCAGTATAGGTCCTGCAGAGAATGAGAATAGAGAGTTAATAATAGATAGTAAGGAAATGGCATATAAAATGAACAAATATTTTCCTTCTGTCTTCATTATTGAGGATCCTAGAAGCATTCCAGTAAAGCTGTAAATGAAGATTTAGAAAGGAGGGAGGACTTTGATGAAATTACAATCACTAGCAGAAGCCAAGGGTTGAATAGCTTTGGCTTGTACTCGCTGGAATTCAGAAGAATGGGGGGGGAGTTCTCATTGAGGTATGTAAATAGCTAACAGGAATTAATAAAGTGGATGTTGAACAGATGTTCCTCCTTATGGAACAGACTAGAATAAGAGATCTTAGATATAGAGTGAATAGAGGTTGGCTCAACACCAAGATGAGGAGAAACTATTTGTGAGGATTGTGAATCTATGGAACTCTCCATCCCAGAATGTAATGGAGGTAGAATCAATCAACAGATTCAAGAAAGCAATAGATACGTTTCTGATTAAAAGCAGGATAAAGGACTTTGGGAGCAAATAGGAAACTTGAATTGAGACCAGAATAAGATCAGCTATGATTGTTAAATGGCAGAGTGGCTTGAAGGGCTGAATTGATACTCCCACTCCTAATTCCCATGTTCCCATGTAAACCAATGGAGTTGTGGGCTGAGAAATCTCCAGGCTTCATCCTAGGATCTTAAAGGAGGTGGCTAATGAGTTGATAGCTGCATTGGTTTAATTTTACAAAATTCACTTGATTTTGGAAAGGTCCCATCAAACTGAAAGTAACAAATGTCACCTCTCTATTCAGGAATGGAGGGAAGCAGATAACAGGAAACTACAGGCCAGTTAGTCCATCATGGGAAAGGTGTCAGAATTGATTATTACAGAGGTTATAGTTGGGCATTTCAAGAAACTCAACGTAATTGGATAGAATCAATGTGGTTTTGTGAAAGGGAAATCACATTTAACCAATTTATTGGAGTTCTTTGAAGGAGCCCCATGTGCTGTGGATGGAGGGTTGTTGTAGCCATGCTGTACTTGGATTTCCAGAAAGAATTTGATCAGGTGCCACATCAAAAGTTATCGCAAAAAAGAAAAGCTCAGTGCTGCTTGCCTTTATTTCCTCCCTGGCCCTGCACGCAACCCTGGAACACCTAGATAACAAGGGCACTTATGTCAGATTCCTATTTATTGACTACAGCTCAGCTTTCAACACTATTATTCCCACAAAACTCATCCCCAAACTCTGTGGCCTGGCCTCAGCACTTCTCTCTGCGACTGGATCCTGAACTTCCTAACTCACAGAGCACAATCAGTAAGGATAAGCAACACCTCCTACACGATCATCCTGAATACCAGTGCCCCACAAGGCTGTGTCCTCAACCCCCTACTATGCTCCTTGTACACCTATGACTGTATGGCCAAATTCCTCAACAATTCAATTGTCAAGTTTTCTGATGACACCACCATATTGGGTCGTACCTCAATGACAAGACAGAGTACAAGAATGAGATAGAGAATCTGGTGAATTAGTGTGGCGACAATAATGTCTCCCTCAAAGTCAATAAAATAAAGGGGATTGTCATTGATTTTAGAAAGCATAGTGGAGAATGCTGCCCTGTCTGCATCAACGGAGATGAAGTAGAAATGGTCAAAGGCTTCAAGTTTTTAGGTGTCCAGATTGCCAACAATCTGCCTTGGTCCTCCCATACTAACAGTGTAGTTAAGAATGCCCACCAACGCCTCTACTTTCTCGGGAGACCAAAGAAATTTGGCATGTCCACTATCACTCTCACCAACTTTTACAGATGCATCATAGAAAGCATTCTTTCTGGTTGTATCACAGCTTGGTATGGCTCTTGCTCTGCCCAAGACCGCAAGGAACTGCAAAAGGTTGTGAATGTAACCCAATCCATCATGCAAACAGCCTCGCAGTCATTGACTGTCTACACTTCCCATTGGCAAAGCAGCCAGCATAATTAAGGATCCCATGCACCCAGACATTTTGTCTTCCACCTTCTTCCATTGACAAAAAGATACAAAAGTCTGAGTTCACATTCAACTGACTCAAGATCAGCTCCTTCCCTGCTGCCATCAGATTTTTGAATGGACCTACCTTGCATTATGTTGACCTTTTTTTACACCCTAGCTATGACTGTAACACTACCTTCTGCAGTCTTTCGTATCCTTCTCTATGAATGGTATGTTTTGTATAACGCACAAGAAATAATACTTTACACTGCATGTTAATACATGTGACAATAATAAATCAAATCAAATACTTGCCAACACGTAGAGTATAAGAGCAGGCCACAACCAGAGTACTATGAACTGTGAGGAGGATAATGTAAATCTTCAGAAGAACAAATTGGTATAATGGGGGAACAAGTGGCAGATGAAATTTAACGCTGAGAAATGTGAAGTGACGTCTTTTGGTCGAAAGAGCAGAGGGGGATATGTGCTGCTGTGGGAAAGCTTCCTGAAAACAACCGAGGAACTTTTGCTTCTCGCCTCTCTTGACAGCACCACTGTCCCAGTCTACATTTGGATAATTAAAATCCACCATGAAAACTATTCTGTAATATTTGCCTCTCTTTCTAGTCTCCCTGCTTGTCCTTGAGCCAAGTCTCTGTTCCAATGATTGTAAGAATCACAGACATGTGGTCTACATCAACAGGGATGAAATGGAAATATTTGGCAGTTTCAAATCTCTAGATGTCCAGATCACCGGCAACCTGTCCTGGTCCCCCGATGCCAGCACTATAGTTAAGAAAGTTCACCAACACTGCTACTTTCTCAGGAAGCTGAGGAAATTTGGCACGTTTGCTATGACTCTCACCAATTTTTACAGATGCATTACAGAAAATATAGTTTCCTGTTGTATCACAGCTTGGTATGTCTCCTGCTCTGCCCAAGACCACAAGAAACTACAAAGGGTTGAGAATATAGCCCAGACCAGCATGCAGACTAGCCTCTCTAACATTGATTCTATCTACACTTCCCGCTGCCTTGGCAAAGCAGTCAGCATAATTAAGGACCCCATGCACTCAGGAAATTCTTTCTTTCCCTTCTTCAGTTGGGAAAATAATATATCAGTCTGAGGTCACACATCAAGAATTTCTTCTCTGCTGCTGTCAGACCTTTGAATGGACCTACCTTATACTAAGTTGATCTTTCTTTACACCTTAGCTATGACTGTAACACTACATTTAGTACTGTCCTTTCTTTTCCCCCTGTGTTTTCTATGAACAATGTGTTTGTCTGTATAGCGCACAAGAAACAATAATTTTCACTGTACTCCATCACGTGACAATAATAAATCAAATCAAAATCAGGGGACCTTGGGATATATGTGTATAAAAATGACTGAAGATGGCAAGAGAGATTGAGAGGATGGCTAAAAATGCATGTAGCATCCTGGAGTTTAAACGGGCATAGAGTTCAGGTGCACAGAAGTCATGTTAAACCCATGTAAGATACGGGAAAACTGCATCTATTTCTGGGCACCACACTTTAGGGGAGATGTGAAGGCATTCAAGTGCAAAAAATATTTGGGAGAATGGTTTTGAGATATGGTGGCACAGTGGTTAGCACTGCTGCCTCACAGCACTAGAGACTGGGGTTCCATTCCCAGCATGGGTCACTGTCCGTGTGGAGTTTGCACATTCTCCCCAGTTTCCAACGGGTGCTCCATTTTCCTTGCATAGTCCAAAGGTAGGTGGATTGGTCAAGCTAAATTGCTTCTTAGTGTCAGGGGGACTAACAGGGTAAATACCTGAAGGTATAGGGATAGGGGTTGAGTGGGATTATGGTTAGTGTAAACCCAATGGACTGAAAGGCCTCTTTCTGCACAGTAGAGATTCTATGATCCTATGAGGAACTTCAGTCAACATGGTAAGAATGGAGAAGTTGGGACTGTTCTTCTTGAAGAACAGTAGGGACAGATATAGTGAAACCAGCCTGTCCCATGCCCACATTGATATATTAACACCCATAATGACAATGGGTAATGTTCCCAATGTTATTGTGCCCAATTGAAGTAATACAGCAGATGGGTGGGTCCACAAATCATCTGCCCACCTTCTTCATATGGAATTGAATTAGATATTTCTGCTTGTTAATGTCACCATTGACTGAGATTCTAGGTGGTGGGAGAATAAAACACTCAGAGAGTCTCTCATGAAAGGAGCTATAATGTGATTTGCTGTTGCAAATTTTAAAAAGCTGGACAAAGATGATCAGTTCATTATGCCTCAGGATCTCTCACAGACACAGAGGATAGGTATACTATTATCAAGAAAGAAACATGGGCCAGTGAGGAGTTCTCTGATTTTGCCATGGGATTCCAACTTCTGATTGAATCTGATCACAAGCCTTTGCTTATCCTTCTTTTAACCTGAAGAAAACTTCAAAAATGCTATCTAGAACTTAATATTTTAAACTGGGATGAGATACAATTCCTTTACTGAGTACATTCAAGGGAAGTACCAGATGACAGTGGATGCATTACTAAGAATTCCAATGGAGTGCGTCAAATTGGAAGATAGAAATGTTAGTGGAGAAATGGAAGCATATACATCGCTCATCTGGAAGTTACCGTTTAGGTCATTCACATCCTGACTTGGAAATATATTGCTGGTCCTTCACTGTCACTGGGTCAAGATCCTGGAACACCATCCCTAACCACAGTGTGGATGTATTTACAACACATGGACTGCAGCAGTTCAAGAAGTCAGCTCACTACCACCTTCTCAAGGGCAACTAGGAATGTGCTAAGTCACTGACCTAGGCCCACATCCCAATACTAAAGAAATCCTATTGTGACCCCGAACCCACGATGAAACAGGCAATGGTCAGTGCTAGGAACATTCTTTTATATGTACATATGATTAGATACTGGAATAAAGCATAAAATTTACTGATGTTACTAAACTTAGAAGAATTGCAAAGAGCGAGCATGATATTGATTGACTGTATCAGAACCTAGGTAAGAAAGCAGGATGAACAGACAACCAGCAGATGGAATTTAATCCAGAGAAGTAAGAGGTGGCGTACTTTGACAGGAGGGGTAGGGTGGGGCGATATAGTATTAATAGGCGGGATCTTGAGCTTGCATTCACTATCCACGGGAATACTGGTGGGGGCTCAATATCCGGCAAAACCCGAAGTCACGAATTGACCAGTGAGATTGTGACTTCTGATTTTTGCTGCCCCTTGGTAATGTTGCCACCAGGTTCATGTTCACAATGGGTGTGAACCTGATTTATGTACATTACACTACACTACTGTATTGTTATTGAGCCTCCACTGTATTTTCAAACAGCACTGACTTTTACAACCTGTCATGGGGATTCCCCCCCCACCTCATCTCCAGGGATGTAAAGATGAGCAGCCCCCCCCCCCCCCCCCAGGGCAGAAGGGCATGGACAGCCAGTACCCTGGCAATGCCCCCCAATCTGCACAGGAGGCAATTGCAGGGTGGACATCACAGGAGAAGAAGGGTGGATTCATTTATATGTGGTGGTGGGTGTGAGCGGACATGGGTGCTGGAGATACTGGCAATGGCCATGGAGGGGCAGTGGATTGGTGCTGGTGCTGGCATTTGCTATGTGAGTGGGGTTTTTGGGGGGAAGGGGTCCAATGTATGGGAAGAAGGGAAAGGAGAAGGGAGCGGGATGTCAGCACTGACTGCTGGATAGGGATGGCTGGAGATGAGGGGGAGAAATGCCAGCTCTGATCAGTGGGGGGAGGTGAAGGGGGAGAGCCCCAGAGACCTCCGTGATTGGGTGAGGACGGGAAGATTCATTTTTTCCTTTGATTGGAGCACCTTTTAAAGATGGCACCCTGATTTCAGTACAACTGGGCTTTGTCGCAGGTTTGAGGACCTGCCCCTAACTTGACGCTATGAAAAATGCCCAGCCGGTTTTTTGTGACAGAGTGTGGTAAAAGCGGAGAGAAAATCAGCTTGTTTCTCACTGGAACCAACAATCATTATTTGGTAAGATTCTCGCCAGTGGCTTAGTTCAAAAGTACCTGGAGGGACAGAGGGACCTGAAAGTGCTTGTGCATCGATTAAAGAATGTAGCAGACGTGCTGAGAGCCATTGGTATTAGTATTATTGGACAGGATGATGGCGCAGTGGTTAGCATTGATGCCTTACAGCCTGGTGTTGTATAGACTTTAACCTGGTGTTGTGAGACTTCTTACTGTGTTCTAGCCTCTTCTACAGGGAGAAACAATCTCTCAGCATCCATTCTGTCAACTCCCCTTAGGATTTTACATGTTTCGATAAGATTGCTCCTCATTCTTCCAAAATCCAGTGGGTATCGGACCAACCTATTCCCGGTGGAAGGGAAGGTGGGACAGGGCTGCCTGTGGGTTGTTGTAGGGACACTGACTGATTGCAGAGAAGGGAGAACAGGAACTCTCCCCAGACTTGATTTACTTTGATTTATTTTTGTCATGAGAAAAGTATCCTTTCTTGTGCAAAACATACTGTTCATAGAGTACACAGGGGAGAAGGAGAGAATGCAGAATGTGTTGCAGTCATAGCTAGGGTGCAGAGGAAGATCAGCTTAATGCAAGGCGGATCCATTCAAAAGTCTGATGGCAGCAGAGAAGAAGCTGTTCTTGAGTCGGGTAGTACACACATTCTCAAACTTTTATATCTTTTTTCCCAACGGAAGAAGATGGAAGAGAGAATGTCTGGGATGTGTGAGGCCCTTAATTGTGCTGGTTGCTTTGCCGAGGCAGTGGGACAGAGTCAATGGCTGGGGGACTGGTTTGCATGATGGATTGGGCTACAATCGCCACCCTTTGTAGTTTCTTGCAGGTTTGGACAGAGCAGGAGCCTTGATACAGACAGCAAGAAGTTAAAGTCACTGAGTGTGAACGGGAGGAGGGGGACATTGGAGGGTGTGTGCAATATGGGGAAGGGTTTGACAGCTCTGAGGGGGGGAGGGTCTGGGAACTGGTGTGGGGGTGGATCTGGGAGCTGGTTTGGAGTTGGGAGCTGGTTTGGGGGGAGGGCTGGGAATGGGGATAGGTGAAGGCAGAGGGGGTGGGCACGGCAGTATTACTGGGCAGGAGTTTGATGTCTCTGGCTCTCATTCATTGATCTGGCAGCCTGTGCTCACTCACTGCAGCAGGAGCTCAGAAAGTCAGTCTGAGGATCCAGAGAGAGAGGGGTGGGGGGGTGGGGGAGCTGGTGCCAGCCATGTCCTGGAGGAGGCTGATGCCCGCAGGCACTGCTGCCCCTCGCTGCCGCTGGATGCTGCCCCTTTGCCTCTCCTCCCTCGCCCTCCTGCTGCTGGCGGCGGTGCCGCCCGGCTATCGGGGCTTCTGGTCCCCCGGCTCGGAGCTCAGGAGCCGGGGTCAGGAGCAGCAGCAGCAGCAGCCGGCGGCCGGGGAGCCCAGCCCCGCGGGCAGCGGGAGGAGAGTGACTTATGTCAGGAGTTTGAGACGGGCCAGCGCGACAGCCGGGAGTGTGGAGAGGAGGGCAGGCGGGGATTGCTGTCACGACCCCCTCTTTCAGGGCAGGCGGAAGGTGAGTGAGAGCTGTCGGGGAGGGAGTCACACTCTGGGTGCTGGAGACAACACGTTGCAATTTAACTCAGCAAACCTTGGGATGGAGACAGGGTCCCCGTCCCAGCAACCTGCCCACTTTCACTTATAACAAAATGTATGAAAACTGTCCTGAGGACTAACTACTGCCGCCCCAGGCACTTTTTTTTTCTTTTAACTCTTTGCATTTAGTTTTATTTGAAAGTAAGGATATTATGGAATATCATCAGCTTAGGTAAATGGGAACGGCACAGTGGTTAGCACTGCTGCCTCACAACGCCAGGGACCCGGGTTCGATTCCCAGCTCGGGTCACTGTCTGTGTGGAGTTTGCACATTCTCCCCGTGTCTGTGTGGGTTTCCCTTGGACGCTCCGGTTTTTCTCCCGCAGTTAGAAAGCTGTGCTGGTTAGGCGCATTGACCGTGCTAAATTCTCCTTCAAACAGGCACCAGAGTGTGGCGACCAGGGGAAATTTCAAAGTAACTTTATTGCAGTATTAATGGAAACTGGCTTGTGACATTAATAAATAAACTTGTGGTGCTATCAGTATGGCCCCACTGCTGCTCTAATTTCAGGTTTGGGGAGGGGTTGGAGCAGTGGAACACCCCTCCTGCTGTGTGGTACAATATTTGGGAACTGATTTTTGGCTGTGGGAGAAATTCACAATATTTGGCTGTAGAAGAAATGGGTTGAGAGGTGGGGATTAAATGAGGAAATTTGAGAGGGAGTTAAATGGAGGAACTTTGAGTGGGGGTTAAGTAGGGGGAAATTGGATTTGTTAAATGGGGGAGCTTGAGTGGGAGTTAAGTAGGCGGGGAGTTTGGGCGGGGGTTAAGTGGGGGGAGTTTGGTGTGGGGGTTAAGTGGGGGGAGTTTGAGGGGGGTTAAATAGGCAGGAAGTTTGGATGGGTATTAAGTATGGCTCTTGCCCTTTGTAGTATGAGTGTGATTATATTAGAGTTCACTTTCCAAACTTTTAAAGTTGAGATTTGAAAATCTACATTTTTTTGAATCAATGAACAAGACTCTGTGTGAATTACACCTGTGTGCACTTCAACCTTCCCTCCCCTTGAGCAGGGAACAATATAAATGAACATTTATCTCAGTGTTGTGAGGAGAAGCAGCTGGTCACGTGTGCTGTGCTAAGGGTAAAGTTCCTCAGGGTTCTTGGTCTTAATGACAGGGGTAAGACAGGGTTATTCTTTTGCAAGGGTGCTTAGATTCCTGCGCATGCTTTGTGGATTCACGCTTAGTCATATGTGTTAGTCATTCAAAGTACAGGAGATGAAGCTGCCAATGCTGTCTCAATGGGCCTGAACCATTGGTATGATTCATGTAAACTTGTGAATTCAGCTTATTTCACTGTTAATATGTCACTGGAGCATTAAACTGTAGCAGGATGGGAATAATCAGGATGGTGTGGGATGTTTAATTATGTAAGCCATCGTTGGAAAATTGAAGTCAGTTAGAACATTGAGGTGTTTTCAGTTATGAGGGGTATGGACAAGGTGATTAGGGAGCAGCCATTCTCTTTGGTTGAGGGGTCAATCACAAAGGGTATTGTTTTAGGGTAAGGGGGCAGGAGATTCAGAGGGAATTTGAGAAAAAAACCTTTTCACTCTGAGAGTGGTAGGAATCTGGAATGCACTGCCTGGGAAAGTAGTGGAGAGTGGAAACCTTATAACCTTTAAAAAAAATTTGGATGAGCACTTGAAATATCATTACACCTAAGGATATGGGACAAATGCAGGAAAATGGGATTCCTGCATTTCCTAGTGGTAGATATCATGGGTGAAGATTTGATGGGCCAAAGGGGCCTTTTCTGCTCTGTGTGACTCTGTGGCTGGAATTTTACCACTCTGCCTGCCACAGGAACCGGAGCGGGTGAGGGGTGGACTATAGAATGGTCCATTGACCTCGGGCAGGATTTTCTGTTTCGGGATGAGTGAGGCTGGACAATCCCGTCCTATGACTCTGTTCTCTGCATATATAAGCGTGATTAATGTGCCTGGATATATCCGTCCATTCTCCACTCAGAATTGGACAGAGTTGTTCAGAGAGCAGGTTTTCCCATTAACAGTGTTACAGTTTGATAACAGCATTCTCTTCTTTTTGGAGAAAAAAAACAATTTTCTATGGAAACTGCGAAGAAAAAGTGAAAGCTGGTTGTTCCAGCATAGCAGGAAGATTCTGTTTCATTATTAACTCTTATATGGTTTTAATCATTTTGAAGTTGGGAGAATTTATTCAGCAACAAGTGTAGACCCAGGTAATGTGCGTGGATCAAGGCAACATATGTGGACTGAAGCAACATGTGATCGAGGCAACACATGTTGACTGAGGCCACACGTGTAGACTGAGGTAAAAGGAGTGGGGTGAGGGGAAGGTAATGGGTTCATGATCTCCACATCAGCTATAGCTATCAAAATAACACTGCTCTTCAATAAAATCCACCAAGCTTTCATTGTTCTGGCACATTCTTCTGCTGTGTTTTCACCGTATACAAAAGCCTGTTTCTCAATAAATGGTTTTTGTTGTCACCATGTTATGCAATATATTAGCCACATGTGGCTGATTGGGAATCCAGATGTGACACATTCAGTCTCTGACTAGTAAATAAAAAATGAGTAACAGGTTCCCTTGTCGGCCGGGTGATCTCAATATTCATTCACACAAGCTTTCCGTGTGCTTTTTAATCATTTTTGTGCATTGATTGGCAAGGTGACCAGACAAAAGTTAATAAGTATTTTTTAAAATTTATTGATTGCTTTATCCCTATGGTCAGTAAGTGTATAAAGTATGTGGAGCTTTAATTGCCTTCTAAGTGAGCAGTAATGCATATGGAAATATATCAATTATGGTTTGTCTCATTTCTGCCCTTTTTGAACTTCCTGATCTTAGAATAATAGGGCTGAATAATGTGCAGATACTTCAATTTATTTTAGAATCTGTTTATTTTGTGGTGCCAATTGTAGAGTCATAAATAGCATTTTCTAGAAAGATCAAACTTAGTCAGAGCATTGCTGAAAAATTGAAACATGCTGTTGAAGTTCTTCATCTTGCATTTATCAGTCAGACACAGAATGCCAAATTGCAGAGGGAACTGATTGGTGACGAGTGGACTCTGATTGATAGAGACATTGCCATAGAGATTATACCAAGGAACAGTTAACTGCCACATTTTTAAATTCAAATCAGACAAGTCAACTCTGGTCAAGGCATTGCCATGGGGAATGAACCAGGGACTGGCTGCCCTTAAGCTTATGTTTATTAAAAGATGCAATGCGTGACCACATTCTTTTAGTTTGCAAAGGATACATATGTAACTTCCAGCATGAGTATGGGAGCCAGTGCAGGCCAATATCTCATGGAAAAATTTTAAAAATATCTATTAGGGCTTCTTCTGCACCCAATGGTGGAAGTTCCAGAGGAATCCCAAGTGTAAAATGGGGCTTCTGCTGAAGTTCCTGCAACAGAGCAAGCCAGTTCCTGAGAAAACTCCTGGCAAATGCGCTACATGACATAATGATCCTGCGCTCATAAATTGGCAGATCCTCTCAACAGCTGCCATGGGAATGCCTCAGTTGGCAAAATTAATGTTGTTTTTGTCTGAAGGGTGGAAGTACATCAGCCATGAATTATTGAATGGTGGAACAGATTTGAGGGGTTGAGTGGCCTTCTCCTGCTTCTATCAAAATTTGAGTGTTTGCACTGGTTTCAATCTTCTGACCAGTGAATAATTTTTGTGGAGAAAAGTGTTGATGTTTCGAGTCCAGATGACCCTTTGTCAAAGCTCAGCTGAGAGAAAGGGACAGAGTCTTTACAGGATATAAGGTGCGAAGAGTTATAATCTAGAAAGCTGTGGGAGTCAGTGGGCTTGTAATGATATTGATAGATAGTCTACTGCTGGAAATGGAGGCAGAAAGGTCAAGAAAGAAATGTGAAGCATCTGAGATGGACCAGGTGAAGGAGGGGTGAAAAGTGCAAGTGAAGTTGATGAATTTTCTGAGATCTGATGAGAAAATGAAGAGGCACTAAAATATTCATCGATTATACCAGTAAAGGAGCTGTGGGAGGGGAGATAGGCCTGGAACAAGGAATACTCCACATGCCCCATAAAAAGATAGGGCCCATGCAGGTATCCATTGCTACTTCTTTGATTTGGAGAAGGTGGGATGAGTTAAAGGAGAAGTTGTTGATAGAACAAATTCAGCCAGCTGGAGGAGAGTAATGGTGGATGGGAATTATTCAGGCCTCTTTTCAAGAAAGAAGCAAAGAACTCGCAGATTGTCCTGGTATGGAATGGAAGTGTAGAGAGATTGCACATCCACAGGCAGTTAGGGCCTGCCAACTGGAAATTGCCAGACCTGCTGAAATTTTCCAGCATTTTCTCTTTTGGTTTCAGATTCCAGCATCTGCAGTAATTTATTTTTATTTACTGAATAGTTTTGGGGACTCTATCCTGGTTTCTTCTGATTTTGCTGAGCTTTTTAATTCCTCACTTTTGTAGAGTTGTAGACCTATGCAAGCTTTCCAATTGAACAGTGAAGTTTTTTTAGTGTGGATCACATCCAAAGTTTCTCTCCCTTTCTACTAGAGTTTAGCAGCTAACTGTCCCTCAGCTTTCAGCTTTCAGGACTGTGGAGTGTTATGGTCAATGGTTGGAGGAATTCTGGATTCAGATGTTGTTCTGTGTCTGAAAGAATTAAAACTCCTGCCCCAAGAGTTTAATTTGAAGTTTGTTTTGTGTTCATTGACCACAATATTTGCGCTTCAGAGGTTGCTATTTGATCCTGGAATTTCTCCCAAGACATCTTGAGTGGCACGGTGGCACAATAGTTTGCACTGCTGCCTCAGTGCCAGGGACCTGGGTTTGATTCCCAGCTTGGGTCACTGAATGTGTGGAGTTTGCACGTTCTCCCCGTATCTGCTTGGGTTTCCTTTAGATGCTCTGATCTCCTCCAAAAGTCCAAAGGTGTGCAGGTTAGGTGGATTGGCTATAATAAATTGCCCCTTAGTGTCCCAAGATATGCAGGTTAGGTGGATTAACCATGGGAAATGGATTAACCATGGGAAATGCATGATGTTACGGAGATAGGACAGGGGGTGGACCAGATAAGATGCTCTTTCAGAGAGTCGGTTTAGACTGGATGGGCCAAATGGCCTCCTTCTGCACTGTAGGGGTTCTGTTCTATTCTATGGTATCAGTCATTTAACTCCATGAGATTTCTTTTTCACTTCAACTGAAAATGTTATTTTGTTTTCTCTCTTCTACCTGTCGTATTATCTGTACAGCTTTCAGTAGAGTCAAATCTTTCCTTGACTGAAGGAAGTCAGACAAAAGGTGGGATTCTCCAACCTCCCAGCCAAGTGTTTTTCAGCAGTGGGAGGCAGTGTGTTGTTCCCTGGCAATGGGACACTGGGATTTCCTCCACCCCATGCCGCCAGGAAATCTATCCCTGGGTATGAGATGGAAGTGTCCTGCCGACAGGACCAGAGAGTCCAACCACCAACAAACAGCAGAGAATGCGGCTCCAAGTCTCTTCTACACTCCTATAGCAATACAAATCTGGATCATTTTTCAGTGTTCCATATTTGCAATTCTCAGTCAAACTTTATCAATTATTAATGAGGGAATCTATGCTTCCTCCTGGTCCCTGGAGATTGAATTTTGTTTGCTCAATACTGGTGTTTCTTAAAGAGTGAATTAAGTATCAGTGACCTTGATAACTTGCTCACAAGTTCCTGTGCCTTTATTTATGCCTGTGTAACATTACCTCACTACTGCCTGTAGTGTAAGGCACTGTTAGAAGTCTCACAACACCAGGTTAAAGTCCAACAGGTTTATTTAGAATCATGAGCTTTTGGAACACTGCCTCTTCATCAGGTGAGTCACTCCAAAAACTTGTGATACCAAATAAACCTGTGGGACTTTAACCTGGTGTTGTGAGACTTCTCACTGCACTCACCCCAGTCCAATGCCATTATCTTCACCTTATAGTGTAAGGTACTGACCTGTCCTTTGTTAGTCTTCTGCCATGTCTCGGTGGATCCTGGCCTTCACAGTCGAAGCGCTCCGATAAAGGTAGAATTTTATCCAGGCTTCCTTCTCTCTGGAGTCCACTGAAGATTTTTCTGTGCTGCATTTGTTCTGCAGTTGTTTCACTCTGGTTGTTTCTTGCACTGAACTTTCCACTTGTTGCTTCTTTTGTCATGTCTTCTGCTGTTACTATCTGCTATGATCATTGGAATTGTTGGTGGTCTGATTTACAGCTATTGCTGGAGGCAAGGATGTTAATAAACTCATCTTTTATTTAACATAACTCTAATTCTATATAATGACCTCAGCACGAGGCTCCACATAGAGTTATCTCACTTGAGACTCTGTTGTCATGTGATTCTATGGTACTGATAATATATATATTTACATTAACTATATCTCCCCCCAACTCTCTGACCACTACAAATGCTACTTACATTATCCTACAGATACTGGAATTCTTTTACTGTAAAGTTTTTTTTTCTTTAAATCATTTTTTAGTTACAGTAGGAAGGATTCATATGTCACAAAGTTTATTTATTAACGTCATAAGTAAGCTGACATTAACACTGCAATGAAGTTACTCTGAAAAATCCTTAAGTCACCACACTCCGGTGTCTATTCGTGTACACTGAGGGAGGGTTTAACGTGGCCAGTGCACCCAACCTTTTGAACTGTGAGAGGAAACTGGAACACCCAGGAGAACGTGCAAACTCCACTCAGAGTGACCTAAGCCAGGAATTGAACCTAGGTCCCTGGTGCTGTGAGGCAGCAGTGCTAACCACTGCGCCACTTTCAAGGAATGATATCCAACAAGCATCCAGTCCAGGACCAATGACGGAATGAGCATTACCAGAGCTAGACTTGTAAAACAAAATGCCTGGATCTTAATATTTAAAACTAGCAATTATTTACAAAGAAAATCCTAGCACAAATTCTGCACTTTATTATTTGCTGTGTCCGACCTCCATTTCTCACTTCTCCAGTGATTCTCAAATTGCATCGAGTTATATGCAAGACTGGGAAGCTGGATAAATGATCACAGCTTCAGCTCTTATCCACAGGAAAGATAGGGGATGGACAGGCTCTAAGTAATTTATCTGTTGGGCCTCCGGGCAACTGGAAACAGAGCTATCAGTGCAGCCACATGTTGTTTATAGCTTTACAAGCAGCAGTTCTGTCTTTATTTAAATTCACTCCTCAAAATTTGCCAAGCGAGGAAGAAAGAGGGGCTACAAGTTTGGACACATAAATGTCCTGTTTTACAGCGAGCTACCAGCAGATTATCCTGGCACATCATAGTGATTTGAGCTGAAATTCCCAGGATCTTTTTATTGGGTGTTGTGCTCTGGCAGTCAGTCGTAATTTTATCTGCACTTTGCCAAGCTGTGAGCAGAGCAGCATGGATGTGACATAGTTCTTTTAAGGTGGTGCAGGTAGTGGATTTGGAAGGTGTTGTCGAAGGAGCCTTGGCGAGTTGTTGCAGTGTATCGCATAGATGGTCCACACAGCTGCCACTGTGAATCATTGGTGGAGGGAATGGATGTTGAAGGTGATGAATGGGATGCCAATCAAGCAGGCTGCTTTACCTTGGATGGTGTTGAGTCTCTTTAAAGTAAAGTTTATTTATTAGTGTCACAAGGAAGGCTTACTTACATACTGCAGTTAAGTTACTGTGAAAATCCCTGAGTTGTCACATTCTGGCACTTGTTCGGGTGCATTGAGGGAGAACTTAGCATAGCCAATGCACCTAACCAGAACATCTTTCAGAGTGTGGGAAGAAACCGGAGCACCCAGAAGAAACCCACACAGACACGGGGAGAACATGCAAACTCCCCACAGACTGCCACCCAAGCTGGGAGTTGAACCCAGGTCCCTGGTGCTGTGAGGCAGGAGTGCTAACAACTATGCAACCGTACTGAGTGTTGTTCTAGTAACTGTCATCTAGGCAAGGGGAAAGCATTCCATAACACTCCTGACTTGTGTTTTGTAGATGGTGGAAACGCTTTAGAGAGTCAGGAGATCAGTTACTCATTACAGAATTCCTAGCCTCTCACATGATCTGGTAGCCATTGTATTTATATGGCTGGTCCAGTTCAATTTCTGGTCAATGGTAATCCCAGCATGTAGATAGTGGGAGATTCAGCAATGGTAATGCATTGAATATCAAAGGGCAATGGCTAGATTCTCTCTTGTTAGAGATGATCATTGTCTGACACTTGTCATGCCTAACAAATTTGATTCAAAAATGTGATTGTGTGGATGAGGGAAGTGCAGTTGAAATAGCTTATGTGGATTTTAAAGCCTTTGACAAGGTCACACATGGGAGACAGATTAAGGAAATTGCAGCATATGGAATTCAGGGAAACTTGGCGAGATGGTTCCAAAACTGGCTTAGTAATAGGAGTGATATACAGATGCCGGCGTTGGATTGGGGTGGTAAGAACTCAGTAAGAATTTAGCAACACCAATTTATAATCCAACCGATTTATTTGATAGTAAAAACGCGAGCTTTCAACACTCTGTGTCTTCCTCAGGCAAATGCAGTGTTCTGGTCTGCAATAGCACACATCAGCACAGACAGTCAGAGATTGCTGATTAGAATGCGAATCCTTACATCTAACCTGCTATTGAAGTGTTAAAGTGGCGAACAATGTGTGTGAAGGGAATCCTGAGCATTGTTGGAGAATTGTGTATTTTCTCCAGACAGCACAGTAAGTGAGGTTTTTTGCTAACCCAGGCAAGTTACGGGGGTTACAGATAGTGTGTCATGAAGCCAAGATCCCTGTTAAGACCGTCCTCATGTGTGCGGAGCTTGGCTATCAGTCTCTGCTCAGCGACTCTGCGCTGTTGTGTATCACGAAAGCCCCCTTGAAGAACATTTACCCGCAGGTCGGAGGCCGAATGCCCATGACTGCTGAAGTGTTCGCCCACAGGAAGGGAACTGTTTTGCCTGGATGTCTCGGCGCTCTACACCAACATCCCCCACGACGATGGTATTGCTGCAACTGCCTCAGTACTCAATGCCAACAACTGCCAGTTTCCGGATGCAATTTTACAACTCATCCGCTTCATCTTGGACCACAATGTCTTCACCTTCAACAATCAGCTTTTCATCCAGACACACGGAACAGCCATGGGGACCAAATTCGCACCTCAGTATGCCAACATCTTCATGCACAGGTTCGAACAAGACTTCTTCACCACACAAGATCTCCAACCAAGGTTATATACTAGATACATTGATGACATCTTTTTCCTTTGGACTCATGGTGAACAATCATTGAAACAACTGTATGATGATATCAACAAGTTCCATCCCACCATCAGACTCACCATGGACTATTCTCCAGAATCAGTTGCATTCTTGGACACACGCATCTCCATCAAGGACGGTCACCTCAGCACCTCACTGTACCGCAAACCGACAGACAACCTCACAATGCTCCACTTCTCCAGCTTCCACCCTAGACACGTTAAAGAAGCCATTCCCTATGGACAAGCCCTCCGTATACACAGAATTTGCTCAGATGAGGAGGATCGTGACAGACACCTCCAGACGCTGAAGGATGCCCTCGTGAGAACAGGATATGGCGCTCGACTCATCGATCGACAGTTCCGACGTGCCACAACGATAAACCGCACTGACCTCCTCAGAAGACGAACACGGGACACGGTGGACAGAGTACCCTTTGTTGTCCAGTACTTCCCAGGAGCGGAGAAGCTATGACATCTTCTCCGGAATCTTCAACATATCATTGATGACGATGAACATCTCGCTAGGGCCATCCCCACCCCCCCACTTCTTGCTTTCAGACAACCGCACAACCTCAAACAGATCATTGTTCGCAGCAAACTACCCAACCTTCAGGAGAACAGTGACCACAATACCACACAACCCTGCCACAGCAACCTCTGCAAGACATGCCGGATCATAGACATGGACGACATCATCAAACGTGAGGATACCATTCACCAGGTGCACGGTACATACTCTTGCAACTCGGCCAACGTTGTCTACCTAATACGTTGCAAGAAAGGATGTCCCGAAGCATGGTATATTGGGGAGACCATGCAGACACTACGACAGCGGATGAATGAGCATCGCTCAACAATCACCAGGCAAAACAGTTCCCTTCCTGTGGGCGAACACTTCAGCAGTCATGGGCATTCGGCCTCCGACCTGCGGGTAAATGTTCTTCAAGGGGGCTTTCGTGATACACGACAGCGCAGAGTCGCTGAGCAGAGACTGATAGCCAAGCTCCGCACACATGAGGACGGTCTTAACAGGGATCTTGGCTTCATGACACACTATCTGTAACCCCCGTAACTTGCCTGGGTTAGCAAAAAACCTCACTTACTGTGCTGTCTGGAGAAAACACACAATTCTCCAACAATGCTCAGGATTCCCTTCACACACATTGTTCGCCACTTTAACACTTCAATAGCAGGTTAGATGTAAGGATTCGCATTCTAATCAGCAATCTCTGACTGTCTGTGCTGATGTGTGCTATTGCAGACCAGAACACTGCATTTGCCTGAGGAAGACACAGAGTGTTGAAAGCTCGCGTTTTTACTATCAAATAAATCGGTTGGATTATAAATTGGTGTTGCTAAATTCTTACTTAGTAATAGGACACAGAGGCTGGGTTAGAAGGCTATTCCAGTGATGTGGTCCAGTGGTGTACCACTAGATTCACTGCTGGGCCCCTTATTGTTTGTTATATAAATAAATGGTATAGCTGATAATATGGGGAGAATGGTAAACAAGTTTTAGATGACATCAAGATTGATAGGGCGGTTAATAGCAAAGAAGATGCTATTAATAACACGTCAATAGCAGGACAATATAGATGGATTGGTCAGATGGGCCAAGAGTAGCAGGTGGTATTTAACCCTGATGAATGTGAGGTGATGCACTTTGGAAGAAATAACAAGACAAGGGAGTATTTAATGAATGGCAGGGAGCTCAGAAGAAGAGATTAATCTTGGGGTACTTATTCACTGATTGCTAAAGGTGGCAAAGAAGGTGAATGAGATAGTTAAGGAGGCATCAGGGACACTTGCTTCTATCGGTCGAGGCATAGAGTATATGAACAAAGAGGTAATGTTGGAGCTGGATAGAACATTGATTAGGCCACAATTGGAGTACTGTGTGCAGTTCTAGTCATCTCACTATAGGAAGATGTGATTGCACAGGATCTGAGGGGGTACAGACTTAATTCACCAGGATGTTGCCTGGAATGGAACATTTGAGCTATAAGGAGAGACTGGGTGGGGTTGGATTGTTTTCTATAGAGCAGAGAAGGCTGAAGGAGGACATGATTGAGGCGTATAAGATTATGAGGGGTATGGAGGTGACTAGGGAGCAGCCATTCCCCTTGGTTGAGGGGTCAATCACTGAGGCATAGTTTTAGGGTAAGGGGCAGGAGACTCAGAGAGAATTTGAGAAAAGTCTTTTCACCCTGAGGGTGATGGGAATTTGGAATGTACTGACCTGGAAAGGAGTGGAAGCCGGAAACTTTACAACTTTCAAAAAATATTTGGATGAGCCTTGAAACATCATAACATTCAAGGATATGGAACAAGTGTTGGAAAATGGGATTAGCACAACTTTAGTAGTAGTTATTGTCAATGCAGACTCACATGTTGGCACAGTGGTTAGCACTGCTACTTCACAGTACTACAGACCCAGATTCAATTCCTGGCTTAGGCCACTCTCTGTGTGGAGATTGCATGTTCTCCCTGTGACTGCATGAGTTTCCTCCGTGTGCTCTGTTTTCCTGTCACAATCCTAAAAGATGTGCTGGTTAGGTGCATTGGCCGTACTAAATGCTCCCTCAGCGTACCCAAACAGCAGCCTGAGGGTGGTGACTAGGGAATTTTGCTAGTAACTTCATTGCAGTATTAATGTAAGCCTACTTGTGACACTAATAAATAAATTTTAATGGGCCAAAGGGTTTTTTCTGTGCTCTATGACTTATGTGGCATGAATGTTATTTACTATTTATTGGCCCAAGCCTGAATGTTATTCAGTGTTTTTGCTTGAAGGTTTCTCCAGTGAATGCTCCAGGGTACAGTATCGTGAGCAATGAGACGTGTGGTGAACACCAGATCTCATACACCTCAATCCAGACATCTGCTGTGCAAAGTCTGGAAGACGGAAATTCTGAATGGGCTTAAGAAAATTTTTAAAAGATATCGTTGCTCGAATTTCATTACAAAAGTAGCAAACGTTAATGTGAAAAATCTTTAGGCTAGATCTAGGAATGGGACCATTATCCTGGAGTATTCCTTCAGCAACATTCTTTAGCTCGATATATATTTTAATTAGCATTTAATTCAATACAGGCCATTGGAAATTATGTTAAATCATCCCAGCTGGTATCGGGTCTTGGAATGTACACATATTCTGGAATTAATCAGAATTCAGTAACCTACATACAAGAGTAAAACAAGAATGCAAATACCTCCATCTAAGCAGTGCTGCCAGCAATTTATTTTTGGCCAGTATTGTATATGGGACAAATGGTCATTCTTACTGCAGCTGTCTGTTACATTTTATCCTGGAAAGTGAAACCTCCTCCTCTTGCCATTATGAATTCAGTTTACTCTCTCTTTATTGGGGCTAAAGGGTTTTTTCCATTGACATCAAAGGAAAGATTGACGTTTGTACGGCCCTGTGCATGTCCATGGAGTATCCCAGAATGCTTTGCAGCAAAATGTCATCCTCCTCTGCAGTGTAGCCACTGTTATAATATGGAAAGATGGCAGTCAAATAGCACACCACAAATTTACACTAATGTGGTGGTCACCAAATAACTTGTTGTTGTGATGTTGATTGAGGGATGAAGATTGGCCAGGGCACCAGGAATAACTGCCTCGCTCTTCAAAATATGCCATGGGATCTTTTATATTCACTTTGGCAGGAGAAACAGGAATGCAGAGTATTAAATTTTAAATGGTGAGAGATTGAGAAGTCCAAGGGTATCTGGATGTCCATATTCACGAGTCACTGAAAGCTAATTTGCAGGTGCAACAACCAGTTATGAAGGTAAGTGCTATGTTGCAATAAGCTTGAGGATTTGGGGACAGCAGTAAAGATAACTTGCTACAATTATGTTGAGTCTTGCTGAGACCACACTGGGAGTATTGTGTGCAGTTTGGCTCTCCTTATCTTAGGAAGGATATACTTGTCTTGAAGCTTAATGAAACTGACTCCTGCAATGGCATGAATGTCTGACAAAGAGAGATGAAGAGATTGGCCTCGTATTCCTGAGAGATTAGAAGAATAAGAGGTGATCTAATTGAAGTGTATGAAATTTTAACAAGGTCTGACAGGACAGATGCAAGAAGGATATTCCCTCTGGATGGGGTGGGGGATTCAGAACCAAGAGGCACAATCTCAGAATTGGAAGTAAGCTATTTAAGATTGAGATAAGAAGGCATGGGACACCCTGACCCAACCAACAATCCAACTTCTATCTTTCCCATCACAATGTTCGAATCCAGCCCCATGTCGCTCTGAAATTTCTGCTCTCAACTACATCGCTTAATGCTCCTTCTAATTCAGTAAAGTCTGCAAACTTGGATATACAGTTTATTTATTGTGATCCAAATCATTTCTAAACATGGTGAAAAGTTCCGATCCCAGAATTGATTCCTTGAAAAATATTTCTTCTCACATCCCACTAATCCGAGGACATAACCTTTATCCCACACTCCTCCCTTGCAACAAAATCCTGATCCAAATTTCAAAACCTGTCAAAAACCTACTTCTGATTTCACACTCTTTTTTGCCAACTATCTTTTGTGTGGAACCTTATTAAATGCCTTCTGGCTGGTAAAACTTCAGAATCTTTTACTAGTAATCGAGTATGTTCAAAGCAGAGATGAGAGGATGGCACATTTGTTAGCATTGCTACCTCACAGCGCCAGAGACCCGGATTCGAGTCTAGTCTCCAGTGACTGTCTGTGTGGAGTTTGCACATTCTCCCTAATTCTGTGCAGGTTTGCTCCAAGCTTCTGCCCACAGTCTAAACATGTGCAGGTTAGCTGGCTTGGCCATATTAAATTCCCCTCAGTGTCCCAAGATGTATAGGTTAGATTGGCCATGGTAAACGTGTGAGGTTACAGAGATAGGGCGGGGAGGTGGGTCTTTGTGCCACCTGCAAACATACTAATCAGATCATTCATATTTTCTCCCAGATCATTTGTGTACAACAGAGGTCCCAGCACTGATCCCTGCAGAACACCGCTATAGATCTCCATTCTGAAAAACTCCCTGTCTTCTATGATCAAGCCAGTTCTTTATCCATTTGTCCAGCCCACCCCAAATCCCATGTGATTTTAATTTTTGTACCAGTCTGCCATGTGGGACCTTGTCAAACACCTTTCTAAAGTCCATATAAACTACATCCATAGCTCTTCCCTCATCAATTATCTTTGTCATCTCTTCAAAAATCTCAATCAAGTTGGTGAGACACATCCTTCCCCATACAAAATCATGCTGCCTGTGACTAATCAGTTCATTATCTTCCAAATGTGTACATATCCTATCCCTCAATATCTTCTCCAAAAGCTTCCTCACCATTGACGTCAGGTTCAGCAGCCTATAATTTCCTGGATTATCCCTGCTTCCTTTTTTAAACAAGGGAACAGCATTGGCTATTCTCCAGTTCCTTGGAACCTCACCCATGGTCAAAGAAGATGTGAAGATATTTGTTAAGGGCCCCAAGTATTTCTCCCCTTGCTTCCTGCAGCAACCTATATCTATAAAGAATAAAACCTTGTGCCAGACTGTGATCCAAAATGGGAGCAGAAATATAGTGAATGTTTGTCTGATCCCACTTTCAGCATTAACTTCATGAGTGTGCCACCACAGTCCTGTTGCTGAACTTGTGGGCAACTTTCAGCCATACTTTTTACTTACAGACTTATTCTTTTTATCAGAAAGGGAAGGTATCTCACTGTGAGGTCTTACAGCTCCTGGCATCACATCCAGAGTGACATTACCAAGGGGAGGTGCAGCCTTTGAATGTCTGGATGCCATTTTACCAGTAACTTTTGTTGTGTTTCCTACTCCAAACTCCATCAAATTTCATGTTTAGAGTATCTCTGTAAATCGTCACTCATAATAGTTGGTTTGAAAGCCAGAAATAATATGGAAATGCATTGGTTAAAAATTCACAGACAGACATGCTACACTCCCTGTGCGCTACCAGACACCATGCCCCCCAACCAACAAGTCCAACTTCTATTCATCCCATCATAAAGTTTGAATGCAACCCTCTGAAACTTCAGACTTAATGCTCTTTGTGATTCAGTAAAGTCTGCAAACTTGGATATACAATTTACTGTTCGTGATCCAAATCATTTCTAAATATGGTGAAAAGTTCGTATCCTAGAACTGATCCCTTGGGAAATATTCGTTCTCACATGCCACTAATCCAAAGACATAATCTTCATCCCACACTCCTCCCTCGCAAGAAAATCTTGATCTGAATTTCGAAACCTGTTAAAAAATCTCCGATTTCACACTCTCTTCTTTTTACCAACTACCTTTCATGTGAAACCTTATTGAATGCCTTCTAACAATCCAAACAGACAACATCCATAATCATTCCTTTGCCTACTTTAAAGCCACTTTGATCCTAGACTGGTGGATAAATATACAAATGTAAATATTTTGCTTGAGCCAAGTATCATCTGTAGCATTAACCAAATGAGCATTTCATGTCAAAATTTGATGACTTTTTTTTTAGTAATGAGAGAATTCCAAGTACCATCTTTGTGGCACTGAGGCAGTGCAGCATAGTTGAAAATAGGCAGTGACAATATGACGTAGTTCCTCTGGTGAAAGTAAGATAATGGACAGCAAGATTCCACCACTGGCTCTGATTTATCATAATCTCTTTCCTTCCAGCCCTGGTGATGCCTGCTCTTGAAGGTCCTCCTTTGCCAAAGTTTTCTTTATGACCCTGTTTCTTCTTCCACCTGGTGGGGTCTTTTTTACTGTCCTTCTGGCAGGGCTTCTATCTGGGTGAAATATGCGTCCTGCCATTCTCAATGTCTCTCTGACGCAATGTCCCACAGCCTCTTCTGGCCAGTCTGCTGCACTATTCTTCCCTGGTGATACTATCTCACCATGTACAGCCCAGCATCTTACGTGGGCAGTACTGGTGAAAGACATCTAGCTTAGCTGACACCTTTGCTGTTCTCCTTCATGTTTCATTGGCATAGACTGGTGGTGCTACAATGTGCATGAGGAGTCACAGCTATATGGTGCTGGCTGCCCAGACCATGTGGATTTGCTGGAAGGCTGAATCTGCTTTACTGATTCTAGTGTGGATGTAGATTTCTACATTGCCCGTCCATGGAGATGTTGCTTTCTGGGTAAGGGACATGGTTGACATTCTCAATATTCAGTTGCCCGGTGATGATAGGGGAGAGCCTCATTGCTACTCAGTTGTCATTGTCTTGGGCTTCTTGCAGCTGATGTGTGTTCTAACCTCTGCATTGCAACTCTTAGTATAGGTGGTGATGTCTGGAGTGTATGATTCTTCAGTCAGCAAGGCTATGCCATCTGTGAAATTCAGCACCATCAACTAGCTGGTATTGACACAGGATTTCATCATTGTCCTCCTCATGATGAAATTGGTAACCAACGGGGAAGAGGAATGAACAGTATGCAGTCTTGCCATACTTCTGTGGTGATGTTGAAGGAGTCTGGGGTACTTGAGCTAGTCTTACTGCAGACACTACACCCTGAACCCCAAAACATACAACATCTTCAAAGCTTTACACCCTGAACCCCAAAGATGTTGTAGTGTTTTGCGATGTACCAGAGTTGCTGCTGATGAATGCTATCAAAAACTTTCTTGAATTCAATGAAGCTGATAACAAATGACTTCTGATCCTTCAGATTCTGCTCTAGAGTGTTTCTGAACAGAAAGATCTGCTTGAAGCCTGATCTGCCACTCTCAGAACCTGCCTGTTTTTCATGAAGGGTAATGTCTACCTCAATCTATTGAAGAGCAATGTGTCAAAGACCTTCAGGAGTAGCAGCAGCAATGTTAATGCAGTCACTGAGGTTCCCTTTCTTTGGACAATTACTCCTTACCTCCAGTCATCTGGAACATCATCCACAGTCCAAATCTTGTTCAACACATCCATGAGCTCTGTTGTGACGGTGTTCTTGCCAGCATCTCATCAATGCTAGATGTCTTGTTCTTTAGGCTCCTGTTCTGACAATTCCTCTCAGACTGATGTTCTGCTGCTGGAGTGTTTTGCTGTTGTTGAATCTGAGTGTGTTGTTGGGATTGGGCTGGGAAATGTTTCACACACCTTGCCTCCTGCTCCTTGTCAATAATGCTCTGTTATACTTGCTCTTGATTGGGACGGTAATGTTGCTTCTTGCACAGGTCAGTTCCCATACAATCCTACACATTATCTTGGAGTCATTTTGACTTGCTGCTCCTTGTGCCTCCTCTATCCACCTTTGTTGATCTCTCCTGCAACTCTTCTTCAAGACTTTATCAAGTCTTCTGTACTTGTTACCATCTTCACTTAATATTCTTTTCCTGGTCTCTTTTGCTCCTTGTCAGCTTTCTTTCATCACTCAACTTCCACGTTGAGTCAGTGATCCATTATTCTTTGATTTGATTTATTATCACGTGTATACAATGGAAAGTATTGTTTCTTGAGCACTATACAGACAAAGCACACTGTTCATAGAGAAGGAAAGGAGAGAGTGCAGAATGTAGTGTTACAGTCATAGCTAAGGTATAGAGAAAGATCAACTTAATACAAGGTAAGTCCATTCAAAAGTCTGATGGCAGCAGGGAAAAAGCTGTTCTTGTATCGGTTGGTACATGATCTCAGACTTTTGTATCTTTCTCCCCGACAGAAGAAAGTGGAAGAGAGAATGTTGGTTCTTCTCTTCCTCCCATTTGATTACTTTGGCACTTTCCTTAAGTCCTTTTTGAACATTCCTCACTGTTCCTTGTTATTGTCCAATGTCAACAATACTCTGAATCTATTAGAGAGGGCCAGCAGGAAACTAGTCCTTGAAATTCAGTTTCTGCACTGCAAATGGCTGTTGTGGTCGTCTTTAGCGTCAGCTGCATCTTGTCAAACACATATGGTGATCCATTCCAATAGCAGCACCTTGACAATTCCAGGAATCTTGTAAGAATGCTGTCCATCTGCTGCGGATGGGTATAGAGTCAATCTTGTTCACCATCTGGAGACTGCCATGTCTTTTTGTGGATGTCCATGTGGCATTACTAATACAGAGTCCACTGCTGTTGCAGAAGGGGGCAGAGGCTCACTATTTCCTGAGCAAATTTGTTAATAAATGGGGCAAATTGTGCTGTTCATTCCTCATTGTTGCCATTAAGCTTAACATCGACATCACCGATCAGTAGCTTTATATCTTAGCCCAACGTGTCCCAGTAGTAGAGTTCATCTTTCTCCTCCTCTGCGTCTGTTTTGATTGCTACGTAAACCTGTGTGACAGTGACTCTGGCACGCTGTGTGTGCGATCTGGCAGTGATGATGAATGATTTACTAGCTTCCACCCAACAAATGCTTCTGCCCAATGTCCATTGAGTATGAGGCCAACTACACGAACCTGACGTTCTTTGGTCCAGAGTGCAGGATCGTGCGGCCTCACTGCTGATTCATCCTTCACCTGTCCATCTTATCTCGCCAATGTCTAAAACATTAAGTCAGAAGGTTCTCATCGCTTGCAGCACCTGGGCCACCCTCCTGTACGGGAAAAATGTCCATACATTTGGCTCCGAAGATTGGGCTTGTAAAGGATTGGCACGTCCTTTCGATTTTCATCCATCAAACGTATGCCCCCAGAGGTGCTGCCCATTCTTTGCCAGTGTGTGCCAATATGGGGGCTACTTGCCATGATGGGTTGTAGCCCCGCGCTCAGCCCTCCTTTTTCAATCAGGCTAGGGACTGGATTTGACAGAGCCAGGCAGATAAGCAGACAGACAAAAGAACAATGATGAAACATTTGAGCGTGTTATATAGGGGATGTTTGACTAGCCCTGTCTAATAGGCTCACTATATCGCAGTGAACTGTATTAAAGACAATCTTTTCCTGTGAAAGCAGAGGGAGGACCAGTTGCCAGTTGAACTTGACATGTTGTTTGTGACCTTGCCATTCAATATTCACATGTTAGATCTTGTGTAAAACAGCTTATCTTTCTCTGGGCTCGAGTGCAATCCGTTCTACTAATACTCTGGAATCGAGTATTGCAGATTCAGTCAGCGGATGAATGGACAGGGACTAAAGTATCTGCTTTGATAGCCAGGAGCAGAATAGGAGCCAGTGGCAGAGATAACAGGGTCAATTCCATCAGAGAACAGTGGCCCTTTCACTGTTGGAGCCAGGAATCTAATCAATGATACAGAGTAGTCACAACCACTTATCTGCCTGATTTATTACAATGCTGTCTGTCTGCTCCTCAGAGAAGCAAGGGGATCACTTTTGTGAAAATGTTCACATTCCCCTTTTCAACACATAAAACAGTGTCAAGTAACTATTAAGAAACAGTGTGTTCGCACTACTGCTTACAGTCCCAGACTGTAAATACTGTCAACATTTTTAAAATTCAAACCATTGACCTTTACAACATGGACAAAATACCACAAAATCCTCTGAACTCATGGTTGTGCAGTTCAGCCAAAGAAAGCGATATGTTCTCTTCTCCTGATCCAAGATTGCTGATTTGTGCTGCCAGATGCTTCCTTGGAGACAGGCCACACTGGACACATGGGCACATTCCCAGACATATAAAGAAAACACAGAAAACTTGCACCTCTGTAGCATCTTTCCCAATCACTGAATAAAGAACAAAGAAAATTACAGCACAAGAACAGGCCCTTCAGCCCTTCAACCCTGTACTGACCATGTTGTCTAGCTGAATTAAAACCCCACTCTTCTAGGGACCACACTCCTCGATTCCCATCCTATTCATGTATTTGATCAGATGCAAAGAACAAAGTGCTTTGCAACCAATAAAATACTTTTGGACTGGATTAATTGTTTAACGTGGGAAATATGTGCATGTTTCTAATATGCACAAACATCAATGTGAACATGTTTGAATAATCTATTTCTTGTGATATGAATTTACTGATGTATATTGGCCAGGACACTGGGTAAGGTAACCGTCCATGATCTGAGTTTGGGATGCTAGGAATCTTGTGGCGAGTAACTCACCTCCTGATCCCCAAAGCCTGCCCACTAACTACAAGGCAGAAGTCAGGAACCACTTGTCTGGATGGGTGCAACTCCAAAACACACAATTCAAGAAGCTCGACACCAGCTAGGACAAAATAGCCGCTTGATTGACACCCCTTCCACAAACATTCACCACCCCACCCTCCCGCCCCCCTCCACCACCAACGCACAGTGGCAGCAGTGTGTACCATCCACACAATTCACTGAAGCAACTCAGTGCCAGTTTACATGGGCTTTATCTAGTGAGCTGTTAAATGATGTATCATTCTTTGTCTAAAGTACCCTGTGGGGGGAGGGATGGTGGGGGTGGTAGGATGTGGTGTTCATTGCCACCCCTCTCCCCGCCCACCCCTGTCCTCTTCCCAAAACAAAGCTGAAGGTTGCTGATCTTCAATCTGACCTTACCTGTGGTTTTCTGTGCAACTGTCGGCCAACTCAGCGTTACAGCAAAATGAAGCGATTGAATTGTGTTTGATCCCGGGGTGTAGATTGAGCAGAAGCGCAGCTAAATTTGCATCTGATGTAAACGCAGTGGGGTTTGACAGGACCTGAGATCAGCAGAGACAGCGGGAAATAAATCTCTGTGTAACTGTATCACTGAGTGCACTGATTAATGATCTCAGACCTTGGTGAGGATGGGTGACAGTGTAATAGTGTTGTCTCGGGATTACTTATATAAAGTGCCCCTATTTAATGGGCACTCAATCAAAGAAAGCTTTAAAAAAAAACATAGAGTTTTACATCACTAAAAATAGGCCCTTCGGCCCTTCAATTTGGGGCCATCAATTTGGAATATAGATTGTAGACTTCCAAACTATAGTCCCAGGTCCTGAGATAGATCTTAAAGTTATCAGAAATTTGCCTTTTCATCACCTAATTGCTCTTTGACATTGCAAACATGCTATTGTGGTCACTGTATTCAGTTAAAAAAAATATCATTTGTGGAGATAGCTTGTATTCCTGTGATTACTTGGATGTTAAGTCACCCAGGAGTGTGTCAGTATTTACAGGGAATCCCTGGGAATGTGTCAGTATTTACAGGAGATCCCCCGGGGAGAGTGTCACTATTTACAGGGGGTCCCCGGGGAGTGTGTCAGTATTTACAGGGGGTCCCCGGGGAGTGTGTCAGTATTTACAGGGGGTCCCCGAGGAGTGTGTCAGTATTTACAGGGGGTCCCCGAGGAGTGTGTCAGTATTTACAGGGGGTCCCCGGGGAGTGTGTCAGTATTTACAGGGGGTCCCCGGGGAGTGTGTCAGTATTTACACAGAGTCCCCGGGGAGTGTGTCAGTATTTACAGGGGGTCCCTGGGAGTGTGTCAGTATTTACAGAGAGTCCCTGGGGAATGTGTCAGTATTTAAAGGGGGTCCCCAGGGAGTGTGTCAGTATTTACAGGGGGTCCCCGGGGAGTGTGTCAGTATTTACAGGGGGTCCCCGGGGAGTGTGTCAGTATTTACAGGGGGTCCCCGGGGAGTGTGTCAGTATTTACAGGGGGTCCCCGGGGAGTGTGTCAGTATTTACAGGGGGTCCCCGGGGAGTGTGTCAGTATTTACAGGGGGTCCCCGGGGAGTGTGTCAGTATTTACAGAGTCCCCGGGGAGTGTGTCAGTATTTACAGGGGGTCCCTGGGAGTGTGTCAGTATTTACAGGAGAGTCCTGGGGAGTGTGTCAGTATTACAGGGGTCCCCAGGGAGTGTGTCAGTATTTACAGGGGTCCCCGGGGAGTGTGTCAGTATTTACAGGGGGTCCCTGGAGTGTGTCAGTATTTACAGGGGGTCCCGGGGAGTGTGTCAGTATTTACAGGGGGTCCCCGGGGAGTGTGTCAGTATTTACAGGGGGTCCCCGGGGAGTGTGTCAGTATTTACAGGGGTCCCCAGGGAGTGTGTCAGTATTTACAGGGGGTCCCCGGGGAGTGTGTCAGTATTTACAGGGGGTCCCCGGGGAGTGTGTCAGTATTTACAGGGGGTCCCCGGGGAGTGTGTCAGTATTTACAGGGGGTCCCTGGGAGTGTGTCAGTATTTACAGGGGGTCCCCGGGGAGTGTGTCAGTATTTACAGGGGGTCCCCGGGGAGTGTGTCAGTATTTACAGGGGTCCCGGGAGTGTGTCAGTATTTATAGGGGTCCCCAGGGAGTGTGTCAGTATTTACAGGGGGTCCCCGGGAGTGTGTCAGTATTTACAGGGGGTCCCCAGGGAGTGTGTCAGTATTTACAGGGGGTCCCCGGGGAGTGTGTCAGTATTTACAGGGGGTCCCCGGGGAGTGTGTCAGTATTTACAGGGGGTCCCCGGGGAGTGTGTCAGTATTTACAGGGGGTCCCCGGGGAGTGTGTCAGTATTTACAGGGGGTCCCCGGGGAGTGTGTCAGTATTTACAGGGGGTCCCCAGGGAGTGTGTCAGTATTTACAGGGGGTCCCCGGGGAGTGTGTCAGTATTTACAGGGGGTCCCCGGGGAGTGTGTCAGTATTTACAGGGGGTCCCCGGGGAGTGTGTCAGTATTTACAGGGGGTCCCCAGGGAGTGTGTCAGTATTTACAGAGAGTCCCCGGGGAATGTGTCAGTATTTACAGGGGGTCCCCAGGGAGTGTGTCAGTATTTACAGGGGGTCCCCGGGGAGTGTGTCAGTATTTACAGGGGGTCCCCGGGGAGTGTGTCAGTATTTACAGGGGGTCCCCGGGGAGTGTGTCAGTATTTACAGGGGGTCCCCGGGGAGTGTGTCAGTATTTACAGGGGGTCCCCGGGAGTGTGTCAGTATTTACAGGGGGTCCCCGGGGAGTGTGTCAGTATTTACAGGGGGTCCCCGGGGAGTGTGTCAGTATTTACAGGGGGTCCCCGGGGAGTGTGTCAGTATTTACAGGGGGTCCCGGGGTGTGTCAGTATTTACAGAGGGTCCCTGGGGAGTGTGTCAGTATTTAAAGGGGGTCTCCAGGGAGTGTGTCAGTATTTACAGGGGGTCCCCGGGGAGTGTGTCAGTATTTACAGGGGGTCCCTGGGAGTGTGTCAGTATTTACAGGGGGTCCCCGGGGAGTGTGTCAGTATTTACAGGGGGTCCCCGGGGAGTGTGTCAGTATTTACAGGGGGTCCCCGGGGAGTGTGTCAGTATTTACAGGGGGTCCCCGGGGAGTGTGTCAGTATTTACAGGGGGTCCCCGGGGAGTGTGTCAGTATTTACAGGGGGTCCCCGGGGAGTGTGTCAGTATTTACAGGGGGTCCCTGGGAGTGTGTCAGTATTTACAGGGGGTCCCCGGGGAGTGTGTCAGTATTTACAGGGGGTCCCCGGGGAGTGTGTCAGTATTTACAGGGGGTCCCCAGGGAGTGTGTCAGTATTTACAGGGGGTCCCCGGGGAGTGTGTCAGTATTTACAGGGGGTCCCCAGGGAGTGTGTCAGTATTTACAGAGAGTCGCCAGGGAGTGTGTCAGTATTTACAGAGAGTCGCCAGGGAGTGTGTCAGTATTTACAGGGGGTCCCCACGGAGTGTGTCAGTATTTACAGGGGGTCCCTTGGAATATGTGAATATTTACAAGGAATTGCCAGGATTGTGTCAATATTTGCAGGGAATCCCCAGGAGTCAGGGCCTCTCTGAGAGTGTGTCAGTATTTACAGGAAATTCCTGGAAGTGTGTCAATATTTGCCACATTCTCCCATGTTCCCGATCAGTCTTACTATGGGTCTTCAGGGAACATGTCAATATATTTTATGTTATGAGTTGTTTCCTCTACCTTTTTGGGTGTATTCACCAAAGGTCTATAAATGTTACTGTATCTGTTGTGTGTGGGCATCATCTAGAGGTGGGAGGATATCTGAGGAAAGGCTTGGTTACTGACAACGTAGCAAGAACCTTTTCATACATTGGCCTGTTTGGGCTTATCCTCATATGATTTACTGTATGGCCTAATTTGTGTGTTCTTAGAATCATAGAATCCTTCAGTGCCATTCGGCCCATTGAGTCTGCACTAACCACGATTCCACCCAGCCCCTATCCCCATTACCCCATGTATTTAACCTCGTCCCCCTGACACAAAGGTGCAATTGAGCATTGCCAATCCCCCGAACCTGCACATCTTCAGACTGTGGGAGGAAACCAGAGCACCCGGAGGAAGCCCACGCAGAGAATGTGCAGATTCCACTCCAACAGTAGCCTATGCCAGGATTCGAACCCATGATCCTGCTGTTGTGAGTCAACAGTGCTAACCACTGTGTCACTGTGCCAACCTATTGCTTCTCATTCATGGAGTCATCCAGCTTCCCTTTAAATACTTCAGTATTATTCACCTCAGCCACCCCAGTGGTAATGAGTTCCACGTTCTCACCACTCTGAGCAAAGGGCAATCGCAGTCACAGCCTGATATATATATTCCTTCTCCTCCTCAGCTCCAGTTACTCAATAAAAAGATATTCGACAACCCAGACTCTGGCAATTTGAAATGTAAATTGAAAATTCCAGAAGTGCTCAGCAAGATTAAGCTGCTGCTTCTGTGTGGGGGAGGGGGGGAGAGACGGAGTTAATGTTTCAGATTGATGACCTTCCTCCAGCATCGCGGTGATACAGTAACAAGCCTTCATCAGTCTAAGGGGGGATTTTATGGATGCTACAGGAATCAGAAATGTGACGAGCCACATTATTAATTGGGTGGGAGCCAAGCTTTTCCTTTCCCAATTTTGAATGTGTTTGCGAGTCGGATGTCACATCTTCTGGGGGCTTTATTTTAATAATTCATTTGCGTGCCATGAATCCTCATTAAAACTTTTCGTAATGAAGTCCTGATAGAGTTGGCAGCACATAAATCTCCTGAGGCGGCTGCTTCGCACTCATTTATAGGTGGCGTGCCCCAAAGGCCTTTGTGTCCCAGCTCAGTGGTTTTCTTTATTAAACTCTACAACACGGGGTGGTGGTGGGGGGTGGGGGGGGGGGGGTGTGGGAGGACGTGAGCAGGAGAATGGCAGCTTGAACACAGGCTTGAGATAGCTGAGGGTGCTGGTCCTAGAATGGTGTCGGGGCAGAGAGCAGTGGAAGAAGGATTCAAGGGCCAAAAGAAGGTGGGGTCGAGGCACAGGAGAGTGAAGTGGGAAGGCCCCGGGTATCCTGGGTGTGGTAGGGAGTCAGTCAAGGTGAGAAAATGACGGATCTAAAGATCTGTGTCAGTATTGCCCCAAGAGTTAGTCCTCCCCGTCTCTGCATGGGTTTCCTCCGGGTGCTCCAGTTTCCTCTCAGACTCTAAAGATATATGGGTTAGGTGGATTGGTCATGATACATTGTCCCTCAGTGTCCCAAATTGCCTATGTTAGATTGATTAGCTATGGGGAAATGTGTGAGATTATGGGGAAAGGACCTGGGTAAGATACTTTATCAGTGAGTCAGTGCAGATGTGATGGGCCGAATGGCCTCCTCTGCAGTGTAGGGATTCTATGATTAATATCCACACCCGTTCACAGCATTCTGTTAGGAAACTGTTTGATGAAAGATTTTAATTTATTTCTCAATGCCTTGAACAGACAGGTCTTTGACCAGCACCGAGCACCTCTCCAAACTAAGATAAGCAACTAGCACACTGTAATTTTGTTTCACAAACAGGAAGAATTAGAGTAAACTACACTGAAAGCTTGCTTTTTATTTCCCAACAGTATAAACAGATTTTTGCAGCTGTTGCTCCCTGTTGATCTTGTTCACTGTTTAGACATCCATCCAGGTCAGCTTAATTATTGTTTCCACTGAGGTGGAGGAGTGAATTAGAGTCGGCTAGCTGGCCAGATGCAGAGAGAGCAATGACTCAGTTATGCTTTGTACAGAGATCGTTTCCACTGGCAAGGCAGTCAGTTGGAATTACTGAATCTGCACTGGATGAAGGGAACAAGGAGGACTGCTACATTTTCCTGACCCAAACTGAACTTTCTAATGATAACTCTGTAGCAGATTGAATTCTTTGTCTGCTCTCCCGACTGCACATCAAGAATCCCATGACACTGTTCAAAGAGAAGTAAGGGTCTTCTCTCCGGTGTCCTGGGCAATATTTATCCCCCGAGCACCATCGAAACAGATCGTCTAGTCATTTATCACATTTATGTTTGTGGGAGCTTGCTGTGCACAAATTGGCTGCCTAATTTCCTAAGTTGCAACAGTGACAACACTATAAAAAAAATTATTTAATTGCCTTTAATGTACTCCACAGTGACTGGCTGATTCTGTCAAAATGGAAATTCTTTATTTTTTCAAATGAATGACAGCTGATTGTCATCCCCAGATAACTTCACAAACTGTGCTGGAGATCATGCGCTTGATATTTAATGGTAAATGTTTGTGCGTTTATAAGCTGATCAGCATAGCTAAACTAAATTGCGCTGTGATGGAATCCATTGTGAATATCTCGATGGAAGTATTCTCACTCTGAGTCAGAATGGTTTAAACCCCCACCCCAGAGACTAAAACACAAAATCTAGCATGATGCTTCCCAGCGTGTTACTGAGGTGGAGCTGTATTGTCAGAGACGCTGGCTTTCAGTATGAATCTGTACAGTAACCCATCCTTCTACCCAAGAGGAAAGATACAGACAAACGTAACAGTATCTCCTATTGTTTCTTCTCCCATGTGGTGAGGTTGTCCTGTGAGCAGAAATTCACTAGGCCCAGCCTACGTTCCTGAGAGTTTAGAAGAATGAAATTTGATTGAATTGAAAGATATAATATGCTTTTGGGGTTTGTCAGCTCTGTTGTTTCTCGCCCCACACCTACTGATGCACAAGACAGACTTCCATTGGTTTCCATGGTTAGTTTGTCCTGGAACAGTTCTCTAGCTGCTCTGACAAAGGGTCATCCAGACTGGACCCTTCTCTCTCCACAGCTGCTGCGTTTTTCCAGGAGGAAGCCATTTGGCCCTTTGAACCTGCTCTGCCTTTCATTACAAGGCATGGTTTCAACCAATTCAATAATCTGATCTTGCCTTCCCTTCCTATCCTTTGGATACTACTTTACCCCAAGAGCTACATCTAAGTCCTTCTTGAAAACATACAGGGTGGAATTTCCCCGACAACCCCAGGAATTGTAGGGGGCAGAGCACGGACCACTCAAAAGCCCACTGACCTCGGGCAGGAATTTTCAGCCTTGGCCGGAAAATCCCACCCCCAATCTTTGGCCTCAGCTACTTTCTGTGGTGGTGAATTCTATAGCTGCCCATCCTCCGGGTGAAGAAATTTCTCCTCGTCTCTGTCCTAAACGGTTTATCCTGTATCCTCAAACCATTTGCTGATGCCTCATCTTCGAGAGAGCTCTCTCATCCCATTGTACTTCCTTCCTCTTTCCCTCCAGCCTGTGGTGATTTTCCCTTTGAGAATTTCTCCAATTCCAGTTCAAAAGTCATTATTGAATCTGTTTTCACCACACGGCGGGGTAGTCCATCCCAGATTATTTTGATTTGATTTATTGTTATCACACGTATTGGAAAAGTGAAAAGTATTGTTTCTTGCGTGCTATACAGTCAAAGTATACCATTCATAGAGAAGAAAAGAAGATAGTGCAGAACGTAGTGTTACAGTGATAGCTAGGGTGTTGAGAAAGATCAACTTAATGCAAGGTAGGTCCATTCAAAAGTTTGACAGCAGCAGGGAAGAAGCTGTTCTTGAGTGAGTTGGTATGTGTCCTCAGACTTTTGTATCTTTTTCCCGAAGGAAGAAGGTGAAAGAGAGAATGTTGGGGGTGTGAGGGGTCCCTAATTATGCTGGCTGCTTTGCCGAGGCAGCGGGAAGTGGAGACAGATTATCACAGCTTTTTCTGGGAAGAGAAATGTTTGCAGGTATTCCTGACTCAGTGTTTGTATTCCGGAGATGACATAAGATACCATCTTTAGCAGTGACAAGATGCTGCTGCTCTTCACAGGATGTTAATCATCATCGTAACGGCTGCCACACTGTGTCAATGTATCAGGAGCTCTAAAAGGTTCTGTGCTATGGTCCAGCAAACCCCATACATACCATTATCACAGTTCATTATAACAATTCACTGTTATACTCATATCGGGATACAGTCGTATTATAGTTGTATTAGGTTACAGTCTAAAACTCCTGGCTTCGGAATTTTTTCTTTTTACCAGGATCGTATAGTCCCTACATGCAAAAGAAGGCAATTCAGCCCACCCACTAACCACAATCCCACCAGGCTCTTCCCCCGTAACCCTATATATTTACCCTGCCAATCCCTCTGATACTGAGGGTCAGTTTAACAGGGCCAATCAACCTGACCCGCACCTCTTTGGACTATGGAAGGAAACCGGAGCATCCGGAGGAAACCCATACAGACACCCAAGCTGGGAATTGAACCCGGGTCCCTGGCACTGTGAGGCAGCAGTGCTAACCACCGTGCCAACCACAAATAATTACCTTGATGGCAATGTGGGAAGGCAAATGAAGCAAAATTGGTCATTTACAGGGAAGCTGTCTAACTGCAAACTAAATAATCCTCTTGCAATGTCCCAGCTATGCAAAGTACTCAGGGTCAGTGACGTGCTTTGAGAAAGTAACCTTACTGCAGGTAGGAGGTAAGCTAACCACATGACAGTCGTGAGGACTAACAAACACTGATTATGCAGCAAATGGTTGATAGGTTTTGCACCCACACTAACTGTGAACCATCTTCCTTTGACAGTTTCCTCGGTGGCACATTGAGCTCCAACCCTGGGCCAGTGCACAGCACTCACTGGACGAGGAGGCTGCCCGTTTCCTGGCCTATATCAGCAGCTCTCAGGTAAATGACCGTCGCTCTCGTGAATATCTGATCATTAGGGGCAGCCATTAGCGAAAGCAGTCAGAATAAGAAACAGCTTGCATTTGTATAGCACCTTTTGCAACCTCAAAGATATCCTCAAGTTTTTCACAAGTAGAGAACTGTTAAGCCTTGCCATGTTGTTATGTAAGGAAGTGTGGCAGATGATTCGGGTGCAGAGTAAATCAGACAGCTTTGCTCTTTCACCTGCTGTAGATCTTTTGCAGTCTTTTTGCCAATTTAGGCAGTATCAGTCCAAAGCACTGCTGATTGTCACATTTCCATCTTCTAGCTGTGACTCCCTGTGACTTGATTCAACTACCATTCCCTCTGCAGTTGCTATAGTCCACACCTCCCCCACACCTCCCCTCCCCAGCAATCCCCTGCATCCTTTACTCAGGAGTAGCATTAGCACCCTGACATTCTGATGCTCACAGCTGGCTGGGGTAGCAATGGGGATCAGACTGACAGTAAATGCCTTCAAACTGACAGCCAGTACCTGACTGGGGAGTGCGTGTGGGCTGGCTGGCAACTGTCCAATGCAGAATAGATGATGGCTGGTGGCTGGTTGCAAAGGGGTTGATGATAGATTAGCTGCTGGGCTGGGTGGTGCCGCTGGGCTGGGTGTTGGGCTGGGTGGTGCCGCTGGGCTGGGTGCTGGGCTGGGTGGTGCCGCTGGGCTGAATGGTGCTGCTCAGCTGGGTGGTGCTGCTGGGCTGGATGGTGCTGCTGGGCTGGGTGCTTCTGCTGGGCTGGGCTGGGTGCTGCTGCGGGCTGGGTGGTGCTGCTAGGCTGGGTGGTGCTGCTGGGCTGGGTGGTGCTGCTGGGCTGGGTGGTGCTGCTGGGCTGGATGGTGCTGCTGGGCTGGGTGCTTCTGCTGGGCTGGGTGCTACTGCTGCTGGGGGATGTTGGCTGCGGGTGGAGTGGGGGGGGGCAGTGCCACTGTCGGGCTAGGGGGTGCTGCCACCAGGCTGGGTGCCGATGAGAAACTATGAACCTGTGAGTGTGGAGGCGATGGTCTAGTGATATTATGGCTAGACTGTTAAAACAGAAACTCAGCTAACGTTCTGGGGATTTGGGTTTGAATCCCACCACGGCAGATGGTAGAATTTGAATTCATTAAAAAAAAATTTGAAATTAGGAATTTATTGATGACCTTGAAACCATTGTTGGAAAATCCCATCTGGTTTACTGTAGTCCTTTAGGGAAGGAAATCTACCTCGACTGGCCTGTGACTCCCGAGTCACAGCAATGTGGTTGACTTTCAACTACGGGTGGGCAATAAATGCAGTGATGCCCAAGCCCATGAATCAATCAAAAAAAAGAACCTGTTGGAATAGTTGTGAATTCTCAGCTCCATGAAGGTGTAATAACAGTGTGTTAAACAGCTGTGTGTTATATAGGGTCACTACACCTTATTTTATCTGAATTTACCTGAAGTTATTTAAAACTGACAGATTAAATATGATTTTGGTACCTTTCTGTCCACTGAGGACTGGGCTCGTGTGCAATTAATAATATTTTCCAATTGTACGTTTTAATTAGAGCTCTCTGTAAAAGGATTTGGGAATATTAAGAATTCTGCTCTGAACTCTGCTAAATAAAGACGAAGGCCTTCTTTAGGGCTTTCCAGCCATGTTTGAATTCAGATTGGCTGGGTGGCAGTTTGATTCTGTCTAATTAGATATTTCTGTGTCAAATCTTTTGCTACACTGCACAAATTTTCTCTAAATGGATTAAATTGCAGCAGCAAATATGACTGGGTCTGGTGTGTCAGAATACCAGATGAGCCTGGATTGTGTGGCACTTTCTCCCATCCTTCTTTCCAAGTGTCTCTTCCAGATATTCCTTGTCTAATATCAGATTTAATAAAGGGACGGTTTGTAATCTCAGCAAGTGACCTAAATGGTTTTGCAAAAAGCCAGAACAGTGGACAAAATTATGAGGGACGTACGTAAGGTAGATAGAATGAAATGTATCCCACTTTATAAAGGGTTCAATAACCGGGGCAAAGGTTTAAGGTCAGGGGCTGAAGATTTAGCAGGGATTTGAGGAAAATACTTTTCACCCAGAGGGTGGTGGCAATCTGGAATTCACTGTCTGAAAAGGTGGTAGAGGCTGGAATCCTCATAACATTTGAGAAACATTCAGATGAACACTTGAAACACCACAGCATCCGAGGCTAAATGCTGGAAAATGGGATTAGAGTAGATACGTGCTTGATGGTCGGTTCAGATATGACAGGCCGAAGAGCCTCTTTCCATGTTGTAAAACTCTATGACTCTATAACAAAGAAACCATTTCCCAAGGTATTCTCCTATCTCTGGGTTTGGATCTCGGCAGAGAATAATGAGGCGAAGATTCCTCTCCTCTCCAGCTCAATGAAACACATTGAAGTTGGTGGATCCAAGTGTTCATTAGGAAGTGGACTGACTGCTGCTGGGTTTGCTGCTGATGAGTAAATGTGAACCTGTGAACAGGGAGACGATAGCCTGATCATATTATCACTAGACTATTAATCCAGAAACTCAGCTAATGTTCTGGGGACCCAGGTTCAAATCCCATCATGGTAGATAGTGAAATTTAAATTCTATTAAACAAATCTAGAATTAGCAATCCACTAATGACCATAAAACCATTGTCGATTGTTGGAAAAACCCATCTGATTCACTAATCAGCGTTCTTACCTGGTCTAACTCAACATGGGGCGGCACGGTGGAACATTATTTCGCACTGCTGCCTCACTGCTCCAGGAACTCGGATTCGATTCTTGACTTGGGTCACTGTCTGTGCGGAGTCTGCTCGTTCTCCCCGTGTCTGCGTGAGTTTCCTCCCACAGTACAAAGATGTGCGAGTTAGGTTGATCAAATGTGCTAAGTTAACTCTTAATGTCCTAAGATGTGATAGGTTAGAGTGATTAGCTGGGTAACTCAGCGGAGAGAAGGCCTGGATTGTATGTGTGCCAAAACCCCATTGAGCACAAAAGATACAACCCTCAGGTTTCAACGGAATGGTATCTAGATCTTCCGGGAGGGTTGATGCATGGTGGCTCGCCATTCCTAATCAGGGACAGAATTCAAACTTAACAACACCGCTTTGTGGACCTGACAGCAGCTTCTGAGTTGGAATGTAAAGGTAAAAATTAAAGTTTATTTATTAGTCATAAGTAGACTTACATTAATACTGCAACAAAGTTACTGTGAAATTCCTCTAGTTGCCACATTCTGGTGCCTGTTCATTTCAATGCACCTAACCAGCACGTCTTTCAGACTGTGAGTGGAAACCGGAACACCAAGAGGAAACCCACACAGATACAGGGAGAGCGTGCAAACTCCACACAGACTGTGACCCAAGCCAGGAATTGAACCCAGGTCTCTGGTGCTGTGGGGCAGCAGTGCTAACCATTGTGCCACCATAACTCACTGCACAAGGTGAGAGGAAATAAATAAGATTCTCTTGTGGGAAAAATAGCAACAGGCAATATTTTCTTTTTAAGATGTTTTGCATCAAATGGAGGTCACTAACCCTATTTTGTGGACATTTGCCTTGAGTATTGAGTTGTACATCTCAGCCCCAGCTGCAGCTTGGCCTGGAACATCTGCTGTGTGAACTGTGTGATCTCATGATTTGATTCAAAAAGCCAAGGGCATGAAATAACCAGTTTCTGAATTGTTCCACTTGCAAGATGAGGCCAGAGAGACCAAGGAGTGATGAGGTCCAGTGAGGCAGATGAGGAGGTTTTCAGCTGCTGACGGTGATGTCCTGACTGAAAGATCACCTGAAATGATGACCAGCTCCTTCCCTATGTTCCGATGGTGTTTGCAAAAGACCATAAGATACAAGAGCCGAATTATGGCTGATAACTTTCTTAACCCCATTCTCCTGCTTTTCCCCGATATCTTTGATCCCCTATCTAGGTGCATTGGCAATGTTAAATTCTCTGTCGTTGTACTCAAACAGAAGACAAGGCGATTTTTACAGTAACTTATAAACCTACTTGTGACACTAATAAAGTTTAATCTTAATCTCTGTCTTAAATACAGTTAATCTTCTGTGGCAATGAGTTCCACAGATTCACCCACCCTTTACTCTGAGGCTGTGCCCTTGAAGTATGCATCTAAGCATTTATTCTGTCCTTCCACTGAGACCATCGGGGATTTCTGAGAGATGTTTTAAGTGTGTATCTCTTATTCCTGAGCAGCTCGCAGGGAGTTCTGCTTCGAGGTGTGAAGTGATTAGATGGGAGGGTCTGTCAGAGGCCTGAGCTCCAGCATACAGATCAGATCTCTGTGTCTGCCAGGTAACCCCTTAGCACAAATACTGTGAGCAAAGCCTTTCACACAAGCTATTAGAGATCTGCTGTGAGTCCTGGCCACTTAGTGATTATTTAACTACCAAGTCTTCAGCCCCCTCAATTGCCAGCTTCCAAAAAGCTGAGGAAGGTTGTGCACCCACAGTTAAACAACTGGATCCCATGTTAATGTCGCTATAACTGAGTGACTGACATGTCCAGATTGATCACTTTCCTCTCACGAGGGTCTCGTTCACACTCTCTCTAACACACTGTCTGCAAATGTGGATTGGTGCTGGCTCCCTGACCTGCTCACCTGAGATATAACGCCCACCAGCCCTGACACCACCCTACTCTCCCAACACTTGCACGTGAGCCCACGTGCTCACTTTT
Source organism: Sphyrna mokarran (assembly GCA_024679065.1). Taxonomy (NCBI): domain Eukaryota; kingdom Metazoa; phylum Chordata; class Chondrichthyes; order Carcharhiniformes; family Carcharhinidae; genus Sphyrna; species Sphyrna mokarran. The sequence continues at coordinate 26,370,495 of JAGIQG010000005.1, forward strand.
GTCTCTGGTGAATGAGCATAGTGTATAATCAGTTCAACTTGAGGTTGGTGGGATGACTTCATAACATCTGAATTTTTTAGATCATGAACACGTGTCCTCACAAACATTTAAGAAGCATTTCGATGAGCATTTGAAACGCCACAGCAAACAACGCTACCAAGTACTGGAAAATGGGATTAAAAGAGATAGGTACATGATGGCCAATGCAGACGTAATGGGACAAAGGGCCTCTTTTGGTGCTGGAAGAACCTCTGGGCAGGAATTTCCAGCTGCATTCTCTCCAAAAATGGAGAATCCCACCCGAGCTCAATGGGCCTGAGATGTGTGGGTTAGGTGGATTTGCCATGCTAAATTGCCCCTCAGTATCCCGGGATACATAGGATAGAGGGATTAGTAGGGTAAATATTTAGGGTGATGGGGATAGGGTTTGGGTGGGATTGTTGTTGGTGCAGACTCGATGGGCCAAATGGCCCTCTTTCTGCACTGTAGGGATTTTGGAATTTCTATGATTCTATGATCTTTACAAGGTCTGCCTCGTGCCCGCTACAATTCCCATGGCGGGTAGGACAGGAAAAGTACCCTTCCTCCCCACTATCACTTCAGTTGGAGTAGGTTGCAGCAGTGCACTCTCGATATGCAGTGCTCCACTTTATTAGTGAGTGAGGTTAAAATGAGAGGTTTATGCCTGTTTCATTGCACTGTGCTGGCTTTTCCCTGTCATCCTAGAATCTCCCCTTGCTGGCTGTGTAATAGAAAGTTACATTCCTGCTGCATGGCTCATTCTGCACGAGAATGAGTTATTACAACAGCTGGTGGGTGAAATCGTAAGGAGTGGATTCTGGCGACAGGACTAGCATTGGCAAGTGCCTTTGCATCTGCATATTATCAGCTTCAGACACTGTTCTGGATAACACATATCACTGCAGACAGATCACTGGAGTGACTGCCATTGTCTGATTCAGACTTACTTCATAGTGGCCTCATACACAAACAGCAGTTGGCTGCGTGGCAGAGTAAGCCATCCATCCTCTCAGATATGCTCCGCCATTTTACTAGATTATTTATCTTTGCTTCATTCATGGGATGTGGGCCTCATTGACTGGGCAGTCTCTAATTGCCCTTGGACTGAATGGCTGGCTCAGCATTTAAGAGTCAACCACATTGCTGTTGTTCTGGTGTCACATGTTGACCGGACCAGGCAAGGATGGAAGGTTTCCTCCCCTCGAGAAGTTGAGTGAGGGTAAGTGGGATGCATGAGGGACATGGATAGGTACGGGTTTTGGAGGGAGTATGAGGCAGTATGATAGGCACTTTTTAGGGTTGGGGTTTATAATGGGGATGATCAAATCTCCTTTGATGAAGTTCAGCATTCCAAATTTGTCTTCCTAATTGCTTTCTGCCTCTGCTTTTCGGGAGCATAGTGTAGAACATCTGCGAGATTCAAGATAAACTCACCAAAGTCTGCTGCCCTTCAGGGATCCCTGTGAGTGTGCAGTGGTATATCTGCACTGAGCTATGGGGCTATTTTCTCCATCATAGTTAATCATAGAATCAATACAGTGCGGAAGGAGGCCATTTGCCCCATCCAGTCAGCATAGACCACAATCCCACCCAGACCACAATCTAACCCTCCTAACCCTCCATATTTATCCTGCTAATCCCCTGACACTGAGGGAGAATTTAATATGGCCAATCAAAGTAACCCACAAATCTTTGGACTATGGGAGGAAACAAGAGCACTTGAAGAAACCCACACACACACACACACACACACACACACGGGGAGAACATGCAGACTCCACACAGACAGTGACCCAAGGCTGGAATTGAACCTGGGTCCCTGGCTGTGTGAGGCAGCAGTGCTAATCACTGTGCCACCATGATGTTAGGGCCCTGTACTAGTGTTCCTCTTCAGATTTGTCTATCAGAGGCTGTTGTTTTTTACTTCATTTGCTTAGCAACCTTGTTAATCCTTGGAAGACTAAACCTGGTAGTTGCTTTACACCATGTGAGATCCCATTTCCCCTTAGGAATGAAGCAACGTAATAACAGCCGGGAATTAATTTCAACCATTTTGCTGGACTTTAGAGATTTGAAAGATGACGAGATGATTCCCTGACACTTTCTGCTGAATTCTCCAATGTAACCCAAGTTGGGTAATGGGTCTAAACTGGCAGTGCTGTGGGTGATCACAGCTAATGGAGCAAATGCAAGCCAAATACGGAGATGTGTGTAAACTCCATCCAGAGATGCTGATGGCAAGATTTGGCAAAGAATGATAAGAGTGCCCTGAGAAACCTAAAGTTATCGTCTGGGAGCTGAAGCTTGCTTTGAAGAGCCTGTGGGACTATGGAGTATTCCCTTGACAAGAATGGAGGCATGGGAAGAAGGAGTACAGCAGTTCAGCACAGATAGAGCAGACTGAAGCTGGCAGGGTACCAGAACCAGATGAAGCCAATTTTAAAGGATTGCAGATGAAGAGATTGTGTTTAAATATCAAGAGGGATATGGAACGACAGAGCAGTTTGATTGTGGCAGAAACTCAAGGAGGATTGTGTTCCTGTGGCCTGGAATTTTCCAGTCGGACTAAAACGCTAAAGTTTTTATTTATTAGTCACAAGTCGGCTTACATTAACACTGTAATGAAGTTACTGTGAAATTCCCCTAGTGCCTGTTTGGGCCACCACACCTAACCAGTACTTTTTTTGGACTGTGGGAAAAAATCCACATAAACATGGGGCGAACATGCCAACTCCACACACACAGTGACGCAAGCCGGGAATCGAACACAGGTCCCTGGTGCTGTGAAGGGCAGTGCTAACCACTGTGCTACCATGCCTTCAGATATGTTGACTATGAAGTAGGAGGTGCATGATTGATACTCATCTTCCATAATGAGCATTGCTTGTGCTGCAAAACTTAAAATGCCACACTTATGATACCCCAGCCTTGGTGAATCCATTGCAGAGGGATGGTTCTCTGCTGGTGAGGAGTAGCTGGACCATTGACTGCCAGTCTCATTCAGATTCGAACTTACCCAAAGTCTTTTTGATTAGATCTCTGGCAGAGACAGAAATCTTTCCCTCCCATCAGTTTGACTCTAGATTCAAACTGGAGTCTCAGAGCTGCAAGGACAGAGCAGGAAGCCACTTTGCCACTCAGCCCCATGTTCAAAAGTGAAGAAGTATTGGAGCTGAAAGGTGGTTTATAATTTCAAATCTAAAGCCCATTAGCATTGGAAGTGCTTTGGAATGCCAATATGTAATAGACACAGGTTCCTTTTCCTTTTCTTTTCAAAGCGCACCAGCTTACAGTATCATTAATCACTTCTTTCTGCTGGATTTAATTTATTACATATGCACTTCAGAGCAGGCAGCTGGCTGACCATTGTGTAACCCTGTATGTTTAATGAGAAAATGTTCAGAAGCCGACAAAAAGGAAATGGCAGGAGATGAACTGCAGTAGGCGGTGGGGGCGTGGAGAGTTATCTCACCTACGCAGAGAATCTCGACAAAACCAGAGCTCAGCTTCAGGGAATTGAATAAAACATTTCCAGGTACAGTAAGAAAGCAGGGTTAGGAGCCAGTCGGAAACAGACAGAGCATCAATCTGAAGGTATCTTTTTTTTTTAACCTGTTTTTAACACCGTCAGTAGCTGCTGCAAACCATCAACTCCAGAGCTTCCCTGGCTGAGAATACTGATTGCAGTGTGTTATAGTGCTGTAGTCCTCTGATCTAAGCTCAAGTCCTGTGGCAGCCAAGTGTAAGGCCATCCTCCCAAAGGGTCTTTTGCCAATGTCACTTTGAATGAGTTACACATCAGAAACACACTCCCTGGTTTTAACTTCTTTCTTGACCGATGACCACTCCAGGGGAGGCGATGGTATTATTGCTAGACTATTAATTCAGGAAACTCAGCTAATGTTCTGGGGACCCGGGTTTGAATCCTGCCACAGCGGGTGGTGGAATTTGAATTCAATAAAAAAAATCAGGAATTAAAATCTACTAATGACCACGAAGCCATTGTCGGAAAATCCCATCTGGTTCGCTAATGCCCTTTAGGAAAGGAAATCTGCCATCTTTACCTGGTCTGGTCTAAACATGACTCCTGAGCCACAGCAATGTGGTTGACTCTCAGCTGTTTTTCACCAAGTCATTTGAAAGACAACTAGGGATGGACAATAAATATTGGCCAACCAGCGACACCATTGTCCCACAAATGAAAGAAATAAATCCAGCAGGGCAGTTAAAATGAAGACAGCGACTTAAACTCCTTAACTTCATTCATTTCCCTTTGAGCTCCCATATAAATTAGCCTATTTTTGGGTTCCCGGAAAATGTTGCCGCAATTAAGGCCATTATTGTATAGGCAGACTGATTCATTGTTAGTAGTTTGCGGTTTTTGAATAATTACACAATGTCCAAACATATTGGCTACTGAAAAAGCCAAGTTCAGAGCTGGCACAATATTTTTTTATATTCATTCATGGGTGTCGCTGCCTGGCCAACATTTATTGCCAATCCCTTGTTGCCCTTGGGCAAACAGAACTAGATCACTCAGCATTTGGCATGAATTGTACTTGAGTCTGGGTGCAGAGATATTCTTTTCCTTGAGACTTGAAGACTGTGAATATTTAGTTGAAGGAATTTTCAATAATAATTGTATCACTATCACAGCAAAGCTGTCACTTTTCCCTGAACTGCATATGTTTTTATTTTCAAAACATCTGCCACTCTTCATCTGAGCCCAGATCATTTTTCTTGTGCCAACATATGCAACCCATAAATGTGCTCTCGTTCCCAGTGCCAAGCTGTGCGATCAAGTGCACGGTGCCCAGTGATCAGTAAAGCCTCCAATGGCAGAGTGGATGGTCAGAAGCTTTTTCCCAGTCAATTACTAGGGGGCATTGCTTTAAGGTGCGAGGGGCAAGGATTAAAGGAGATGTACGAGGCAAGTGTTTTACACAGAGGGTAGTGGGTGCCGAGAACTTGCTGAGGTAGTGGAAGCAGATATGATTGTCACTTTTAAGCTGTGGCAAGATAAATAAATGAATAGGGTGGGAACAGAGGAGTATGGTCCCCAGAAGGGTAGGGTGTTTTAATTCTGATAGATAGCATGGTCAGTGAGGACTTGGAGAGTTGAAGGGTCTGTTCCTGTGCTGTAATTCTCTTTGTTCTTTGTCTTTATTCTTTGTTAATGAGCAATGTGCAGGATTTACTGCATCTCACATCACATCAGATGACGGGTAATATTGACTGTCCTGGATACTTTTGTAATGCTCTAAGCTTTCTATGAAAGAGGATTATTTGTGATAAGGGCTAAATAATGAAGCAAATTGTAAAAGCAAAATATTGAAGGCAGCCAAAATCGGCAGCCTGGAACCAGTTCAAAGAGAGTTACACCAACAAATCAAACAAATGAGAAAATCGGTTTTCTGAATATTATAGAATCAACACTGAAAGAGACCATTTAGCCCATTGCATTATTGCTATGTCTTCCACAGAAGCTGCCTAATCTAAATCATTTGTCCAGTTCTTTCCGTTTTGTTATATATTTAAGTGGTTGCATAATTGCTTTAAGAGCATGAGTGAATAGTGATGTCATTAGGGTATTGCACAGGCTGCTGTTTTTGGTTCAGTTTGTTCTCTACACAGGCAAGAAGCCCTAGAATAAATCTGTTGTTGTTAGTTTGAATTTATGTGCTCAGACCACATTCTTTTCTTTATGTTTGAAACACACAGCCCCTGAAATAATATATTACATCTATATCCCTCTATATTCTTCTTTTCCAAGTTCTTATCCAATTTCCTTTCTACAAATGAGCTAAAATCACTGTTGCACGTTCACCAAAGCCAATGAGAGAATGGGCTTCAGGATTAAACATTCAGAAAAACCAAGCTGCTCCTACCACACAGCAGTCCTAGCCGACCATCAAGATCCATGGTGAGCCCTTGGATAATGTGGATATCTCCTATAGCTCTGCTGTCAGCTCTTGGCAGGAGCAAACCTTGGTGAAAAGTCCAGCATCAACTCCAGTGCTTCAATGCAGTCTTCGCATGCCTGAGGAACAAAGTATTCAAAGACTAAGACCTCAAATGCAACATTAAGTTCATGGTCTATAGAGCAGCCATGATTCCCACTCTCCAAATGCATCAGAAACATGGACGATGTACAGCAGACCCTCAAATCCCTGGAGAGATATCACCGACATTGCCTCCACAAAATCCTACAAACCCACTGGCGTACCAAAGCGAGTATCCTTCCCCAAGCCAAAATCCCCAGTAGAGGTGCTGGTCATGCTCAATCAGCTGTGATGGATAGGCCACATTATCCGCATGCTTGATACAAGTGCTGAAATCTGAGCCCCACAATGGCAAGCGATCACTAGGGGGGCAGGGAGAACAGTACAAGGATGCTCATAGGATCCTGACAGTGCAGAAGAGGCCATTTGGCCCATTGAGTCTGCACCAATTCTCTAGCAGAGTATCATACCCAGGCTCTCTCCACACATTTACAATGGTTAATTTATTTAATCTCTATCTTGGAATACTAATAGACAATTTAGCATGGCGAATCCACCTAACCTGCACATCTTTGGACTGAGAGAGAAAACCGGAGTGCCCAGAGGAAACAAACACAAACATAGGGAAAATGTGCAAACTCCACACAGACAGTGCTCCAAAGCTGGCATTGAACCTGAGTCCCTGGAACTTTGAAGTAACAGTGCTAACCATTGTGTCACCCCACTGTTCTGTCACTCTGAAAGTCTCCCTAAATAAATGCAGCATCCCCATTGAAACATGGAAGTCACTTGCTTTAGAACACAAACTGGGGAAGAAGCATCCTCACGGAGTCAGGAACTTGAGTTCGATTCTGTTCTCAGGTCACAGTCTGTGTGGAGTTTGCATGTTCTCCCCGTGTCTGCATGGGTTTCCTTCAGGTGCTGCAGTTTCCTTCCACAGTCCAAAGATGTCTGGATTAAGTGAATTGGCCATGCTAATTTGTCCCTTCGTGTCCTTACTGACCCTTCTGCCAATGGGAAGATTTTATCCATATGCATTCAATCAAAACGGCTCATAATTTTGAACACCACTATTAATGTGTCTCTCCCATCTGGAGAAGAATCCTAAAATCTTGCATCTCAGTCCAGGACTGAAGTCCCACATGCATGGTCCTATAGTAGTGAATCATCTCTGTTACCCTCTTCCAGCATCTTGTAACTTTATTTAGAGCAGTGCTCCTGTCATTGAGAATTCTCCAAATTATAAAATACATTCATTTCTTCATTTCAATTTACCTTTTGTTCTTTGGGGGGAATGTGATTCTTCCTTACAGTGGAGTAGTGACTCTCTTAATATGTGTTCACCAGAAAAATGACATTGTCGTCTTTACGGGCTTAATTGGCGTGGAGCCCGCAATTGACCAAATGCCCGTAGAGAATGCTCACTGCCATTGATTCCTGGAACATTTGTAATATTTTCTGAACTCTTTGGCAGTGTTCTCTCACTAGTCATCACATTGTCATTACACCTTGCTTCCAGGCAACTCAGCAAACAAGTGGACTCTGTACATTCTGCATTGCTTCTTCCCAAATTAAACACAACATTCTTTCTCTTGAAAGCCGATTGAAATCTACTTTGGGTCCCATCAACAGCAGCATTCCGAGCTGCCAATCCAGAGGGAGGGCTGCCAAAATATTCGCCCCTTTTGCTTCAAATTTCATAGTTTATAATCATCTTTGTACCAGACACTAGAGTGGCATTCATTCAATAGTGACTAACATTGTCATGAGCTGAGGGATCTGTCTTCTCTGGTGACATGAGTCAAGAGTGTGATGGAATAGTCTCCATTTGCCTGGATGAGTGCAGCTCCAACGACATCAAAAAGCTCGACACAATCCAGCATAAAGTATCTCACTTGATTGGCACCCCATCCATCACCTCCAACATCCACTCCCTTCACCACCAGCAGCACACAGTGACAGCAGTGTGTACCATCTATAAAATGCACTGCAGGAACTCATCAAGGCTGCTTCGATAGCATTTTGCAAACCCATGACCTCAACACCTAGAAGGACAAGTGTAACAGATACATGGCAACACCCACCATTACCTGCAAGTTCCCCTCCAAACCACTCACCATCCCTGACTTGGAATTAAATCGCTGTTTTCATGTTGTTCCCTTGTTTAAAAAAGGAAGCAGGAATAATCCAAAAAATTATAAGCCACTGAACCTGATGTTAGTGCTGGGGAAGCTTTTGGAAAAGATACTGAAGAACAGGATATGTGCACATTTGGAAGAAAATGGACTAATTAATGACAGGCAGTATGATTTTGTATAGGGAAGGATATATCTCACTAACCTTACTGAGTTTTTTGAAGAGGTGACAAAGATAATTGATGAGAGAAGGGCTGTGGATGTAGTTTATATGGACTTTAGTAAAACATTTGACAAGGTTCCACATGGCAGACTGGTACAACAACTAAAATCACATGGGATTCAGGGTAGGCTGGCTATATGTATACAGAACAAGCTTGGTTATAGAAGACAGAGAGTAGTAGTAGAAGGGTATTTTTCAGAATGGAGATCTATAGTTAGTGGTATACTGCAGGGGTCAGTGCTGAGACCTCTATTTTTTGTGGTATATATAATGATCTGGAGGAAAATGTAGGGGGTATGATTTGTAAGGTTGCAGATGACACAAAGATTGGTGGAGTTGCTGCTAGTCTCAGGAACTGTCAGAAGATACAACAGGATACAAATAGATTGGAGACATGGGCACAGAAATGGCAGATGGAGTTTAATCCAGACAAATGTGAGGTGATGCATTTTGGAGGATCAAATTTAGGTGTGAATTGTATTGCAAATTACAGAACCCTTAGTGGTTAGCACAGTTGCCTTACAGCATCAGGATCCCAGGTTCAATTCCCTGTTTGGGTCACTGTTTGTGTGAAGTTTGCACTTTATCCCCTTGTCTGCATGGGTTTCCTCCCATAGTTCAAAGATGTGCAGGTTAGGTTAACTGGCTATGCTAAATTGACCCTAGTGTCAGGTGGATTAGCTGGGTAAATGTATGCGGTTACAGGAATAGGGCCTGGGTGAGATTTTGGTCGGTACAGATTTGGTAGGCCAAATGGCCCTCTTCTATACTGTCGGGATTCTATGAACATTAACATACAAAGGCAAATGGGCATGCAGGTCCACAGTTGGAGTTCTGGTTGCCGTACTACCGGAAGGATGTGGAGTCCCTGGAGAGAGTGCAGAGGAGATTTACCAGGATGCTGCCTGGTGTGGAAGGACTGTCTTACGAGGAAAGGTTGAATGCACTGGGGTTGTTTTCCCTTGAAAGACGTCGGCTGAGAGGGGATCTATTAGAGGTATATAAGATTATGAGGGGTATAGATAGAGTAAATGGTGGTAAGCTTTTTCCACCATTAGATTCAGATAGAACGAGGGGTCACGGCCTTAGGGTGAAGGGGGCTATGTATAAGACTAATATTAGAGGGCATTTTTTCACACAAAGGGTAGTGGGGGTGTGGAATGCACTACCGAGTAAGGTGGTGGGAGCAGGCACGCTAGGGTTGTTTAAGGGTCTCTTGGACAGCCACATGAGCGGTCTGCAGATAGAGGGATATAGGAGGACTGTTTAAATACTTTAATTGTTTCCACAGGCTGTTCGGTCCACCTTGTTGACCAACAAGGTGCATGCATTCGGCAGGTCGTGCGAGGGCTGCTCCTGGATGTTACTTCAGGAGTGGCCTAGTGCTTCATGTCGTTAGTGTATGCTTAAACTGGACCATCAGATGGGCAACATGACAGCTCAGAGACTATCGCTGTTGCTGTGCAGACACATGGATTTGGGCCTGTGTCTGCGGGAGTTTGCGCGTTCTCCCCATGGTTGCGTGGGTTTTCTCCGGGTGCTCCAGTTTCCTCCCACACCCCAAAAATGTGCTCTTAGGCTGATTGGGTAACAAATTGTCCCTATATTGGTCTCTATATGTCATTAAGACGTTAGGATGGCGGCGCTAGCTCGTTGGGCCGAAGAGCCTGTTTCCCGTGCTGTGTTGTTCTTTATTCTTTGTTCTTTGTAGTTCCCTAAAATGATAACACAGGTGGCCGAGGTGATTAAGAAGGCACTTGGCGTACATTACTTCACCGTCAGGGACATTGAGTATAAGAGTTGGGAAATCAGCTATATAAAACCTTGGTTGGGCCGCATTTGGAGTATTGCGTGCAGTTCTGGTCACCATACTACCAGGAAGGATATGGAAGTTTTGGAGAGAGTGCAAAGAGGGTTCACCAGGATGTTGCCTGGTCTTGAGGGTGTTGATGATGAGAAAAGGTTAAATAAACTAGAATTGTTTTCACTGGAAAGATGGAGGCTGAGGGGAAATCTGAGAGAGGCCTACAAAATTATGGGAAGCATAGACAGGGTGAATAGTCAAAGGCTTTTACCCACGCTGCATGTGTCAATTACAAGGAGGCACTGGTTCAAGGTGAGAGGGGGAAAGTTTAAGGAAGAAGTGCAGGGGAGGTTTTTCATGCAGAGAGTGGTGGGTGCCTGGAAAGCGTTGCCAGAGGAGGTGGTGTAAACATTAGCACATTAGCAACATTTAAGAGGCATCAGGATGAGTGCACGAATAGAGAGGAAATAGAGGGATATGGGCCAAGTAAGGGCACAAGGCATCATGAACAGCACAGGCTTAGAGGGCTAAATGGCCTGTTCCTTTGATGTACTTTTCTTTGCTTCTTGTTTACACTCACTGGGTCAAAATCCTTGACTCCCCTCTCTAACAGCACTGTGAGTGTACCTACACCGCATGGACTGCAGCAGTTCAAGAAGGCAGCTTGCTGCCACCCACTGAAGGGCAACTAAGAATAAGCAATTAAAATGGTGACCTATCCAGTGATGCCCAGGGTCTGTGAAAGAATATGTTTTAAAGGTGAACCTGCTAACATCATCCAGAATGATAGAATAGATTAGACCTGATATTTCTTTCATGATGCAAGGGGTAATGTTTGTGAAGGTAAATCTGCTGTTCATACGTACAGCTCAGAAATATACCTCCATCAGCTAAAGTGTGCTTGATCCAATCTTACAACACAGATCACAGCAGATCGAGAAGGTGGTTTACCATCACCCACCTTCTCGAGGGCCACTGGGGACGGGGAATAAATACTGGCCCTGCCAACACACTGAATGAATTAAAAAGAGAGTGCAGGGAGAATGTGGGTTTGATTGATCTAAAGCCCACGTATTCTTTCACACTGTATCCCTTGATCCTACTCTTGGCAGTAATGCAACTAATTACCTCTTGAATCCATTAGCCTCTATTAACTTTCTAACTTATTCTGGATAAATTCTAAAAACGTTCATTCTGATTTTCATTAAAATTTAGCTTTACAATCACATTCAGATGTGATAAATGCTGAATTAATTAGCTCGAAGCCTTAGAAATAGAATTCCTACAGTGCAGAAGAAGGCCATTCAGCCCACTGCGTCTGCATCAACTCGCTGACAGAGTATTCCACCCAGGCCCCTATCCCTGTAACCCCACATATTTACCCCATTAACCCATACATCTTAGCATACTAAGGTGCAAATTGCCATGGCCAATCCAACTTACCTGCAATTCTATGGACACTGAGAGGAAACTGGAGCACCCAGAGGAAACCCACGCAGACATGGAGAGAGACTGCAAACTCCACACAGACAATGACCCAAGCTGGGAATCGAACCAGGCCCCTGGCTCCGTGAGGCAGCAGTGCTGACCAGTGTGCCACTATGCATGCTTACTTCTAGCAAGACTAACATTTCCTATTCACGCTGAAGGGAATACACCCAGTACTTTTCCCCTTATAATCTTTCGTTATAATTATAGGGGGAGTCAATTGCCTAATAATATTATCCAGCTACTGTGTCACTGTGGTGACACTGTGCTGCCAGAGGGCTCTTTTGAAACACTGGGTTGGGTTTTAATACTTGGATTTGGGGGTTAAGCCTACAGTGAAAATTTAAAACATATCAAGCCAAAGCCCAAGCTGCTTTCAACTCTCCTCCTTCCAGGTTTAATGGATGTGGTAGAAAGGCCTGGAGGCCAATTAGCAGTTGAAATGTTTTAATAATACTGATAACTTCTGATCTAACCTGCTTTGCAGGTTTAACTGTGACTCTGACAAAGAGTCATCCCGACTCGAAACCTTGGCTCTATTCTCTTCTCCGTAAATACTGTCTGAGATTTTCCAGCATTTTCTCTTTGTGATAACTGTGGCCTTTTGGGTTTCCTGGCTCCTTGGGAAAGGTTTTAAATGAAGGTGGGGACATTTTCAAAGAGAAGGGAAATAGTTTTGCAGCACTGCTGGTGGGCTAGGAGGAACAGGAGGGTCTCCTCCCAACCCCAAATCAGGCTAACTTCCAGGCAAGGAAGCTGCATGCTGTGGAACTCCCTCTGAACTGGGCTGATGGGCTCAGTGCCAGGGCCACTCAACTCCTGGCCTCACTACAGCCTTAAACATAGAAACATAAACTTGCTCCTTAGAGGGGGGATTAGAAGGGTAAATAATTGGGGTAATGGGAATAGGGCCTGGGCGGGATTGTAGTTGGTGCAAACTCGATGGATTGAATGGCTCCTTCTGCTGTAGGGATTCTATGATAAACATAGAAGATAGGAGCAGAAGGAAGCCATTCAACCCTTCGAGCCTGCTCCACCATTCATCATGATCATGGCTAGAATCCCTAGTGCAGAAGGAGGCTGAATACTGTTTCTCCCATAACCTTTGATCCCATTCACCCCAAGTGCTATATCTAACTGCCTCCTGAACATATTCAATGTTTTGGCATCAATTACTTCCTGTGGTAATGAATTTCACAGGCTCACCACTCTTTGGATGAAGAAATTTCTCCTCATCTCTCTCCTAAAAAGGTCTACCTCGAATCCTCAGACTGTGACCCCTGGTTCTGGACTCCCCAACCATCGGGAACTTCCTCCCTGCATCTACCCTGTCTAGTCCTGTTACAATTTTATAAGTCTGTCTGAGATCCGCCCTCATTCATCTGAACCCCGGCAAAAACATTCCTAATCTGATCAATCTGTCCTCATACATCAGTCCTGCCGTCCCCAGAATCAGCCTGCTAAACTTTCATAGAACCATAGAATCCTATAGTGCAGAAGGAGGCCATTCAGCCCATCGAGTCTGCACTGACCACAATCCCATCCAGGCCCTATCTCCATAACCCCATGCATTTATCTTAGCTAGTTCCCCTGACACTACGGGGCAATCCACCTAACCAGCACATCTTTGGACTGCACTCTCTCAAAAGCCTTGGTCCAAATATGGACAAAATAAACTGAACTTGAGAGATGAGGTGGCATCAGAGAAAATCCTGGCTATTGTTTCAAAAACCTGTGGAGAAGAATAGGATGTGACTTCATCAAAAAGGCCAGATGAGGCTGAAAGGCCAGGAGACTGGCTTACCAGCATCTGAAGCATTTAAGATTTCAATAACTGAGCTGTGTGATTTGGGCTAGAAGCCCTCATTCTGACTAATTCCTGATCTCATTGAGGATCACAGAGAGACACCAAAGAAGGACCAGAGAGGCAAGTTTTTATACACAGAGGATGATAAGTGCCTGGAATGCACTGTGAGAGGAGGTGGCAGAAGCAAATACGATAGCAATGTTTAAGAGGCATCTTGACAGATACACGAAGAGGCAGGGAATAGAGGGAAAAGAACTGCGTAGAGACAAAAGGTTTTTAGTTTAAAAAGACATCATTGTGTCAGCGCAGTGTGGAGGGCCAAAGGGGCCTGTTCCTGTGCTGTATTGTTTCTTAATTCTTTGACAAGGTCTTTCACTCTCAGTATGAACAAAAACTGGCGGTCTGGACCCTGGGCAGCTCTCAGATGTCCCCAGGCTGATAGTCGGGAAGGAGACTGGTTGAGGAGTGGGTGCAGATTCTCTTTTAGACCATTTAGGTGTGAAATTTCCGAAACGAAGAAGGTGCCGCACACCTTCAGAAAATAAAAGGGACAATGCCAGCGCATCTAAAATATTCCATCAGAGTCCTCTTGAAAATAACGATCGACAGAGGTATGTAACTTTAAGGAAATAGGTCAGACACGTAACGCATAGATGGTGCTCTGCTTGCACTGCTTTCAAATGACAGCAAGTGTTTTGGCACCAGGTCCTGCACATATGGAAAGTGCACTGCATTGAGGATTAAACAGAGATGCGAGCAGTCCTCACAATAACAGGCGACATCAGCTCCCAGTCAAAGTGCTTCCACGTGAGCGAAACATGAGAAGCCAGCAGCATGAAGAGAAATAAACCGCAGAAGCCTCTGGAAGGTCGACACGGTGAAAGCATGGAAAAAGGAAAGAAAAACTGCCCTAAGGTTTCTTTAACTCTCAGCGCAACATTATTCTGAGAAAGTTTATATGCTGATCTGCAGCCTGCATGAAACCCAAATGCAAAACATCTGGTGAACGTTGATAATCTCAATAGCCACCCTGGTGTCCTGACCTGTGTGCATCTGGAAACCCTCATCCACTCACCTCAGGAAGTAACAGGTCAAACTGCAGAGGGGAAAGCAGATGGCTCAGATACAAAACGCTTTGCCAATATGATTGTGGCTGAATGATTCCATTCACTGGCGGCAATTCCAGCTGTAGTCACTCCAAATGCTGCTCCATACCGGAACAGCTTTGGGAAGCTGCCTTGTCTTTAGAATCTTCTGAGTCTCAAGAGCATTGGAGTGAAGAATTTAACAAACTACCTCAATCCCACTATCAAGTGAACATTAATCTATGCTGTAATAAACCTGTGAAAAGAGTTTCTTGCTGTTTATGGGTTTTGATTTTAATTGGAACACATTAGAGATATTCATTAAAGGTTACACATTATAGTGGTTGTTTTGTTTCTTGTTTATAATAGATAAAAGTTCTTGCTAATTTTCTTAGTATACATGTTAACTATATTCTTATATAAACTTTGATAAAGCTCCCTAGTGGATCACTTGAATCATACCTGAAGTGAAGCATCTTATGTTTATCCTAGTTAAATTCAAGATGCAAAACTTATGATTTAGGCGGGCTCCATAAAACACTTTGGAGTTTCTAACTGAATTGGATATTCTTATTTTTATTTTCACTCAGAACTGATTTGATGGCAGATTGCGGGTAAACCTTGATACATAAGAAACTGATACTGCAGTACACATAATGCAGAGGAGATTTACAAGGATGTTGCCTGGATTGGGTGGCATGCCTCATGAGGATAGGTTGAGAGAGTTTGGTTTTTTTCCTTGGAGAGATGAAGGATAAGAGGTGACCTGATAAAAGTGTATAAGATATTGAGAGGTATTAATTGGGTGGATTCTCAGAGGCTTTTTCGAAGGACTGGAATGGTCGCTATGAGAGGACACACGTTTAAGGTGCTGGGGATTAGATACAGAGGAGATGTTAGGGGTAAGTTTTTCACTGAGAGGGTGGTGGATGAGTGGAATTGGCTGCCGTCGGTGGTGGTAGAGGCAAATTCGATAGTGTCTTTCAAGAGACTTCTAGATGAGCACATGGGACTTAATAGAACTGAGGGTTATAGGTAAACCTAGTAGGTAGGGATATCATCGGCGCAACTTGTGAGTCGAAGGGCCTGCTTGCGCTGTAGTTTTTCTATGTTCACTGTTAGGTTCCAGGCAGCTATTCCTGTAGAATCCTTTATTAAAGTTCTGTCACTTTGGCAATCCCCAGTGTGCCTCCTAAAACTAAAACTAAAATCTTATTATTCCCAGATAAGCCTAATAAACACCACCTGGAGTATGAAAAGAAATCTTTCAATCCCAGTGACCTTCATACATTGTTCAAGCTTCCTTTTCATGGCTAGCAGTGTCATGTGGAGTTGTCTGATTGAATTACTCCTTTGTAACTTGCTTGGAGCTATATATTGTATTTGGCATCGCAATACTGCAACCTTACAGTGAATGTTATTCGATTAAAAGTGACTGACCCTTTTAGTTGTGTTTGATTTTTGCTAGCAGATAAAGTCTCACTGGAACTCGCACGGTTAACTTCCGTGTGATCTCTTTAATTGTCGTAGTAATTTCATCCGGCATCAATAACAATGTTGTGACTGCCCACATGTGTGCAGAAACAAAATAAGGGTTGTGTTTTTTGTTCCACTCAATCCCCCATTGCAGTGAAGGAGCAGCTGGCTCCTAACTCACAGCATTATAGAATCCCTACAGAGCAGAAAGAGGACATTGAGCCCATCAAGTCTGCACCTACAACAATCCCAACCAGATCCTATTCCCATCACCCCAGATATTTATCCTGCTAATCTCCCTGACACTAAAGGGCAATTCAGCATGGCCAATCAACCTAACCCACACATCTTCGGGCTGTGGAAGGAAACTGGAGCACCTGGAGGAAACCCATGCCGACATGAGGAGAATGTCCACACAGTCAGTGACCCAAGGTTGGAATTGAACCCAAGATCCTGGTGCTGTGATGCAGCAGTGCTAACCACTGTGCCACCCTAATCTGCAACACTGTGATCCCGAGAGCCATTATTTTGGGCCCTGTGATCTACTAGACTTCCCTGGGTGGATTCTAATGGTCCCAAGAACTGCTGTCCTTTGTGCAATGAGAGGACACACCCTTCCAACTGCTGTTCCTTTCCTAAGCCCTTTCATTTTTCCCCCTCCTTCTCCGTTGAAAGACATCTCTCATCAGACTTTTGGGATCTTCCCTAATACCTCTCTTTAGCTTATTTTGTTACACCTGAATGATGCACGCTGGGACATTTTTTTTAAAAATGCTACAAATGTTATATAAATACAAGTCTTTAAAAAAATTCTTTACTCCATTCTCCACGATCATCCTCAGCACTGGTGCCTCACAAGGCTGTACCCTCAGCCTCTTACTATACTCCTTATACACCTATGATTGTGCAGCCAAATTCCCCTGCAATTCGATTTTCAAGTTTGCTAATGACTCCACTGTAGTGGGTTGGATCTCAAACAATGATGGGACGGAGTGCAGAAAAGAGATGGAGAATCTGGTGAACTGATGTGATGACATTAATCTCCCTTAATGTCAACAAAAAAATGTCAACGTCAATAAAACGAAGGAGATTTGTCATCGACTTCAGGAAGCACAGTGGGGGACTTGCCCCTGTCTATACCAAAGGGATGAAATAGAAATGATCAAGAACTTCAAGTTTTTAGGTGTTCAAATCACCAGCAACCTGTCTCTCTAAGCTGATACTATAGTTAAGAGAGCCCACCAATGCCTCTACTTTTTCAGAAGACTAAAGAAATTTGGCATCTTCACTATAACTCTCAGCAACTTTTACAGATGCACCATAGAAAGCATTCTTCCAGGTTGTATCACAGCTTGGTATGGCTCCTGCTCTGCCCAAGACTGCAAGAAATTACAAAGGCGTGAATGAAGCCCAGTCCATTACTCAAACCAGCCTCCCATCCAATGACACTGTTTACACTTCCCACTGCCTTGGAAAAGCAGCCAACATAATTAAGGACCTCACACACCTCGAACATTCTCTCTTCCACCTTCTTCCTTCGAGAAAAAGATGCAGAAGTCTGAGGTCACGTGCCAACCGACTCAAAAACAGCTTCTTCCATGCTGCCATCAGACTTTTGAATGAACCTACCTTGCATTAAGTTGATCTTTCTATACATCCTAGCTTTGACTATAACACCACATTCTGCACTCTCTCATTTCCTCCTCTATGAACAGTATGTTGTTTCTGTACAGTGTGGAAGAAACAATATTTTTTGCTGTATGTTAATACATGTGACAATAATAAAATCATAGTCATAGAGGTTCACATCATGGAAACAGGCCTTTCAGCCCAATTTGTGCATGCCAACCCTTTTTTTAAAGCCTTAAGCTGGTCCTAATTGCCCACGTTTGGCCAATATCCCTCTATATCCATCTTAGCCGCGTGATTGTCTAAGCGCTTTTCAAAAGACAAAATTGTACCCGCCTCTACTACTACCTCTGGCAGCTTGTTCCAGACAGTCACCACCCTCTGTGGAAAAATTGTATCTCTCCCCTCTCACCTTAAACCTATGATCTCTAGTTTTAGACTCCCCTACTCTTGGGAAAAGATATTAACTATCTAGCTGAATTGTGCCCCTCATTATTTTTATAGACTTCTCTAAGATCACCTCTCAGCCTTCTATGCTCTAGAAAAAAATGTTCCAATCTATCCAGCCTCTCTTTATAACTCAAACCATCAAGTCCCAGAAGTATCCTAGTAAATCTTGTCTGCACTCTTTCTAGCTTAATAGTATCTTTTCTATAATAGAGTGACCAGAACTGTACAAGTCTTCCAATTGTGGCCTTACCAATGTCTTGTACAACTTCAACAAGACGTCCCAACTTTTGTTTTCAATGCTCTGACAATGAAACCCAGCATGTCGAATGTCTTCTTCACCACTCTGTCTATCTGTGACTTCAGTTTCAAGGAGCTATGAACCTGTACTCCTAGATCTCTTTATTCAATAACTTTCCACAACGCCCTACTATTAATTAAGTCCTGCCCTGGTTCAATCTACCAAAATGCATCATCTCGCATTTATCTAAATAAAATTCCACCTGCCATTCATCAGTCCACTGGCCCAATTTGATTAAGATCCCGTTGTAATCAGAGATAACCTTCTTCACTGTCCACTATGGATCAATCTCGGTGTCATCTGCAAACTTATTAATTATATCTCCTATAATCTCAACCAAATTATTAATATAAATGACAAATAATAGTGGACCCAGGACCCTGAGGCACTTTGCTGGTCACAGGCCTCCAGTTTGAAAAAGAACCGTCTACAACCACCCTCTGGTCTCTGTCATCAAGACCAGTTTTGTATCTGTTTAGATACTTCACCCTGGATCTCATGCAATTTAACCTACCATGTATACCTTATCAAAGGTCTTTCTAAAATCCATGTAGACAACATCAACTGCACTGCCCTCATCTACTTCTTGGTTGCCCCTTTAAAAAACTCAATTGAATTTGTGAGACATAACATTCCACTCACAAAGACATGCTGGCAATCCCTAATCAGTCCTTGTGTCTCTAAATGCCTGTAGATCCTGTCTTCCAAAATACCTTCCAACAACTTACTCACTACAGATGTCAGGCTCACTAGCCTGTAGTTCCCAGGCTTTTCCCTGCAGCCCTTTTTAAACAAAGGCACAATATTTGCCACCTTCCAATCTTCAGGGTATCAATGATTCAAGTATCTCTGCTAGGGGACCTGCAATTTCCTCCCTAGCCTCCCACAATGTCCTGGGATACACTTCATCAGGTCCTGGAGATTTTCTATCTTGATGTGCTTTAAAACTTCCAGCACCTCCTTCTCTGTAGTATGTATACTTCTCAAGATATCACTATTTATTTCCGCAAGTTCCCTAATATCTATGTTTTTCGCAACAATGAATATTGATGAGAAATATTCATTTAGGATCTACGTGCAGATCCACAGGATCAGTACATAGATGACATTGTTGATCCTTAAGTGGCCCTACTCCCTCTCTTGTTACTCTTTTGCCCTTTATGTATTTGTAGGAGCTCTTTGGATTCTCCTTTGTCTTATCTGCCAAAACAATCTCATGTCCTCTTTTTGCCCTTCTGATTTCTCTCTTAATTCTACTCCTACATCCCTTATACTCTTCAAGGGATTCATTTAATCCTAGCTGCCTATGAATGTTATGTGTCTCCCTTTTCTTGATCAGGGCCTCAATATCTCATCCAGGATTCCCTACTTTTGGCAGCCTTGCCCTTCACTCTAAGAGGAATGTGCTTACCCTGAACCCTGTTTAACACACTTTTGAAAGCCTCCCATTTACCAGATGTCTCTTTGCCTCACCACAGACTCCCCCAATTAACTTTCCTGCCTGATACCATCAAAATCAAATCAAATCAAAATCAAATCTTTAAGTTCAAAGCCAATGCTCAGAGTGGACCAGGCAAACCCAAATACATTCCTTGCTTGCTTCAAAAAATAAATTCAAAATCCAATGGAATCCAATTCAAGGTCCCCACAAGAGAAACAAACAAGATCATTGATAAGGCATTGCACCACAACCTAGGCTTGATCTGACATTTGATTTGAAACAAGTTGTTTTTGGCTCATACAATGCCTTTGTTAGAAGTAATTTATTTTGACAAAGGTAGACATTGCAGCCAACATTCTTCCTCTTTGTCTTTCACTGGATGTTCTTGTCAAGTGCAGGGCAGTCAAATTTCACCTTGTTTAACCTGACCTGAAATCCTCCCTGTATTTTCTCATTGATTTGATTGGAGCTCAGTGCAGGCCTGCCTGCCAGTGAGACCCACATGCAGATTGGGAGGAAGAACCCCAATCTCCATTACAGGCACTTAGAGATCTCCTGCCAGTCATCCAGAAAACCTTCAGCCCTGACTGCATCTAATGAGTAGCACGTAGAGCATTTAGCATGTTTTATGTAATAAAAAATAGAAGATAATAAATCAAGCAATATTTCATTAATTCTTCTAATGATTTCTTGGTGGCCGGGCTGGGATTTATTGCCCATTTCTAGCTGCCCTTGAGAAACTAGTGATGCCTTGTGTTGGCTTACTGGGTCATTTCGGAGTTAACCACCTTACTGTGGGACTGGAGTCAGATATAGGTCAGAGCAGTTAACTTTTCTTCCCTGAGGAACAGTAGCAATCGAGTCAGGTTTTGATGACAGTTCAATATATTAATGGGCCCTTTTTTATTTATTGATATCGATAAATCCCATTAAGTGAATTCAAATGGCAGTGATGGGGTCTGAACTCACGTTGTTTGGACTATTAGTCCAGGCTTCTGAGATACTGGTCTAGCAGCATAGGTTCACTATACTGCTGTAATTTTTTAACATTCATTCGTGGGACGTGGGCATTGCTGGCTGGCCAGTGTTTATTGCCCATCCCTTGTTGCTCTTGTTCAATAGGCAGTTGAGAGTTAACCATATTTCTGTAGGTCTGGAGTCAAATGTAAGCCAGACCAGGTAAGGACATTATTAGTTAGCACTAATAATGCCTCAGTGACCCGGGTTCAATTCTGGCTTTGGTGGGTGACTGCCTGTGTGGAGTTTGCACATTCTTCCTGTGTCTGTGTGGATTTTCTCCAGTTGCCTCCCATAGTCTAAAAGAATTTCTCCCTGTGTACCCAAACAGGTGCCAGAGCATGGTGACAAGGGGATTTTCATTGCAGTGTTAATGTAAGCCTATTTGTGACACTAACAAATAAACCTTAAGTAAACCAGATGGGTTTTATGGTCATCAGTAGATTCTTAAATCCAGATTTTTTAAAAATTGAATTCAAACTGTTAGTGGAATTTGAACCGGGGTCCCTAGAACATTAGCTGAATTGCTGAGTGAATAGTTTAGTGATAATACCATTAGCCAATTGTCTATCCTTATCTTTGTGTCTTGTCTGAGTTAGCTGCTCGGTCTCTGATGGGGTTAATA
Organism: Sphyrna mokarran; assembly: GCA_024679065.1. Classification (NCBI taxonomy): domain Eukaryota; kingdom Metazoa; phylum Chordata; class Chondrichthyes; order Carcharhiniformes; family Carcharhinidae; genus Sphyrna; species Sphyrna mokarran. Next base: position 26,391,996 of record JAGIQG010000005.1, read on the forward strand.
TGTTTATCATCTCTCAGATACAAATCCTCAATTTGTTCAAGCTCTTGAGATTGCAACGATTTGTTTTCAATGGCCATATTTAAAACAAATGGGCACCGATATTTGTTTGTCACTGTACAGATTTCCTGTAACAATGCGGATGGAAAGGGTTGGATTGGCAGTCTGGAACCCACCCAGGAACCCTGGCCCGTTTGTTTGGACAGTACCTTCCACCTTGCTCAGCAGATGCACAGAAAGCAGTGTCGGGTTTATTCAGTGGGGTGAGTGTGGTTTTGAACAGTTCAGTTATTATTCAGCCAGTAAGAGCCCTGCAGGCAGTGTTCACCTTAGACCTGCCCAACACTGTTGTTGAAAATGACATGCCTCAAAGAATTAGATCCTTGAGAAAGGGACTGAGATTTTGTAACTGCAAAAAATGGTTCTCAAGATGTACTCCCAGGAAAAGTCAAACACTTAAACCATTTTTTGCAGTTACAAAATCTCAGTCCCTTTCTCAAGGATCTAATTCTTTTGAAGCATGTCATTTTCAACAACAACGTTGGAGACAGAAAGACACACACTCTACTCCAGAGACTTGAGCAGACAATTCAATGCAATGCTGATCGACTGTTACACTGTCATAGTCAGAAAGTCATTGAGTTATACAGCACAGAAACAGGCCCTTTGACCCATCATGTCTGCACTAGCCATCAAGCACCTATTTATTCTAATCCCATTTTCCAGCACTTGGTGCGTATCCTTTTTTGCTATGGTATTTCATGTGCTCTGCTAAATACTTCATAAATGTTGTGAGGGTTCCCTTCTCTACCACCTTTTCAGGTAGAATTCCAGACTCCCACCATCCTCTGCATGAAAACTGCTTCTCAAATTCCCCCTAAATCTGTACTTCTTGGATTATTGATCCCTCCTCTAAGGGGAAAAGATTCTTCCCATCGATGTCCCTCAGAATTTTGCACACCTCGATGAATCCGCCCTCAGCCTTCTCTGCTCTGAGGAAAAGAACTCCAGCCTAGCCAGCCTTCCTTCAAAGCTGCAACGCTCCAGCCTTGGTGAAATCTGGGTATATCCTCTCTGCACTGTTTCCAACGCAATCACATCCTTCCTACAGTGTGGTGATCAGAACTGCACTCAGTACTCTGGCTGTGGCCTAATGAGTGTTTTATACAGCTTCATCACAAACTCCCCGTTCCTATGCTCTGTGCCCTGGCTAATTGAGGCAAATATCCCAAATGCCTTCTGAACCACCTTATCCTAGGACCTATGATGATGTTTGGACACACACTCCAATTTTTTCTGGTCTGCTGTACTTCCTAGTGTCCGACCATTCATTGTGTCTTCTCATGCCTTGATAAATACAGAAGTGCCATCTTTTTGACTGCGGCATCAAACTGTGGTCCCTTAACATGTCACCTCAGGTGGATATAAAGGGCACTGCTCTGGAGAAGAGTGGATGTCCTGATAATTATTTATCTGAACAAGTGAGCAGTTTATCTGTTCGCGAACTAATTTCTATTGTTGGGATCTGTCTTGTGCTGACTGGCTGCTGTGTTTCTCACATTACAACAGTGACTTCACTATTTCACTTGCAGTGAAGCTTCTCACGTGATCTAAGGTCGTGAAAGGCGCTACATAAATGAAAATGAATTACTTCTTTCTCTTGGAACTGATATACCTGAGCAATGAGGGAAACGGATTCCCTTTAACATTAGAGCAGTCAGAAGAACGGACACTGATAATGTATGAATTGGATCTCTTGGTTGTTGTATTTGCGGATATTCTGGGGCTATACTTCTGCTCTTGGTCCATCATCAGTCACACCGGTGCATCATTTTGACCTGGTGGCTTTATGTTCCTGCTGCACAGATGAGGTCTCTGTGCATTTCTCACAGTCTGAGGTGAAGCATGTTCTGCTGGGTTTTTGTACACCAGTGAGGCAGGCAAGGGGATAAGCTGGATCACCCCCTTACTTGGCAGTAAATAACGTGGTAGCATCAGCAGCAGCATTGAAATTCAGCAGAACATTGGGAAAAATCCCTCGGGTTAAAGCAGTTATGAAAACTGGAATCTGAAACTTAAAAAAACAGAAAATGCTGGACAATCTCAGCAGGTCTGACAGCATCTGTGGAAGGAGAATAGAGCCAATGATTTGAGTCTTCATCAGAGTTTCATCAATGGCCAAGACTGGCCAAGAAATCAGAATATCGAATATAAAAGTTGGAGTGTTATGGTAAGGTTATATAAGGCATTGGTGAGGCCGAACTTAGAGTATTGTGTACAGTTTTTGTCACCTAGTTACAAGAAAGATGTAGATAAGATTGAAAAAGTGCAGAGAAGGTTCACAAGAATGATGCCAGGACTTAAGAAGCTGAGTTACAGAGAAAGATTGAATAGGTTAGGACTTTATTCCCTGGAGTGTCGAAGAATGAGGGGAGATTTGATAGAGGTGTATAAGATTTTTATAGAGTGAATGCAAAGAGGCTTTTTCCATTGAGGCCAGGGGAGAAAAAAAACCAGAGGGCATGGGTCAAGGGTGAAAGGAGAAAAGTTTAAAAGGAATATTAGGGCGGGGGGGGGAATTCTTCATGCAGAGAGTGGTGGGAGTGTGGAATGACTGCCGGATAAAGTGGTAAATGCAGGGTCGTTTTTAACATTTAAGAAAAACTTGGTTGGGTTCATGGTTGAGAGGGCTGTGGAGAGATATGGTCTGAGTGCAGGTCAGTGGGACTAGGCAAAAAATGATTCGGCACAGACAAGGGCCAAAAGGTCTGTTTCTGAGCTATAATTTTCTATGGTTCTATGGCTTCTATGGAGACAGCAGAATAACATCTACTCTTTTTCAAATCATGTGATGGGACCTTTCACATCCTCCAGAACATTCTGAGGAGAGTGTGGTTTATCTGCTGAGGGTAAAAGAAGGCAAACTCTGCAAAGCAGCACTTCCACAGGAGTCATTCATCTCATGAATCACAGGGGCCTCCAGCAATCATGCTAAATTTTTGAAGGAAGACTGTAAGAACTTCAGGAAACAGGATTTAGCACAAAAAGTAACTTTGTATTACTAGGAGTAGAATGTGTCTGTGTTTTGTACAAGTGAGCAAGAAAAGCAACAATCGGCTTTGAACAATGTCACTTGTAAATGGCTTCTGAGAGATCCGGTGGGAGGCTGGTCCTGAGGAGATTTCCTAATCTCATGTGAGGAGGAGACCAGCACTATGTGGAAGGCAGGAGAATCATTGAATCATAGAATCCCTACACTGCAGGAAGAAGCCGTTCAGCCCATCGAGTCTGTACAATCCCACCCAGGCCCTATCCCCAAAACCCTCCACAGTTATCCTACTAATCCCCTGACACTCTGGGGCAATTTAGCTTGGCCAATTGAGGGATTGGGACATTGGGAGAGCCATCCTTCTGTTCTTCAAACAGTGTCATGGCATCTCCCACATCCACCTGAGAAGGCCGATGGAGTCTAAGTTTAAAGTTCCACCTGGAAGATAGCACCTCTGACCGTACAGTACTCCCTCAGTGCTGAACTGCAGCCTCATGATGTTGTGTTCAAGTCTCTGGAGTGAGAGTGGAAGTCACAACCTCCTGAGAGGGAGGGGAAGTATTGACTGAATGTAGAGAATCATTTCCTTGATAAAACAGTGACATTTGTTAGTGTTGAGCAAAACCATTGAAGGATCTAATTCTGCCAATTGTGTGTCTGTTGCTAATCACAACAGCTGGAATGTTTTATCTGTGGGGAGGAGATTCCATGAACTGCTGGAGTTAAGTGTTTGTACAGTGTTTGGATTTGTGGTCATTCTTACTGATTCATCCTAGCCTTGTGACTTCTTCAACTTTTCACCTTTCACCACAGGCTGGGGAGTGAAGACAAACAGTTCGAAGAAGCAATGGCCAAATCCGGATGTGAGGTTCACTATTTTGACCCAAGCCTCAAGGAGGCCCACGTCCAGAAGAGTCAAGGTTACTGGCACCACCGCATGGCAATCGACTGGAGAGATCCCAACCCAGCCGCCCTCGCCCAGAAACTACGCAGAACTACCAAAAAACTGGGCACAATAATGAATGAATTTGGACATAGGAAGGTGAGTCGTGCTTCTAAGAACCCTTTCTAAGAACCTTTGTCTTTTTATCATTGATATCCTTTTCTTTTCATTTGCCAAATTTGATTTGATTTGATTCATTATTGTCACATGTATTGGGATACAATGAAAGGTCTTATTTCTTGCACGCTGTACAAAGCATACCATTCATAGAGTCCATATAGGAGAAGGAAAAGAGTGAGTGCAGAATCCAGTCATAGCTAGGGTATAGGGAAAAGTCAACTTTGTATATAGTAGGTCCATTCAAAAGTCTGATGGCAGCAGGGAAGAATCTGTTCTTGAGTCGGTTGGTATGTGATGTCAAACTTTTGTATCTTTTCCTTGACGAAGAAAGTGAAGAGAGTATGTCTGGGGTACGTGGCGTCCTTGATGATGCCAGCTGCTTTTCTGAGGCAGCAGGAAGTAGAGATGGAGTCAATAAATGGGAATCTGATTTGCATGATGGATGCAATGTTCACATGTAGTTTCTTGCAGTCTTGGTCAGAGCAGGAACCATACCAAGCTGTGATACATCTGGAAAGGATGTTTTCTGTGAAAAATCTGTAAAGATTGGTAAAAGTTGTAGTGGACACACTGAATTTCCCTTAACCTCCTGAGAAAGTAGAGGTTTGGTGGGCTTTCTTAATTATAGTGTTGGCATGGAGAGACCAGGACGGGTTGTGGGTGATCTGGACACCCAGAAACAGGGCAAGACTTACTCAGTTAATGGTAGGACATTGGAGAGAGTTATAGGGGTACAGATTCATAACTCCTTGAAAATGGAGCCACAGGTGGACAGCATGATAAAGAAGGCATTCAAGGTGCTTAGTTTCACTGGTCAGAATATTGAATACAGGAGTTGGAATGTCTTGTCGAAGTTGTACAAGACATTGGTAAGGCCACACTTGAAATACTGCGTGCAGTTTTGCTCAGCCTATTATAGAAAGCTTACATGTATAGAAAGAATGACGAAAAGACTTTAGGATGCCGCTGGGACTTGATGGGTTGAGTTATAAGGAGAGGCTGGATAGACTGGGACATTTTTTACTGGAGCATAAGAAGCTTAGGGGTGATCTTACAGAGGTGTAGAAAATAATGAGGGGCACAGATCAGTTAGATAGTCAATATTGTTTCTCAAAATAGGGGAGTGTAAAACTAGAGGGCATAGGTTTAAGGTGAGAGGGGAGAGATGCAAAAGGGTTCAGAGGGGCAATTGTTTCATGCAGAGAGTGATGAATGCCTGGAACAAGCTACCAGAGGTAGTAGTAGAGGTGGATACAATTTTGTTTCTTAAAAAACATTTAGACATTTACATGGGTAAGATGGATATAGAGGAATATGGGCCAAATGCAGGTAATTTGGTACTAGCCTAGGAGTTAAGAAAGGGGCAGAATGGACAAGTTGGACCAAAGGGCCTGTTTCCATGCTGTAAACCTCTGTGTCTCTAAACCTGATGCTTACAACCATTTCCGCCTCATCCATTGATGTAGACAGGGCATGTTCTCCACTGTACTTCCTGAAGTCGATGACTATCTCCTTTGTTTTACTGACATTGAGGGATTGTAACTAAGATTAGAAGAATTTTTCCTTCATGCCTGATGCCTGGCTGCCGGTAAAATCCTTTGCTCTACCTTTAGCTGGAAATGCTACTTGGAATATAATGTAAGATAATAAGAGAAAGGGGGAAAATACTGGGAGCATCCCTGTCAGCCGGAATAAAAAATAATAGTCTTGCTAGAAATAGATACCAGGGACAGAGGTATTATAACATGGACCAGGTGCTGAATGTTTTCACTGGCCTAGTTTACAGGCTTAGGCTACTTTAAATGCCAAGACTTCTTTATAGTTTGCTGATGGTTTCCCATCTGATTGTGCTGGGAATGAGAAGCCCACATGTTTTCCTGGAGAAGACTAGACAAGGTAGATAGTCAATATCTTTTCCCAAAGGTAGGGTAGTCTAAAACTAGAGTTCATAGGTTTAAGGTGAGAGGAGAGAAATACAGAAGGGTTCAGAGGGGAAATTTTTTCACACAGAAGGTGGTGAGTGTCTGGAACAAGCTGCCACGGGTAGTAGTAGAGGTAGATACAATTTTATCTTTTAAAAAGCATTTAGATAGTTACATGACTATGATGGATATAAAGGGATATGGGCCAAATGTGGGCAATTGGGATTAACTTAGAGGTTTAAAAAGGAAGGGCTGGCATGGACAAGTTGGGCCGAAGGGCCTGTTTCCATGCTGTCAACCTCTATAACTCCATGACTGTATAAGAGTAAGGCTTGGGATTGAATATCGGCATCCTGGTCTTCCGTGAGCTGGGGGAGTGAAACCTCAGGCTCAGTGACCACTTAGGAGCTGTCCTGACTAGAGATCCTGAACATACAGGGGTGTTCACACACCTCGTACAGCCTGCTCTCAGGCAATCAGTGAGACAGCTAAAACTCAGCCGCACAGCAGTGCTGCTGCACTGGGGGTACCACCTAGTGTTGTCCTCTGTCTAGATGTCAGCTGTCCTGCTCTTTCACTGCACCAACCGCTAGCCTATCATTGTGTCAGAAAGCCAGCCAGACAGGAAGGGTTTAACTTTGTCATCAGATGGGATTTCCAATCCGTCCCAGGCTGAATCTCTGGGTGGTGGGATCGCATGAGGAGAGATTGACTAAATTAGAATTGTTTTTGCTGGAGTTCAGATGAATGAGGGGAGATCTCATAAGGACTTACAAAATTCTCACAGGACTAGACAGCGTAGATGCAGGGAGGATATTCCCAATGCTGGAGGTGTCCGGAACCAGTGATCACAGTCTGAGGATTCAGAGTAGACCATTTAGGGCGGAGATGAGGAGATATTTCTTCACCCAAAGAGTGGTAAGCCTGTGGAATTCATTACTACAGGAAGTAGTTGATGCTAAAACATTGAATATATTCAAGAGGCGGCTGGATATAGCACTTGGGGCAAATGGGATCAAGGGTTATGGGGAGAAAACAGGATTAGGCTACTGAGTTGGATGATCAGCCATGATCGTGATGAATGGCGGACAAAGCCCGAGGGTTGAATGGCCTCCTCCTGCTCTTGTTTTCTCTGTCTCTATGTCCCAGTTAAAATCTTACTGGTATCTCAGAATCATAGAGCACAGTAGGAGGAGGTGGCCATTTGGCCCATTGAGTCAGTACTGACTCTTTGACAATGTTGTCTGCAAACCGTAACAGTTACGCTTTTTAAGCATTTACCTGATTTCCTTTTGAAAGTTATTACTGTCCATGTTTACACCCTCTCCTCAGCCAGTGAGTTCCAGATCATAACACTTTGTTGTGTAAGACAAGAACTCTCCTCATTTCCTTCCTGACTGACCTATATTTCTGATGTCCTCACTCTGCCCGAAGACATCATATCATATAGAACAATACAGCACAAACAGGCCCTTCGGCCCACGAGTTGCGCCGATCACATCTACCAATCCACAGACCTATCTATAACCCCCTATCCTATTCTTTTCCATATACTCATCCAGAAGTCTCTTAAAAGACCCCAGTGAGTTTGCCTCAACAACCTCCGACGGCAGTCAGTTCCATTCACTCACCACCCTCTGAGTGAAAAACCTACCCCTGACATCTCCACTACTATTGACAAGTTTACTACTATTGCAGGAAGGGTATTCCATGCTTTTAGTATTCTCTGAGTAAAGAACCTACCTCTGACATCTGTCTGATATCTTTTGCCTCTCAATTTAAAGCTATGTCTCCTCGTACTAGTCATCACCATCTGAGAAAAAGATTCACACTGTCCACCCTATCTAATCCTCTGATCATTTTGTGTGCCTCTATTAAGTCACATCTTAACCTTCTTCTCTCTAACAAAAAGAGTCTCAAGTCCCTCAGCCTTTCCTCACAAGATCTTCCAACATATCAGGCAACATCCTGGTAAATCTCCTCTGCATCCTTTCCAATGCTTCCACATTCTTCCGATAATGCGGTGACCAGAACTGTACACAATACTCCAAGTGCGGACGCACCAGAGTTTTATACAGCTGCAACATGACACTATGACTCCAAAACCCAATCCATCTTCTGATAAAAGCGAACATACTGTACACCTTCTTAATGACCCCTTCAACCTGGGTGCCGGCTTTCAGGGATCTATGCACACGGACAGTGAGATCTTTATACACCAAGTATTTTACTATTAGCCTAGTACTCTGCATTCCCATTACTCCTTCCAAAGTGAATTACCTCATACTTTTCCACATTAAACTCCATTTGCCACCTCTCAGCCTCTGCAGTTTATCTATGTCCTTCTGTAACATGCTTTCCTCTAGTCTTCTGGCACTTTTCCTGTAGACAATGATGCCATAAAGATCAAAGCCAAAGATTCTGCAATCTCATTCCTAGCTTCCCAGAGAATCCTAGGATAAATTCCTTCTGGCCCAGGGGACTTATCTATTTTCACACTTCCCAGAATTGCTAACACCTCCTCCTTATGAACCTCAATTCTAGTCTAATAGCCTACATCTCAATATCCTCTTCAACAACATTGTCTTTTTCCTGTGTGAATACCGATTAAAAATATTCATTTCACTCCTCTCCTATCTCTTCAGCCTTCACGCACGACTTCCCACTACCGTCTTTGACTGGCCCCAATCTTACCCTAGTCATTCTTTTATTCCTGACATACCTACGGAAAGCTATAGGGTTTTCCTTGATCCTACCTGCCAAAGACTTCTCATGTTTCCTCCTGGCTCTTCTTAGCTCTCTCTTTAGGTCCTTCCTGGTTAACTTGTAACTCTCAAGCACCTTAACTGAATCTTCACGTCTCATCTTTACATAAGTCTTCTTCCTGTTCATAAGAGATGCAACTTCTTTAGTAAACCACAGTTCCCTTGCTCGACCACTTCCTTCCCGTCTGACAGGTACATACTTCTTAAGGACACATAGTAGTTGTTCCTTGAATAAGCTCCGCATTTCAATCATACCCATCTCCTCAGATTTCTTCCCCATCCTATGCACCCTGAATCTCACCTAATCACATCATAATTTCCTTTCCCTCAGCTATAACTCTTGTCTTGTGGTATATACCTATCCCTTTCCATCGCTAAATTAAATGTAACCGAATTGTGGTCACTATCACCAAAGTGCTCGCCTATCTCCAAATCTAACATCTGGCCTGGTTCATTACCCAGTATCAAATTCAATGTGGCCTCACCTCTTGCTGGTCTATCTACATACTGTATCAGGAAATCCTCCTGCACACACTGGACAAAAACTGACCCATCTAAAGTACTCGAACTATAGCTTTTAGACCATCCTGTTTGTAGAGGTCCCACCTATACCAGAATGACCCCCAATTATCCAGATATCTGAATCCTTCCCTGCTACACCATTCCTATAGCCACATATTCAACTGCTCTCTCTCCCTATTCCTCTCCTCGCTAGCACATGATATGGGCAACAAACCAGAGATAACAACTCTGTTAGTTCTAGTTCTAAGCTTCCACTCCCTGAATTTCTGCTTTACATCCCATCCCTCTTCCTACCTATGTCATTGATGCCTATGTGGACCACACCTTGGGGCTGGTCCCCTCCTCCCTTAAGGATCTGGAAAACACAATCTGAGACATCATGGACCCTGGCACCTGGAAGACAACACGAATCTTCTCATTTCCACAGAATCTCCTATCTGTCCCCCTAACTATGGAGTCCCCACTAACTAATGCTCTACTCCTCCCCTTCTTTCCCTATTGAGCAACAGGGACAAGCTCTGTGCCAGAGACCTGTACCCTATGGTTTACCCCTGATAAATTGTCTTCCCCAACACTATCCAAAACAGTGTACTTGTTATACAGAGGAACGGCCACAGAGAATCACTGCACTGATTGCTTCTTGCTCCTTCTAACAGTCACCCAAGTATCCTCATTCCTTGGAGTATGAACCTGTCATACAATTAGTATAATTACTGTCAATCTGAAAAAGCAATATGAATTTGCTTGTATTCACAAGGTAGCTGGAGGCAACTCAGCCACTTCAATGGGAGCAGTTAGATACTGGATGGGACAGTAAGTTACGTTGCTGGATTTTAACAGTCTCCCTCTGCCACATTCCCAGTGTGGCTCTCAAACCTGTCCTCCCCCCACCACCTCATCACCCCTCCCATGCTGCACCTTACATCTGCCGCCCCCCACCACATTTCCCAATCTCCACCCAAACCCTGACCCCCATCCCCTCCCATCTCGGGAAACTGTCCACACAATTTCTTAACATGTTTCTCGTTGTATTTATTATTCATTTCTTCTTCGTAGGAATATTTTGAAAGAGCAGAGTATTTTGAGAGAAAATACTAGTCTTACAAACATACAAACAAGGAGCAGGAGTAGACCATTCAGCCCCTCGAGCCTGCGCTACCATTTAATGGAATCATTGCTGCTCTGATAGTAACCTCGGAATTGTAACCCATACACCCCTCATAACCTTTCACCCCCATGATTACTCTATCCTAAAAATATTCAAAGACTAAAAATATTCAAAGACTAGGTGGCACATTGGCACAGTGGTTAACACTGCTGCCTTACAGCGCCAGGGAGCCGGGTTCGATTCCTGGCTTGAGTCACTGTCTGTGTGAAGCTTACACATTCTCCCCATGTCTGCGTGGGTTTCCTCTGGGTGCTCCGGTTTCCTCCCATAGGCCAAAGATTTGAATTGGCCTTGATAAATTGTTCATTAGTGCCAGGGGATTAGCAGGGTAAATACATGGAGTTGCAGGGATAGGGCCTGTGTGGGATTGTTGCCGGTGCAGTTTTGATGAGCCAAATGGCTTCCTTCTGCACTGCTGGAATTCTATGAAAATATTCCCACTCTATTTCCACTATGTTTTGAGGAAGAGAGCTCCAAAGACTCCCGACCCTCTTGAGAGAAAAAGTTCTCCTCATCTCCATTTTACATGGTGACCCCTTATTTTTAAACAGTGACCTCTAGTTTCTAGATGCTCCGACAAGAGGCAAAATCCTTGGGGTAGCGTGGTAATGTAAGCCTAGTTGTGGCGCGAATAAATAAATATAAAGAACAACGTTTCCATGTTTCGGGGCAGCGTAGAGAGAGTTTTGCTTTGTTTCTGACGGTGTGACCTAACCATAACCTGGATGTTGACATTCTGAAGGAATGAGAGTTCCATTCCCTCATACGGCTGTTGATTAAATCAGGATGTTTTGTCTGACACTGAGGTGTTGACTTTCTGTACAGTGAAATCTTCTGCCGGGAGCGACACAGGAAGGAAGTAAATGATGTTTTCATCTCTCCTGTCAATCTTTCACCAAAGCTGCAGCGTGCAGTCAGGAGAACCCCAGCTCACATCACCGATCTTCACTTTCCCCGATGTCATGCAAATATTTCCTCTGAACCCAAACTCATTTCTGTTTTAATAGGCAATTATCTGCTGCCGAGGAACATGCTCCAGCCAAACAAACCACATGTCACATTCTTCATCAAAAATAATATGGAATTTGAATATTATCAGTGTGGGGCAGCCAGTCTGTGAGAATGGCTGGTTTTTTCCAGAACAAAATTCAGAAGTAGGGCGACTGTGCTTCAGTTGTACGAGTGAGACCACATCTGGAGTGCTGTGTATAATATTCGTCTCCTTACCTAAAAACGAATGTAAGTTTGTTGGAAGCAGTTTAGAGAAGGTTTGCCAGACTAATACAGGAATAGGTGGATTGCTGTATGAGGATAGATTGGTTAGGTTCGGCTTATATCTGCTGGAGATTAGAAAAGTAAGAGGCAATTTGACTGAAAGAGCCTGAGAGGCATTGATAGGATTTAAGTTTATGTTTATTTATTGGTGTCACAAGTAAGCTTACATTAACACTGCAGTGAAGTTACTGCAAAAATCCTCTAGTTGCCACATTCCAGCACCTGTTCGGGTACACTGAGAGAGAGATACTCACAGGTTAACGAGGTGAGAATTGTCTTAACCCCCACTATTTTGTCTGAGCTTGCAAAATCTTACTAACTGTGCTGGCGTGAGACGGTTCACACCTCTTTAACCAGTGTTTATCCCTCTCTCCACTCATATTGTCTGTACTGTAAAGACTTGATTACCTGTAAAGACTCACACTCCAACCATTATCTTGCAATTGAGTCTGTGTCTATAGATGCCATGTTTGTGAAGCTAACTCTCCACTCACCTGACGAAGGAGCAGAGCTCCAAATGCCCGTAATTCCATATAAACTGTTGGTCTTTAACTTGGTGTTATGAGACTTCTTACCGTGCTCACCTTAACCCAGAGTTAAGCGCAGCTAAAGAAATAACTTGTGCTTCATTGTGTAGCTTCTCTCAGGGCCTCGGGTTCTCCCACAGTGTTTGGCAGCCATTTGTTGCTGTCACTGTTGCATGGTCACAGTTACTGTTGCAGAGAAACACAGTGGTAGTCAATTTGTGAACAGCAAAATTTCACAAACTGAAATTAAGTGCTACAGTTCCTAAGATATACTGCATGGCAGATTCCCATTCTGTCACTGCTCAATAACCCTGCTCACTGCAGGGGAAAGACATAGGCACAGAGTGTGAGCTGCTGAGATAGGGCACATGTAACTTTTCCAGTGACTGACTTTCAGTTTAAAGGGTCTGATGTGTTTAGTTCCAGCTTTGACTGTTGCTTGACTTTGAATGGACCTTTGATGGACATGTTTCTCCAGTTGTCAGTAACAACAGGAGTCTGTTTGAGGTGAAGGAGGCCACCCACTCAAGAGGGTGTCCTTTCAGAAAAATATTTCCCGTCAGATTGAAAAACAAAGCATTACGCTGGAAAAACAGAAGTAAATACACAATAAATGCACTTTTTGAGCATGTTGTACACACTGTGCCAGGATTGTTCCTGCAACATATTGCTAAAAATAAAACATCTATCAATAATATTTTATTATATTGTGACACCTCCTTCTGCACTGTAGGATTTTATAATGTATACAGCTGTTTATTACTAAATAAATAGCTTAATAATATTCATCAATTTTTCTTCCCAGTCTTTCCCTGTTCTTCCTGTAACTCACCGTGCACCCATCACACCACCTCGCTTTCTCCTCACCTATTCTGCCTGTTTCATTTTGACCAGGATTTTCCAGCCCTGCCCATTGGGATCTCCCAGTCCCATTGAAACTCAACGGCAGGCCTGGCGCATCCCACCCCTGGGATGGAGGGTGGTTGCGGCGAGGAATCCCAGCCACATCTGTCCTTGTTGCTCTCAGGGTGCCATGGGCTATGGCTGAGGCAAACACTTCAGATATTGAATCACCTAGTTCTCTCTGTGGCTGAGTTGATCCACAATACATTCTGTTACAGAGCCAGGAAGAAAGATTTAATGTCAGTGAAAGGAAGAAAAATAGAAACTTTTGCTTCAGTAGCAACTCTTAGAGTCTTCATTTGACCCAGAGCATCTCATAGGCAATTAAATATTTTGGAAGAGCAGTTAGTTCCTGTGGCAATGTAGGAAACTCAGCCACCAGTTTGTGCACAGAAAGCTCCCACAAAAAGGCATGCGACAATGATCAGATCTGTTTGTGTGATGTTGATTGAGTGATGAGTATTGGTCATCTAGTTATTCCAGATCTTTATTGAATTCAAATGTCACCATCTGCCATGGTGGGATTCTAATTTGGGTCCCCAGAGCTTTACCCTCGGTCACGAATCTAATGACGATGCTTCTGCCTCCCACTAACAAGTGCGGAACGAATATACCACAGATTACAGAATTGTTACAATGCGCAAGGAGGCCATTCGGCCCCTTGTGTCTGCACTGGCTTTCCAAAACAAGCATTACGGCTTAGTGCCATTCTCCTGCCTTTTCCCCGTACCCCTGCACATTGTTTCTATTCAGATAATCATCTAAATCTCTCTTGAACGCTGGATTGAAACAACCTCCACCACATTTCCAGGCGGTACTTTCCAGACCCAAACCACTTGCTGCGTGACCACGTTTTTTCTGACATCACTAAATGGTTGGCGGTTTCTTTTTTGCGAAATATCAGTGGGGAATTCTTTTCCTTATAAGCATCCATGTGAAATAGTTCTCCTTTTAACTCTGAATCTGTTAAGTGCAGATTGTTACTCCATACTCCAGTGAGATTTTGGAGTTGTGGTAGCTTACAAGTGAAGTAAAAGGATTATTTTAGAGAAGAAATGCTTTGGAGGGGTACATATGTAAAAAAAATTCATTTGGCTCTTCTATAATCAAACCTGAATGTAATTGGAGTCCAGTGGAAACAGTAGGCAATAGCATCAGTAAAGGAATAAATCTGTTTAATCTGGTTCCTTTGCATTTATAATTATTTGCTAACCTAGGCCCTTGTGTTTGAATTAAAATTCTGAAAGTTGTATGTACCCTTGAAATGGAAAGGGCGTGAGGAAAGGGTAGGAGAGTGTGACTAATTAGAGAGTCCTTTCAAAGCAGCGGTGAAGACGCAATCGACTGTGTGCTCTATGATTGTTTGATTGTTGGGTTGCTCTATGAATTCATATTAATTGTTGAAAAGGCCAAAGGAGAGTCCAGTGTAGGGTGATATCACCCCGGAGGAATTTCTCTGGTATGGTACATTGTGTGGGTGCTGAAGTAAGAAGTGGCTTGTTTCTGTTGCAATGATTTCATGCACCACACCATCAGACTAACAGAGGCAAACATTCCTCGCTGCAGTTTTGCATCTTTTTATCATTACGTAGATTGTTTGTCCCACTGTTACCATAGAAACAGGAGTGTTACCACAGGAAAGTGATGGAAGGGAAAAGGCCACCTTCTTGTTCTTTGAGGCTGGCCCCTATGTCATCACAGTCCTTTGCATGATCACATCCACGATCTCTTCAGGAAGAGTTTAAAAACAGGCAATTATCGCTAGACTACTAATCCAGAAAATCAGCTAATGTTCTGGGGTCCCGGGTTCGAATCCAGCCACGGCAAATGGTGGAATTGGAATTTGGTAAAAAATATGTGGGATTTTATTGGCGACCGTTTTCAGTTGTCAGGAAAACCCATCTGGTTCACTCATACCCTTTAAGGAAGGAAATCTGCTCAAGAGCCACAGCAATGCGGTTGACTCTCAACTGCCATCCAATGGTGCGTAGGGATGAGCAATAAATGCTGGCCAGACAGCAATGCCCAAGTCTCTCGAATAAATAAAAGAAAATTCTGAAATGGCTATGCAAGCCACTCAGTTTAAGGGCAACTAACAAAGGGCAATAAACGCTGGCCAGCCAGCAACGTCTATGTCCCTCGAATGAATGATAAAAATTCCTGAAGTGAATAGGGGTGCACAGTAGCACAGTGGTTAGCACTGCTGTTTCACAGAGCCAGAGAATCAGGTTTAATTCCTGGCTTGGGTCACTGTCTGTGTGAATTTTGCACATTTTCCCCAAGCCTGCATGGGTTTCTTCCAGGTGCTCTGGTTTTCCTGTACAATCCAAAGATGTACAGGTTAGGTTGATTAGCCATGCTAAATTGCCCCGTAGTGTCAGGGGAATTAGTAGGATGAACATGTGGGGTTATGGGGATAGGGCCTGGGTGGGATTGTTGTTGGTGCAGGATCGATGGGCCAAATGGCCTTCTTCTGCACTATCATTCTATGAATTCAAGGTGTTGGAGTAGGAAGAAGATTGTGTTGAAAACTATAAATTCCTCTCAAACACTGAGGGTGATTAAAATGAAAGACTCAGTCTCCATGATGCATATTGCCCAAAAGCTCACCTACCTGTTAGTATATCGGGACATAAGGTTCATTCGAGTCCCACTCTGAGACCTAATGGATTGGGAAGGTACATTCATAATGTGGTCAAACAGGTTAATTATCAATCAACAAATCCTTCCAATACACCTATGGCCAGAAGTAAGAATGGAAGAATCTCCTAGTTAGTCAGAACTGTGTGTTGGCATCTCCACATTAACAAGGTTTAACTTCTGTCTTTGACTTCAAGAGGAGAAAGACCTCTGGACCTTTGAGTTGGAGATCTGAAGAAGCTCATTCATTAATATCACAGTATAACCTGGTGGAAGAACTGGAAACTCTGATACAATAGGGAATATAGGAATACATTTGCCTCTGTTTTAGGTACAATATGGATAACTCCATGAGCTTATGCTTTATCTGATAAAGTCATTGAGTATGTTCAGACTAGGAGGGGAGTAGGCTATTCGGCTCCTCAAGCCTTCTAAGCCATTTAATAAGATCATGGCTGCATCCTGCCTATCCCCCTTGGTTTACCAGGATTCTATCCATCTCTGCCTTAAAAATATTCAAACACTTCTCTTTTTGGGAACAGAGTTTCAAAAGGCCATAACCCTCTGAGACAAAATGTTTTGCCTCATCTCAGTTTAAATAGTCAACTCCTTATTTTAAACAATGACCCTGCAAATTCTCTCTATGTGCTATTAGTTTTGACAGGTTCTTGCCATGGGTAGTACTCTGTGTCATGCTTCCTATTGAGGGATTACTAAAGACTGAGAGAGAGAGGGACATCAGACAAGTAACTAGTCAGGCTCCCATTTCAACATCTCAGTTCATCTGGACTCTGCACAAGTTTTGCTAGCTTATCTTAGAGATTGATAGCAATCTCTCCATAGCGAAATGCCTGACACCTATCGTAGTTCCATGTTTGCAACATGTATACTAGGCCAACTGGTTCTCCGAACTTTATGCACGCAGACTCAATTGAATCCTGTCATTATTTTAGCACTCTGCTGAGAACCGCCCATCCTTCAGAGAGGTTGATGGATGTTTATTAGCTAAGGATATTATCAAGGGATATGGATGAAAGGTGGGTTGATGGTGTTGAATTGCAGATGGTCTGTGATCTAACTGAATGGTGAAGGGTTGTCCCTGTTGCCGTGTTGCACAGCTGTACTTTTTCCAAAATGTTGGGAAGAGCAAGTTAACAGATGTGCACTAATGACCAGAAAACATCTCCATCCTGAAATGGATTTCCTTCAATTGCTTAAAGCAAAAGTCACTTCCAGATGTGTTGGGCTTTTTGTATGTGTGACATGATAAATTAGAGACTGGTTTAGTTAAATGTTGAGTAAATAAAAAAAAACTTTTGCACTTAATGCAAAGATATGGTGCAGTTGGTAGCATCTCACCTCAGAATCACAATGTTGAGGGTTCAAGTCACAAACTCAGACAAAGTTGCAGAGAAGTAATCATAGAATCCCTACAGTGTAGAATGAGGCCGTTTCAGCCCATTGAGTCTGCACCAACCACAATCTCACCCAGGCGTTATTCCTGTGACCCTCATTTACTCTGCAAATCCCCCAACACTAGGGTCAATTTAGCATGACCAATCTACCTAACCTACATGTCTTTGGACTGTGGGAGGAAACTGGAGCACCCGGAGGAAACCCACACAGACACAGGGAGAACGTGCAAACCCCACATAGACAGTGACCCGAGGCTGGAGTTGAACCTAGTCTCTGGCGCTGTGGAGCAGTAGTGCTAACCACTGTGCCATCCTATCACCCAATTAGGAAGTGTGGCACTGTTAGAGGCATAGCTTTTCAGGGGACATATTAAGGTGATGCCCTGTTTGTGTGTGCATGTGCGTTTCAGATACTGTCGGCTGGATTTTACATGCCCGGGTGTATTTTTAAATAGGGGGTAGTGGGCAGCTAACCCTATCACCTCCCCATTTACCCCCAATAGGGGGAATGGGAAAATCCTGAAATCACCTGCCATTTTTAAATTAATAACCAGTGGCCAATTGAGCTTAACATACCAACTGAACCTGATAATATGCTGCCCATGCCACAATAGGGTTGGCCTGCGCAATCGGGTAGGAGTGGGTGGGCTGTTTTTTTAAAAAGCTTTTCACTGGGGGAGGAAGTTGGGTGGGTGGGGTACTTTCTTCGGGGGCTGCCCTTTGAAAATTGTGGACAGCCCCCTTAATATAGTACCCCACCTTTCTTCCTATCCGCCTGCTTCCTATCGCCCCTCTCTAGACTGCTCAAACTCTCCCAAGACTTAGCTGGCTCAAAGATCAATGGGCAGCTTCTTGAGGCTGCTTGCAGTCCTGCTAGTGACCACTAATGTGCTGTTGGCGCTGCTGAGTGCCCAACTCCCAAGGGTGGCCCTTGTTCACCAGTGAGTGGTAGAAACCCCACTGGAGGCCCATTCAGCCCATCCTCAGAACGTTGAGCCAGTGGGTTAGGCTGACATTTAGCAAGTTAGCTCCATGCCAACTTTGCTTGTGGGGCAGAAGGGTGAGAGGCATTGGCTCAAATCTCACCATCACAAGTTGCAAAATTTCAATTCAGCCTCACTATTGTGACCAGTGTTTAATCTACACATGACTCCAGATCCACAGCAATTGACCCTTAACTGTCCTTTGAGAAAACTACTCAGGGTGGCACAGTGGCTAACACTGCTGCTCAGAGCACCAGTGACCTGGGTTCAATTCCCGGCTTGGATCACTGTCTGTGCGGAGTCGGTACGTTCTCCCTGTGTCTGGGTTTCCTCCCCAGGTGCTTTAGTTTCCTCCCACAGTCCAAAAGATGTGCTGGTTAGGTGCATTGGCCAAGCTAAATTCTCCCCCAGTGTACCCAAGCAGGTGTTGGAGTGTGGCAACTAAGGGATTTTTGCAGTAATTTCATTGCAATGTTAATGTAAGCCTTCTTGTGACTAATAAATAAACTTTAAACAGGATAATTAGAAATGGGCAACAAATGCTAGTCTTGCCAGTGATTTCCACAAAATAATAACTTTTTAAAAAATGAGTCTGCTGTGTATGCGAGTCTGCTACACATGGGAGCCTGCTGTGTTTTCAGACACTGAATTTCAGATCTCAGCAATTTGCTGTGAAAGATAAGACTTTTATTTCTCTTTCTTTTCATTCTTTCATTTTTTTTATTCATTCGTGGAACACAGGCATTTCTGGCTGGCCAGCATTTATTGCCCATCATTAGTTGCCCTTGAACTGAGTGACTTGCTCAGACATTTCAGAGGGCAGTTGAGAATCAACCACATTACTATGTTTCTGGAGTCATATATAGGCCAGCTCAGGTAAGGACGGCAAATTTCCTTCCCTAAAGGCAAGGAAGTGTGCAGAGAATGGTGGCACAGTAGTTAGTGCTGCTGCCTCACAGCGTCAGGGACCTGGGTTCAATTCCTGGCTTGGATCACTATCTGTGTGGAGTTTGCACATTCTCCCTGTGTCTACGTGGGTTTCCTCCAGTACCCCGGTTCCCTCACACAGTCCGAAAGACATGCTCTTTAAATGCATTGGCCATGTTAAATTCTCCCTCAATGTACCCAAACAGGCACAGAGTGTGGTGACTTGGGCGATTTTCACAGTAACTTCATTGCAGTGTTAATGTAAGCTTACTTGTGACACTAATAAGTAAACTTAAACTTACTGAACTAAGTGGGTTTTTCCATCAATTGACAATTGGTTATCAGTAGATTACTCACTTTCCCACCACCAGAGACATATTTAAACTGTTTAAATGAGCCCAGAGCCCATCCCTTAGAATCCAAATAATGTGGGCAAACAGTGCCTTTTATTGGCTTTCATGCTGAAGTAGTAGTTATTTGTATAAAATTCATGTGCTCCTATTCAGTCTGCTGTGGATGCTGATCTTAAACTGATAAAAGGATGGAAAGAAAATGTTTCGAAAGTTGCCTTTCCTGACTTCAGAACATCCCAAAGAATTTTCAAACCATCATCATAGATTGTGTAGAGCAAGGTCTCATAAAAAGCAGTGCGATAAAGGAGCATCTGTTTTAGTGGTATTGACTGAAGGTTAATGTTGACCAGGGGACTTGTAAAAGTCCTGTGCTCTTCTTCAATTGATGCCGTGGGCTGTTTTTTTCATAAATCCACTTAATTGGGCAGAGAGGGCTGCAGTTTTTCATTTCATCCAAAAAGAGGCAAGATCGCAGCACTGGGGAATTATGTCAGAGTCCCATAGGGAGAATTAAAACTATGATGTCCTGATTCAAAGGGAAGAGACTGCTAACAGTGCCAAGGCTGATGTTATATTCTGTGGTGGGATAGTATCTCAGTACACTTTCTGATGAGGTGGTCCGCTCCCACTTTGCAAATATTTTTATTGAGTGCAACTAGATTTAAAAAGTAGACAATAGGGAGAATTTTTATGATGTGGTGCCACAGTGGTTAGCACTGCTGCCTCAGAGTGCCAGGGATCCAGGTTCAGTTCCGGCCTCAGGTCACTGTCTGTGTGGAGTTTGCACATTCTCCCCATGTCTGTGTGGATTTTCTCTGGGAGCTCTGGTTTCCTCCCACACTCCAAAAATGTGCAGGTTAGGTAGATTGACCATGTTAAATTACCCCTTGGTATAGCAGGGTAAATACGTGATTACAGGGATAGGGCCTGGGTTGGATTATTGTCGGTGCGAGTTCGATGGGCCAAATGGCCTCCATCTGCAATGCAGGGACTGTATGGTGGAATCATAGAATTTTACAATGGAAGGAGGTGAACTTGCCCTGGTTCCCTGAAGGGACTGTCCACTTAACCTCATCCTCCTGCTTTATCCTCCCAATCACCACTCTATTTTCAATTATTTATCTACTTCCCTTTTAAATGCAATGTCGCCCATCTCCCATCAGTGTTTCTGATGAGGTAATGTGTGTTTTTTGTTTGCTATTTGTTTAACATGATCTGCTTTGGTTCACGTCTGTTTAGCTCTGGCTATATGCTGGGCAGTGCAGTCTTGCATTACAGGGAAGCTTCTGCAATGTGAAACTAGACGTCTCCACAGCCAGGGCTCACTCACTCCCCACACCATTGACCCTGGTCTGTTCACTGGGGATCAGTGATATCTGGAATGTAGAGAACTGGTGCCAAGTTCAACTCTGGTGAGAGGCAGAAAGGAGGTTGTTGGGGCATCTTGCCCACAATGCAGGTTGGCTACTGAACTGGTTGAAGAATTAGCCCACCCCCAACCCCAATTTCTTAAAAATTGACTAAAACAGCTCATTTCCCCTGGCAGGCCACCTCATGCCAAGTGACCCTTTAAACATTAAACCCTCATGGCCCCTCATCATGTTAACTTCCGAAATGAGAACACATTGGAATTCTTTGTGTCTAGCTTGACTGAGGGTGTGATGGAAAATGCATCATAAACATTATTATCCCTCCCACCTTATACACCACAAACCACAAAGGGAACTTTTCTATGCATTTACAGGATTGGGCGCATTGCTGGCTAGTCAGCATTTATTGTCCGTCCCTAATTGCTCTTGAACTAAGTGGTTCGCTAGGCCATTTCAGAGGGCAATTAAAAATCAACCACATTGTTGTGGGTCTGGAATCACAGGTAAGGGTGGCAGATTTCCTTCCCAAAGGACATCACTGAACCAAATAAGTTTTTCTGACAAAGGTTTCATGGTTATTAGTAGGGATTAAATTCCAGATTTTTAGAAGAATATAGAACATAGAAAAATTACAGCACAAACAGGCCCTTCGGCCCACAAGTTGCACTGATGATATCCCGACCTACTAGGCTTACCTATAACCCTCAATTCTATTAAGTCCCATGTACTCATCCAGAAGTCTCTTAGAAGTTTTTACTGAATTCAAATTTCATCAATGCCGTAGTGGGATTTGAACTCAGGTCCCCAGAATATTACCCTACTAATTATAATCCAGAGACAATACCATTATACCACCACCTCCCCTTGACTAAGCTCAACAAGGTTACCTCAGTGAACAAAAAGACACGTGCTCCGCTGATCTCTGAGCTGCATGCTGGTTTGATGTTCCTGGGGAAGTTATTGTTTTATCCAGGCTGCTTAGTGGCGCGGGTTATTCTGAGGCTGCAGTGGGGAACGATTCACAACACTGATGCCTGAGCATTTTGACTGCACATCTCAGGGGGTTGGATTAAGGGGGAGCGCACAGCGAGAGGATCTTTTTGATGTTGTTGGTTTCATGCTGTAATAACGTGGCCATGGAAGTTCAGGAATCTGCACTAGGTTTTCCTGAGACAGAAGTCTGCAGAATGTAAATACAGCTTTTGTTCTCAGACTGGTTAACCTGCTGGGGCAGCGGCTCTGGAATTTTACCAGCGACCCTCTCACAAGCTGCCTCCATGTGTTGTCTGCTCAGTACAGTCTGACAGGAAGTGGCTATGACAAACCTAACCCAGTGCAGGTGAGGAGGTTACAACTGTGCATTTAAGAAGCCGCGATTGAACTCACCATGATTTCGGAGCTACCTTCCTTCCTTCAGTAAGTTATCTGCAGCTGGCAATCTCCCAGCTCAGTGAACCTTCCCTTGTGGGAAGAATAAAGTGGTGAAGTAAAGTAGTGAAGTGTTTCTGCTCCTGTACAGAGCATTTGTGAGATTGTACTGAGAATATTGTATACAGTTTTGGTCCTCTTGAGGAAGGTAATAGTAGCATTGGAGGCAGTTCAGAGGAGGTTCACTAAACTGATTCCAGAGATGAGGGGTTTGATTTAAGAAGAGAGATTGGGCAGTTTAAACCTATACTCCCTGGAGTTTAGAGGAATGAGAGGAGATCGAATTGAAGTGTACACGATGATAAGGGGGATTGACAAAGCAGACATGGAGAGGATGTTTCTTCTTGTGGAGCAATCTAGAACAAGAGATCATATTTTTAGGATAAGGCAGATTTAAAACAGAGATTAGTAGAAATTACTTCTCTCAAAAGGTCATGAGCCTCTGGAATTCATTACCACAGAGTATAGTGGATTCCTTTGAGTAAATTCAAGAAAGATATGGACAGATTTTCAATTGGTAAGGGTTTGAAGGGCTATGTGAAAGGGCAGATAAGTGGAGTTGAGACCAGGATGTGATCAGCCGTGATCATATTAAACGGCGGAGTGGGCTCGAGGGGCTGAAGTGCCCACTCCTGCTCCTAATTCTTATGATGCTTGTGATACTGTTCTATGGAGATTGAGAAAATAGAAACAAGAAGATTGGCGAAAGTGTTCTGGGTTTCTCCAAGTTTCACTTGATTGGAGTACACGGGGATATATTTTGGGAATCTCTCAGCCTTCAGTGGAACTAAACATCAGGACAGATTAAGACAGACTTCACTTGGTTTGCATTATTGAAAAAAGTCACGATCTAACCCATGTTGTGTGTGTTGGCTCTTTACTGGAAGAATCTAGAATTCTTCCCACTACTATGCTCTCACTCCACACTATCTTCTTTCCATTGGTTATTTAATCACAAAAAATGCAAAGATTTTATCTTGACTGTGGAAAGGAGTTTTCCTAAAATGATTCTGAATTCATATGAGGATTTTCCTCTTAATTCCAAGGACTTCCACCATCTGAATAAATGTACTGTGTACATTTCATTAAATGTCTTCTGGAAGTCCATATATACAACTTCTACTTCCTTGATCATCCTTTTCTGTTACCTCAGCTAAGAATTCAGATTAGTCAGACATGAATTTACCATACTGGTTTTCCTGGATTAACTCGTATCTTTCCAAATGAAAGGGGAGGTGACGACCTAGTTGTATTATCGCTAGACTATTAATCCAGAAACTCAGCTAATATTCTGGGGAACTGGGTTCAAATCCTGCCATGGCAGATGGTGGAATTTTAATTCAATAAAAAAAATCTGGAATTAAGAATCTACTGATGACCGTGAAGACATTGTCAAAATTGGCAGAAAAATCCATTTGGTTCACTAATGCCCTTTAGGGAAGGAGATATGTCATTCTACCTGAGCTTGCCTACACGTGACTCCAGAGCCACAGCAATGTGACTGAATCTTATCTGCCCTCTGAAGTGGCCAAGTAAGCCATTCATTTCAAGGGCCAATAAATGCTGGCCCTTCGAAATGGCTAGACAAACCCAAGGGCAATTAGGGATGGGCAATAAATGCTGGCCCAGCCAGTAATGCCTATGTCCCATGAATGAATAAGGAAATGAAAGTTTGTTTTGGACCTGACGATGGTTTCCAATAAGCTGCCCACCTCCAATCCCAGGCTGATTGGCCTGTGGGTTCCTGGTGTATCCCTCTCCCCAGTAGTCTTAACACTAATAATCCTCCAGTTCTCTGGCACCACTCCTGTCTGAAGCGAGGATTGAAAGATTGATGAGATCCTCTGGCCTCCTCTAGGGTTCTTCTTGGCAGCACACCATTCACTGGCGATGGGTCTTCTGGTTTTGGGAATCCTGTGGCATTCCCGGCAGGATGAGAGAATCCCACTGGATGTATGGCCAGAAAATTCCACCTATTGTGATCAATGCTTCTGTTATGCTGACCTAATTCTTCCAACAAGTTAGAATGCTTTACGTCTGGAGCAAGTGACTTACCAACGTTCAATAATGCTAAACATGCACCTTCTCTATTACAATTCCTTCTATAACTTTTCCTTCTTTGTAATGTAACCTTCACATCCACTATTCCCTTGGCGAAGATACACTCAAAGTACTCATTTAATACTTTTAACTGTTTCCTTTATTTTTACATGAAGATTTCCCCTGTGTCCCGAACAGGCCCAACCATTATTCCCAGTTAACTGCTTAGACTTTGTATGTTTGTAAAGTGCTTTAGGGTTCAATTTAATTTTCCTGCTAATTTTTTTCTCATAACCTCTCTTTGCCTCCCTTATTAACATTTTCAAATCCCTCCTGTGCTTTCCATAATTTTAATTGAATTACAATTAATTTGACCTTTCTTGAGGAAGCTAGCCATTCACTGAGTGAAATTGATTTTTATAGAGCACTCTTTATTGTACCATACATTGTGTGGAATCTTGTGTCCTTTAAAAAGTAATTGTGAGTCAGAACAATTTTCAGGTCATTGCCCACGCAAGCTGTCGGGACACCCACCCAGGGAATCCTGCAGGAAACGTCCAATTAAAACATCACCATCCAATTTATTTTTTATTCATAGTGGGCATCATTGGAAGGCCAGCATCTATTGCTAACCTTGACAGTGTTCAAGAGTCAAGCATATGGCTGTGGCTCTGGAGTCATATATAGGCCAGACCAGATAAGGATGGCAGATTTCCTTTCCTAAAGGACATTAGTGAACAAGATGGGTTTTTCCATTAATGGGTTCGTGGTCACTATTTGACATTTAATTCCAGATTTTTATTGAATTCACATTTCACCATCTGCTGTGGTGGGATTCAAACCCTGGTTCCCAGAGCATTACAAAGAACAAAAAATAAAGAACCTTACAGCACAGGAACAGATCCTTTGGCGCTCCAAGCCTGCATCGATCATGCTGCCTGACTGATCAAAACCCCCTCCTATACCCTTCTATTCCCATCCTATTTGTCAAGATGCCCCTTAAAAATCACTTTCATATCTGCTTTCACGACTTCCCCTGGCAGCAAGTTCCAGGTGAGGTCCATCTTCTGTGTAAAAGAATCTTGCCTCGTACATCTTCTTTTAAACCTTGCCCCTCGCACATTAAACATATGCCCCCTAATAATTAAACTCTTCCATCCTGGGAAAAATTACCTTTAAAGTTTATTTATTAGTCGTAAGTAGGCTTACATTAACACTGCAATGAAGTTACTGTGAAAATCCCCCTAGTTGCCACACTCCCATGCCTGTTCGGGTACACTGAGGGAGAAATTATCATAGCCAATGCATCTGACCAACACATCTACTCTGGATCTCTGTATTACGACTGCAGTGACTTGATCATCACAGCGTCGGCTCTCTGGTGGGCAGTGGGTGTGATCCTGCAGCCTTTGAAATACGTTAGCCTCAATGCCGCTGAAGGATGCTGAGAGCAAGAGCTTCTTCATCTTGACACTGTGCGGACAGGTATTCAATTTAATAAAATAATCGGGGCCATCACTGATGGCCCATTACCCTGCGGAGGGGAATCACTCCGGCTCAGGGTCTGGTACTGGGGGGGAAATGTTGTGACCTCCGTGGTGTCTGGTGGATGCCCTGGCCAGCCATCAGCGAACTGTCTCCAGTGAGGTTTGTCTGTCAGTCAGCTCATAAATGTTAACTGATTGATTACCCACCATTGCCAGGTAGACTGTGCCTGGGATGACCCCACTCCGGGGAGATCAGCCAGAGGCAGGACCCAGTGCCAAGTTTTATATATCCATGTGGTACAGTAATTAACACAGTGTCAGGGACCCAGATTTGATTCCAAGCTCGGGTTACTGTCTGTATGGAGTTTGCATGTTTTCCCTACGTCTGCGTGGGTTTCCTGATATTCCGGTTTCCTCCCACAGTCTGAAGGATGTGCTGGTTAGGTGCATTGACCCAAACAGGCACCAGTGTGTGGTGGCGAGGGGAATTTCACAGTAACTTCATTGCAATGTTAATGTAAGCCTTACTTGTAACTAATAAATAAACTTTTACTTTACTTTTGGATTGGGAAGATTCTGCCCATCCTGTGCCAGTGATTAGGAATAGGTTGGAGCTGATATAATGGCATCAATAAGTAGCGATTCTAAATTTTATTCATGTAAATCTTGTTAATGACACATAGACAGTGGTCAGCCCTGCATAGGAACCAGGCCATTTGCTGGAGATACAAATCCAGCCACATAAACGGTGACAGCTTCTTTTTGGCTGTCTTCAAATTTTTAATAATTAAATCTTATTACCCCCGTGTACCTCCAATATGATTTATACCACACAAAAAATATACTGCACCCAGCTGGATCATCCCCTTGACTTCATTAAGCGGCTGGTCTGAAATTTCAGCTAACTCCATGTTTCCCCAGTCCCGGGGCTGCTGGTGATCGTTTTGCTGTCTCTGGGTGGGGAGGGAGGAAAGGGAGGTGGCAGGGGCAGGGGAATAGGGAAATCCTCCCAAACTGCTCCCCCTCTCCACCCCGCCGCAGCACGTTTTACAGTGGCGGAGGCAGCCTGCTATTGCCTGGTGGTGGTGGGATCTTCTGGTTTTTCACACCCGCTGTCACTTGGGAACCACTGCTGGGGGTGGGGGTCGCCATCGGCGGGACTGTAAGATCCCATTGACGATAATGGCTAGAAAATTCCACCCCCCCCCTCTGTCTCTCCTGCTTTCTCTCTCTCCTACAGATATTTCTTTTGCTATTTCAGCCAGGATTCTTTGGTTGGTCACGCCTTTGGGATTCTCTGGTCCTGCACCTCTACTCTGTGGGTTTCCCGCCAGCATGGGGGGGTGACGTCAGTGGGAATTCCCAGACAGCAGCAGGATCAGAGAATGCTGCCGCGAGCAAACATCACACTATATCCTGCCGGTGGGAAACATGCGGCTGGGAGGCCAAGAAATCCAGCCTTCATCTTTTAATACATTTCTAAAATTACATCAAGACGATGTGTCATTTTAATTAGGAGTTGGGGGAGAGGCTGGGTCACATTTGCCACTTGCTGTGTCCAGCCCAGTCTATGAGGTTTGGGCTGAGCTGTGGATGGAGGGGATTCTTACTGCGGGCACTGTAACATTTCCAATTCCAGGGTCAGTGATGGTTGTACTTGCATCTTGCTGTACATTGCCTCCCTGTAGAGACAGTGGCTGAGTATATAACTTTATAATGGATTCAATCAGGTCATTGAGGATGACCTCTTGGAATATGAACTCCCTGATTCAGGAGTCAATTGATGGGCCAATCAGGGAGTCTTTTCTTTGTATTTAACTGGGTGTGTCAGTCCCTCTGGCACTCCCTAAGGCAGATTGCTGACTAATAGCACTCTGTGCACTGCTGTTGGAATTGTTAGTAAACAGATTTTGGTGAAGAGATTTCTGACTCTGAAAACTTATTACATCCTTATAAAAGGATGTCGCCTGGATTGGGAGGCATGCCTTATGAAGATGCATTGAAGGAGTTAGGTCTCTTCTCCTGGAGAGACAAAGGTTGAGAGGCGACCTGATACAAGTTTATAAAATGTTGAGAAGAATAGATAGAGTGGATTCTCCAGGGCTATTTCCCAGGGCTGAAATGTCATTACAAGAGGACACGGGTTTAAGGTGCTGGGCAGCAAGTACAGAGGAGATGTTAGGAGTAAGTTTTTCACTGAGAGGGTGGTGAGTGAATGGAATCGGCCACCGTCTGTGGTGGTGGAGGTGAACTCGCTGGGGTCTTTTAAAAGGCTTCTGGATGAGTACATGGGAGTTGATGGGATTGGGAGTTATAGATAGTTCTATGGCCTAATAGGTATAGATATGATCGGCACAACTTGTGGGCCGAAGGGCCTGTTTGTGCCGTAGTGTTCTGTGTTCTATGTATGTTGTATTACATGCACCTGAGGAAGGAGAGCTCCGAAAGCTCCAGATACCAAATAAATCTGTTGGAGTTTAACTTGGTGTTGTGAGACTTCTTACTGTGTCCACTCCCTGTCCAACGCTGGCATCTCCATATTATATTAACAGCCATTTTGAAAGTGTTGTAGAACCAAGCTGATTATTGACAAATGAGCCTTCAAACCATTTTAATCATTGCAATCCTCAGATTTTTAGATTATGGTCGGTAAACATTTGTTTTAGTGTAATGAAAATTGCAGATTGCAAAAACGCTTGGCTGTTCATTTAACAGAGAATACAGTTCCTAATTTATTGCATATGGTGATTTTATCCCTTGAGATTTATTACCCTCATCGCTGTGTGCATCATTGATAATGCATGTTCCCCCTGCGGTGGTGCTGCTTGTCTACGTCGCCTGTTTCCATGGTAACTGATTGTAAACCAGGGGTAATGGAGAGCTAAGTGTTGCTGACTTATGTCTGCACTCTAGGAAGTTGAAGTCCTTAGGATGAGTACTTCTGTAGGTTCTAATATACACCACTCGGCTATGGCACTGTAGTAGTAATGTGCAGAGCACAAGATCTATCCATATTGTTCCAAAAGTAAATCTCTTGTGGTTTGTACAGAGCCTCAGGGTATTAACAGGCTCTTTAAAGCTGGATTTGTGACAAGCCCACATGAAGCAAATGCTCTTGAGTGATAGTTAAATCAACAAGTAGAGTCGTCTATTGCAGGGCGTCATACAACTACAGCTCTTGCAGAAGCCCATACAAGTGGCATTATTACAGCGTTGCCTCATTGCTGACTGTGCAAACTCCTCCACAGAACAGCACACTCTATTTAATATACAAGAATTGAGCTCCCTAACCCTCATTTGGCAGAGAAAATCAGCTAGAGTCTCAGCTTCGGATTTAGTCGCTCTGAGTCAATAATTACTCCTCTAACAACTTCACTAAAACAGATTACCTGGTCATTACCTCATCGCTCTTTATGGGACCTTGTGGAAATTGACTGCTGCTAGAGCCATGACTATACATCATATAGTCATTGTAAGGGTTGGCAATGTCCTAGTGGTTTTATTGCCAAAAACTCAGCTAATGTTCGGGGGGGTGCAGGTTTCAATCCCAAACCGGCAAATGGAGGAATTTCAATTCAATAAAAAAAAATCCTTCATTCATGGGACATGGGCATCGCTGGCATTATTGCCCATCCCTAGTTGCTCCAGAGCAGTTGGCAATCAACCGCATTGCTGTGACTCTGAAGTCACATGTAGGTCTGACTGGGTAAGTACAGCAGATTTCCTTCTCTAAAGGACATTAGTGAACCTAGGTAGGTTTTCCGACAATGGTTTCATGGTCATCAGTAGATTCTTAATTCCAGATTTTTTCTATTGATTTAAAATTCCACAATCTGCCGTAGTGGAATTTAACTCGGGTTCCCAGAACATTAGCTGAGTTTCTGGATTAATAATCTAGTACCACTACGCCATCGCCTCCCCACAATAAAATAGAATTGTGTATGAGACATTGGTTGGAATTTTTTGGTTGTTCAAGCCAACGGAATTCTCCAAATTCTCTGGGTGCTCACCTCTCCAAATTCTTATTGCTCAACCTTTCCATTTTCTTCTGTGGAGCATACAGGGCCATTTCAGCATCTTATTCTGCAAATTCTCTGTCCTTGCTTGAAGTGGTAACAGAGCGCGAACAGCCAGAGAACTCCAGCCATTGCAAACACAGAGTCACATATCACTGTTCCGAGTGGTGAAGGTTTTGCCTCTGGTAAAATGTCCTGTCTCTGAGCTTTGTTCACAATGAAAGAGCAGTTAACACACAGACCTGCGTACTTTATAACCATAGACCTCTCGCATTATGACTGATGTGACTGGGTTGGCCGTGGGACTGACAGTTAAACTTAGCTGGTGTGTCTTAAGGAGAGATAACATGGATATCTGCCACATTTTTCCTGACCACTCAAGCTGCAGGGACCGAATTTGACATTCAGGCTAAAATAATGCTTTGGTTTTACAAGTTACTGCACAAAAATCGGAACTCGTATCAGGAGGCTAGTAGTAACATCCTTGATTTGCATTTAGAGAAATAATCAAGGAATCCTGGAAATTTAGAATTTCATTTTAATAAATTTTCAGCATAGTTTCTGATGAGCCATTGGATGATGAATACTTGATGCCTGTTTGACTGAGATAAGCAGAGTGTGGAAATGTATTTATTACCTGCTCCAGGGCACTGGCCCTGATTATATTCCTCGTGGTTCTTTGAAGTCCAAAACAATGACTTACATTTTTAA
Source organism: Sphyrna mokarran (assembly GCA_024679065.1). Lineage (NCBI taxonomy): Eukaryota > Metazoa > Chordata > Chondrichthyes > Carcharhiniformes > Carcharhinidae > Sphyrna > Sphyrna mokarran. The sequence goes on from JAGIQG010000005.1 coordinate 26,422,557, forward strand.
AGAGCATTTAAGATGCTGAAATGGCCCCGTATGCTCTGCAGAAAAGAATGGGGAGGTTGTGCAATAAGAATTCAGAGAGGTGAGCATCCCAGATTTCTTGTCAGGCAGATTTTGGAGTAGGTCATCCTTCGCTACACCATTTTAACTTTAATTAAACGGATAGTCCTAAACATGACAAACTTACACCTTTCATATTTGAAACAAAACTGTGGACAGGCAAATGGATAGGATTTGAGGAGGCTTTAAGTGCAGGCACTCCCTCTCTCTCTCTCCTTTGCGAGGGAGGTCCAAGATATACAACTAATGGCTCTGCCATTAGAGGCTCAATAGGACATGAGTTGTGGCCATTGGCTAAGATATGAAGAGGATGTAAAGGGAAGCCAAGGCTTGATCATGGCAGGACTGTAGTCACAAAATTCATAGGATCCCTACAGTGAAGAAGGAGGCGGTTTAGCACATCAACAATATCATCCAGGCCCTACCCCATGCATTTAATCTAGCTAGTACCCCTGACACTAAGGAGCAATGGCCAATCCATCTGACCCACACATCTTTGGTGTGTTGGAGGAAACCAGAACACCTGGAGAAAATCCACACAGACAAGGTGTAAACTCCACTCAGACTATGACCCAAAGCCAGAATTGAACCTGGGAACCTGGCACTGTGAGATAGCAGTGCTAACCACAGTGCCACAGTGCCGCGTCACCGTCAAATATGAACATTTTTAATTCATTGCTTTGGAATACAATGGCAAAGTAGAACAAAGATGATCTTATTCATTAGTGGAGCAAGCTCGAGGGGTTGAGTGGCCTACGCCTACACTTAATTTGTATATTCGTATATAGAAGGGGGGATAGAAGGGGAGATGGGGATGGAATGAGACAAAACTTTGCACAAATCAGAACTGATGTAGGTTTGAATTCAATATGCTGCTGCAGAGGATGTAAGAGGAATTGAGGTAATGATAATGCATGGAAGTGTTTCAGCAATAGCAATGTAAAAAGTCTTAGTGATGGACATGATGTGGGATTTGAAGTCAAGCCAGATTTTAATATTAACAGAATTCTTCTGAACAGTCAGATGCTCAAGATATTAATTATTGCTATGATGTCTGTAGAAATGATCCATATAGAGATCGATAACTTTTAAAAGGTTTTTACTATAGCAAACAAAAAAAAATTGTCTAAAAACTGTCCCCAGTTGGGAACTTATTATCAAAACTACAGAAAAGTTTCCCCATTTAAATTTTAAAATAATTTTTAAAATCCCCCTTCACAGTTAGACTTTACTCAGTCCCTTACATTCTCCAGGAACCAATCCAAAGCTATTCTCAGCTCCCTTTTTTTTCAGTTGGATAACTGCTAATTCTCAAATTGATTTCCAATGTGAGGATTATTCTGGTGAGTCCTCCCTCTAACTAAAGCAAGGCAAATCTCCTAGTCTTGTTTAAATTCTCAATTTCTTGGTCTCTTCCACCTGACGGTGAGTTCCTACTCACATTCTTCATGGTAAAGAATAGAGATTGTCTGCCTCTATCTCTTTGCTCTCCTATTCTCTTGGATTCTTGCAGACTGATCTGTAGCGAGGTTCAGGGATATTGTAAGTGTAACCTGTTGACAAAATGTCTTGCTATGATGTTTGCCCTCTCAAAGCCCATCCTGATGGAAAGGATAATCACATGAGTTTTGCATCCAAATTAAAGAGCCAATTAACTATCATTTAGACCCCAGCTCCATTCTATCTTGATATAGACAATTTAAAGCAAACTATTTACAAAACCTGACATTCCTAACACCTGCCTTTGTGACTTAGAATCAAGAGGAGGAGGAATTTCTTCAGCCAGAGGGTGATGAATGTATGGAATTCATTGCCACAGAGGGCTATGGAGGCCAAGACATTGAATGCATTTAAGACAGAGATAGATAGTTCTTGATTAGTAAGGGGATCAGGGGTTATGGGGAGAATGGGGTTGAGAAATCTATCAGCTTTGATTGAATGGTGGAGCAGACTTGATGGGCCAAATGGCCTAATTCTGCTCCTATGTCTTATAGTCTTATGGTTTTGGAGATTTTCCAACCATTTTGCTTAATGGACTTGCTAACTTGTATTAAGCTGACCTTTCTCTACATCCTAGCCATGACTATAACACTACATTCTACAGTGTCTTCTTTCCTTCTGTATGAATGGTATGCTTTATCTGTATGGCACTCAAGAAATAACATTTTTCACTGTGTATTAACACTGTGACAATAATAAATCAAAGCAAATGGCAGGATCTTGTGGTCCCACTGAAATCAGCCCCCTCTGCAGGGGACAGGTGAGCATGCAAATTGCCATTGACTTGGGCAGGATGGGACGATGCCACTGGCAGCCAATGGTGAGCCCTTCTGCCATGGAAAAATCCATTGCCCAGGTGTGGGTGGGGCTGGAAAATTCTGGTCTATGTGTCTAGCTAGAGTTATATAGATGCTGTTGTCATTGCCTGCAGCCATAAATATCTTGCATCTTCTTCCCAGTAAATCAACATGAACTCACTGCTTCCATAGCGAGCAAACTACCCGAGTTTGTCACAGATTTTGGAGCAGGTCACCTGATACCCTTCACTACACTACTTTACCTTTAATTAAACAGACAGTCCTAGACATGGCAAATTTCCTCAGCCTCCTGAGAAAGTACAGGCCTAGTGGTAACGTCACTGGACTAGTAATCGAGAGGCCTGGGCTAATAATCGGGGGATGCAGGTTCAAATCCCACCATGGCAGCTTGTGAAAACTAAACTCAATAAAGAAATCTGGAATTAAAAATGCTAATTATAGCTACATTTTCAATTGACGTTGAAAGCCCAACTGTGTCACTGTGTCCTTTAGGGAAGTAAAGCTGCTGTCCCTACCCAATCTGGGCTGTATGTGAAAGAGCCAAGTATATCACTCAGTTGTATCAAACCGCTATTAAGCCTGAATAAAGAAATGAAACTAGAGTGAATTGAATCAGGGACCAGGAACAACAATGGCAAACCAAGCCCGTCGACCCTGTAAAATCCTCATTACTAACGTCTGGTGGCTTGTATCAAAATTAGGAGAGCTATCTCACAGACTAGTCAAGCACCAGCCTGACATAGTCATTGGTACAGAATCATACCTTACAGATAATGTCCCAGGTCCCACCATCACCAATCCTATCATCACCACCAGGGGTGCTGTCACAGTGGTATACAGTTAGGGGGGAAACTACCCTGGAAGTTCTCAACATCAACTCTGGACCCCATGAAGTCTTATGACAGCAGATGTGGGCATTGAAACCTCTTTTTGATTCTCACCTTCTGACCCCACTTGCACCTCCCCCACCCCAGACCTACCTGACGTCTCCATTGCCCACTTTACACCCATTCCAGATATTCCCCACTCCAAGACCCCCAAAACTCACCTTGCCTCTAGTCCCGGAATCGAGGCTCTGGCCAGTTGAACCACTGCCTCTTCTGTCCAATCAGCTCCTGTCACTGCAGGGCCCAGCGAGCTGCCAGCCAATCAGATTGGCGAGCTGCTCACTAAGATGGGACTTCCTCCTACATGAGGGGCAGAGTCCCACTCGCAGCCAATCAATGCTCATTTCAGCATGAAGTGACTGCAGGGCAGTCAGAGTTGGTGGGGAGATGTTCCCACTAACTTCTCAGACAGTGGGGAGGGAAATCCCAGCATCTGAAATAGCCAGGCCCTGGACAATCTTCAGACTATAAGTCACAAGTAATATTCGTGCCACACAAATATCAAGTCTTCTTGACATTCAGTGGTATTACCATCGATGAACCTTCACCTATTGTCGTCTTGTTATCTAACGAGGGGCATACACGTGATGGGTTGTGAGAGGACTGCTCTTGGACTTTTTTCGAGAGTATCCTACTGCTTCACATCGTTAGTGTATGCTTGACCTGGACCATCTGATGGGCAACACGACAGCGCAGTGACTATAGCTGTGCTGTGCAGATACATGGATTTGGGCCTGTGTCTGTGGGAGTTTGTGCATTCTCCCCGTGCTTGAGTGGGTTTTCTCCGGGAGCTCCGGTTTCCTCCCACATCCCAAAGATGTGCTCTTAGGCTAATTGGCAAAACAAATTCTCCTTAAATTGTCTCAAATTTGGTTTTTAATCCATAGATCTATAAACATGGACAGGGATCGTGTGTAGAAGTGGGAACATCGAGGTGGCAGTGCGGGCTTGTTGGGCCGAAGGGCCTGTTTCCCATACTGTTTTGTTCTTTGTTCTTTGTTCTATTAACATCTCCGGGGTTACCATTGACCAGAAACTGAACTGGGCTCCCAATATAAATACTGTGGCAATCAGAACAGGACAAAGGTCAGGAATCCTGTGGTGAGTAACTCATCTCCTGACATTCCAAAGCCTGTCTACTATCCACAAAGCATGTGCCAGGAGTGTGATGGAGTACTCTTCACTTGGCTGGATGAATACAACTCCAGCGGCACTCAAGAATCTCTGCGTCATCCAGCAGCTCACTTGACTGGCATCTCATCCACCACTTCAACTTTCACAGCACCCCCCCATATACAAGATGCACTGCAACAACTCACAAGAGTCATAGAATCCTCTACAATGCAGAAGGAGACTACTTGGCCCATTGAATCTGCACCAACAACAATCCCACCCATGCCCTATCCCTGTAACCTGACATATTTATCCTGTTAACCTCCCTGACAGTAAGGGACGATTTAGCATGGCTGATCTATCTAACCTGCACATCTTTGGAGTGTGGGAGGAAATCGGAGCAGCCAGAGAAAACCCACACTGACGCGAGGAGAATGTACAAACTCCAAACTGACAGTGACCCAAAGCGGGAATCAGACCCGGATCCCTGGCATTGTGAGGCGGCAGTGTTAACCACTGTGCTGCTGTGCATCAGCTTCCGACCTCACCTTCCAAACACATGATCACTGCCACCTAGAAGGACAAAGGCAGCAGACACAGCAACATCACCAACTGGAAGTTCCCTCTAAGTCACTCACCATTCTGACTTAGAGATATTTGCCATTCCTTCACTGTCACTGGTTCAAAATCCTGGCATGCCCACCCTAACAGCACAGTGGGTGTACCTACACCACCGGGACTGCAGCAATTCAAGAAGCCAGCTCTCCACAACTTTCTGAAGGGCAATTGGTGATTGGCAGTAAATATTGGGCCTGGCCAGTGACACTCTCATCCTGTGAAAAAATTTTAAAAATGACGATTGAAGCAGTTGTTTTTGACATCTGTCCATAGCAGAAACCCATCTTAACATCTGGTTACAAGTCTATAGGATTGCTTGCATTAATGTTCCGAAACCAAAGAATCAGATTGGTTTTTGATGAGGTATTAGCACTAACAAAAGCCATGGGTCTCCCCATGAAATGAATAGCCAGCCCTAGACAAGATTCCTTTCCTTCCCCACACGAAACCAGACAGTGCTTTGGAGCTGCCTAATACTAGAATCAGATAGTACAGGAGGAGGACATTTGGCCTATTGTGCCTGTACTGACTCTTTGAAAGAACTCTCTAATCAGTTCCACCTACCCCCCACCTCCGTTTTTTTCTGTACCTAACCCAGCAAATTTTTGCTTTTGAAATTTAAGTCTAATCCCCTTTGAAATTGAAGGGTGGCATCTTCAAGAATGCAGTTTGTATTATTATTGAAATGTTGGCCTGATCTGTCCCTGTAGGGTAATTTAGATTGTAGTGAAGAATATGCCTGGATTCTCTTAGTATTAGGTGTGTATTATTAATGCTGTAGGCACAAGTTATTATATTTTTATATTTTATATTAGATTTATCATATTTTATTTCAATGTTAAAGGAGAAAACTAGAGATATCCAACAGTATCACAAGAAGACAGCAGTTTTTGCAGGGCTTCCCTTAAACATCTGTGTGGTTCTTTTTTAATTCATTCATGGAAATTAGGCCTGTATTTATTGCCCATTTCTAGTTGTCTTTGAACTGAGTGGCTTCCTAGGCCATTCTAGAGTAGTTGAGAGTCAACCATATTGCTGCATTTCTGAAGTCACATGTAGGTCAGACCAAATAAGGATAGATTTCCTTCTCTAAAGACATATGGGTGAACCAGATGGGTTTTTCTATTAATCAAGTGTTTTCAGATTCCACCATTTTCCGTGGCAGGATTTGAACTCTGGTCCCCAGAACATTAGCTGAGTTTCTAGATGTTTCTGATCTAGCAATAATATCACCAGGCCATCGTTTTCCCATGGTCTGTTGCCAAAATGTTTCATAGCCACATCAGGATTGGAGGCCATTCACAACAAGACCCTGCAATGGAATGTGATCTTTTGCAGAGAAGAGGGTTAGCAGCAATAGATCGACACGATCCTCCTCAGCTCTGCTTCTGGAGGATTTTTAAAGTAACTCCTGGAATGATACGGCTCAAAAGGAAGCTATCTTATGGGACTTTCTTTCATCACCATAGAGATCTTGTCTGTTCAGTTGTGTATATCACAAACTCAGGCCTGCATTGTGCTGGATCATCCAGACATTGTAAAGGATAACTGGGACAATGATGTGTAGCTTATACCCGGATTTCCAATGTATCTGCTGGCTGCACTAAGTGAGATAATTGCTCCGTTCTGCTTTGAAGAACAAAGAAAGATTTGTATCTGCACAATGCTTTTCACAACCTCAGAATGTCACAAAGCACTTTACAACAAATGAATAATGAGCTCCAACAACATTCAAGGAGCTCGACATCAAATAAGGACAAAGCAGCCCTTTTGATTGGCACCCCATTCACTATATGAAATCTTCACACACATCGGCAGCACTGCATGCCATCTACAAAATGCACAGTGGCAGCAACTTGTCAAGATTTCTTTGACAGAATCTTCTCAACCCAGGACTGCTGCCATCTAGAAGGACAGACAGCAGACTCATGGAAACACCATCACCTGGAAGTTCTCCTACATGCTACTCACCATCCTGACTTGGAAATATATTGCCATTCCTTCACTGTCACTGGGTCAAAAGGCTGTAACTCTCTCCCCAACAGCATTGTTAATGTACCTACATATTCCCTCCCTAACAGCACTATGGGTGTACCTTCATACTAATTCCCTAACAGCACTGAGAGTGTACCTACATCACACAGACTGCAGTTCACAAGGTAAGTTCATCACCAGCTTCTCAGACGGGGGATTAGGATTGCACAACAAATGCTGACTGAGCCAATGACATATCTCATAAAAGAATTAAACAAAGTACTTTTAAAATCTGCCCATGCCCAAGAATGAATTAAAGAAAACTTCCTTAAATCTTATTGGTTCAGGTGAAGGACCATTGGACACAGACTTTTGTGAGGTCCCAAATGTATGCTTCCCCCCCCATCACCCTCTCCATGCTGTTGTCAATTTGCACTTCCAGCAGTTTGCAACACAAGAAGTAATGTAACCTTAAAATGAGGAGAAAATTCTTAGATATCCCATCTCCAGACCAACATGTGCTCAAGCTCAGGTCTGGTGCCACATAGGAAGGAAGCAGCAAAACTGTTGTCCGTCTGCTTTTTTCTTTTATCTGTTAGTTATGCTGGCGATAGGAAGAGTGTAACCACAGAAAAATCAGAGGACGTGCAGTTTAGGTGGATTAATCGTGTAAAATTGCTCCTTAGTGCTCCAAGATTTGTAGGTGAGATGGATTGACCGTGCTAAATGTGTGGGATTACAGGGATAGGGGAGTTGGTCTGGATAAGATACTCTGGAAGCAAGTCAATGCAGAGTTAATGGCTGAATGGCCTCTCCTTCACTGGAGGGGTACTATTCTATGGAAATCTACCCAGGTTTTTTGGTTGCTTCAGCCTATTACTATATCTTATCAGATGCCTGTAGGAAAACTCTTGAGGAATGTCTTGTTTGCATTGAGTTTATGGCTCTGGTGCTAACTGAGTGTTAGGTACTTAGGGGCTGACATAAAAATTCTTGTTAAGATCTGAGAGAGACAAGATTACCAACCTTCCAGAAAGTTAATATGTGTGATCTAATATCCTTCAGCAATGTTTGAAAAGGTAGAATGCTTGTGGTACTTAGCTGTTCTACTTAATCCATTTAGTGTGTAGGCATTTGGCCTGGGACAGCTGAATGGAAACACAGATTTCAGTATTGGAATATTGTTCTGTTCCAACTTGGATTTTTCCTGGAATTAAAGAGAAATCCGATCGTTGTCAATTTGTTTAGGCTCCTGGATGATCCACCATTGAGGGCGCCTGCTGATTTATTTCCCAGAAAATTGCCACTCTCTGGCCTTTTTCAACACTAATATGAATAGACCACTATGGCACTTTTCCACTGTATGTTATTTAAATCTGTGGTTTCCCGGAATCAGAATTCTTCGATTTCCTGCAGCATAATCAAATGCTGCTTTCTATCTATCCAAGTGTGACTGGCATTAGTTCTTTGTGACAGTTGTGTCTCTTGCAGGTACATCAATTATCGTTACTTATATCTCTCTGCAGCTTGAGGCTCTGATTGCCTGCTTGGATTGCTCATTATACATGACTGGTACAAAGATAAAAAGATAACAGCTTGGGAACACACTTGAGAATTCTTCGGTGGGTTGGGTTGGGGGGGGGTGGAGGTCAATAATTTCAAAGTGGCAGTTGTTTGAGGGAAGGGTCGCAGCACAAAGGGTATTATTATTCATTAAGCAGTGCTGAGTGATGTTTTATCTTAAGGCTGGATGTAGAATTGATACGTGCGAATTTCAGGGTCATGTTTGCCTAGACTTGGCATATAAACAAAGACTGCCTTTATCTATCTGGATGTTTTTACGTAGACTTGCAGCAAAGAAGCAAACCATTCAACACAACCAATCGAAAGTGTATTTATTAACATTGCAATTAGATTTATATTAACACTGCAAAGAAGTTATTGCGAAACCCCCCAGCGCCTGTTCAGGTGCACTGAGATGGAATTTAGCGTGGCCAATGCACCTAACCAGCACGTTTTTCAGACTGGGAGGAAAGCAGAACACCCGGAGGAAACCTGAACAGACAGGGGGAGAATGTGCAGACTCCACACAGACAGTAATCCAAGCTGGGAATCAAACCTGGGTCCCTGGTGCTGTAAGGCAGCAGTGCCAAGTATTGTGCCCTCATGCTGTTAGCTTCTATGTTCCTTCCATCCTCCTTCTTCTAACCCTGCCAGTACATCCCTCTATCCATTCCTGCCATTTATCTAACTTGCCCTTAAATACGTTAATTCTATTCACCACGATTACTCCAAGTAATAAACTTCCAATTCTAACCACTCTTTGGGAAAAGATGTGTTTCCTCAATTTGTTTGATATGTTAAATTATAACATCCAGTTTTAAACTCCCACATTAGTGGAAAAGTTCTTCTTTACATCTGATCTACCTTTGCACTCTGGATATTTCTGACGACTGTGTTTTAAGATCAGTTTTCCCCACATTCTTGAAGGTGCTGCGCTTGCCCTGATATCTGGGGAAGTTATGGAACTGAAAGCCCTTCTTTAGATTGTTCTATTGGCTTTAATTCAGACCTTTACAGGATCTAACTTAACAGCATTAAAACACCTGCAGCCATCTCCATTAACCACCCCCACCAACAATCTTCATCTTCATCCCTCCCCTCCTCACAATCTGGTCATTCTTCTGTTGCTGTTTGTGGGAGCTTGCAGTGTGAAAATTGGCTGCAATGTTTGTTTTATTCATTCGAGCGATGTAGGCATTGCTGGCTAGGCCAGAATTTATTGTCCATCCCCAACTGTCCTTTGGAAGGTGGTGGTGAGTTGTCTTCTTGAATCACTGAAATCCATGTGCAGGTACACCCACAGTGCTGTTAGGGAGGAAATTCCAGGATTTTGACTCAGCAACAGTGAAGGAACAGTGATATATTTCCTAGTCAGGATGCTGAGGGTAGTGGTTGTTCCCAGAATCTGCTTGTCCTAGATGATAGTGATTGTGGGTTTGGAAGGTGCTGTCTAGGGCAGCTTGGTGAGAATCTGCTTTGCATCTTGTAGATGGTCCACACGGTAGCCACTGTGTGTTAGTGATAGAGAGTGTTCATAGGTGGTGTGCTAATCAAATGAGCTGTTTTGTCCTGAATGGTGTTGAGAATTGTTAGAGCTGCACTCATTTAGGCAAGTGGAGAATATTCCATTGCATCTCTGACTTGTGCATTGTAGATGGTGGACAGGCTTTAGAGAGTCAGGTGGTGAGTTACCATTGCAGGATTCCCAGCTTTTGACTTGTTCTTGTAGCTGCAGTATTTATAAGGCCAGTCCAGTTCAGTTTCTGAGCAATGGTAACCTCTAAGATGTTTAATAGTGGGGGATTCAGCAATGGTAACACCATTGGATGTCAAGGGGCGATGGTTAGATCCTTTCTTGCTGAGGGTGGTCATTGCCTGGCATTTGTGTAGTGTGAATGCTACTTGCCAGCTCAAACTGTCCTACAGTGATCACATTTCAAAAGTAGTTCATTGGCTATAAAATGCTTCAGAATGACCTGAGGATGTGAAAGGTGCTATATAAATACAGATGATCATTTTTACAACGTGGCCAGAATGACATTTCACTTTGACTTTGTTACTGCCATGTGCTGCAAAGAGGAAGCTACTGAACAGTAAACAAGTAAATAACAGTAAGTGAAACATTACCATCAGTAGCAATTCCTCAGGCAGTCCAAATAATTAAGATTCTGTGCTAAAGTCATCAGCAATTTTTTTTTGCCCTTATTGCCAGTGGGATTATCAACCGGAAATAATCGGGATAAATGTTGGTCTTCACTGTATGGCCCATAGCTCAGCAGAGCACATCATTGCAAAACCAACTCATTTATCATTCCATTAAAAGCAAGCTCTTCTCAATTTATTTCCGCTTTTTAACCTTGACAGCATCCAGCGTTAGTGTTTCCACTTTCAGAAAGGGCAGAGTTTATGAATATTACTTGTAGGATATCTGTGACAGAATGCCCAGCGGCGACTTTCTGTGTTTTCATACACTTTCTTCACCTCCTCCACCTCTCTCCCCATGTGGAACAGCACTTGTGGGTACAAAATTCACAGGACTGTTTAATTGCCACACAGCTCTGGAGTGTTAGTCCTGATGCCAGGATAATTCTTAATGAATTTTTTTTTACACACAGCCAACACAAATCAGGAGTTTTGTGGAGGCAGCAGGGGTTTCTAGGTCCACGAGTGCAGGTAGGGGAGGGGGAAGTTGGAGGGAGAGCCAGTTCAGTATCTGCCACTGGGTTTGGTGTCCTATGACAGCCTGAATAGTTCCCACCCTCATCTCTGACATCAACACCGCCACTGCCCGTCTCTGACCCCATCACTCCCACTGCCCGTCTCTGACCCCATCACTCCCACTACCCGTCTCTGACCCCATCACTCCCACTACCTGTCTCTGACCCCATCACTCCCACTACCTGTCTCTGACCCCATCACTCCCACTACCTGTCTCTGACCCCTCACTCCCACTGCCCGTCTCTGACCCCATCACTCCCACTACCCGTCTCTGACCCCATCACTCACACTGCTTGTCTCTGGCTCCATTACTCCCACTGCCCGTCTCTGACCCCATCACTCCCACTGCCTATCTTTGACTGCATCACTCCCACTGCCTGTCTCTGACCCCATCACTCCCACTGCTTGTCTCTAGCTCCATCACTCCCACTGCCTATCTCTGACTCATCACTCCCACTGCTCATCTCTGACCCCATCACTCCCACTGCCCGTCTCTGACCCCATCACTCCCACTGCCTATCTCTGACCCCATCACTCCCAATGCCTATCTCTGACCCCATCACTCCCAATGCCTGTGTCTGACACCATCACTCCTACTGCCTGTCTCTGACAGTATCACTCCCACTGCCTGCCTCTGACAGTATCACTCCCACTGCCTGTCTCTGACAGCATCACTCCCACTGCCTGTCTCTGACAGCATCACTCCCACTCCTGTCTCTGACACCATCACTCCCAATGCCTGTCTCTGACCCCATCACTCCTACTGCCTGTCTCTGACCCCATCACTCCCACTGTCCGTCTCCAATCCCATCACTCCCACTGCCCGTGTCTGACACCATCAGTCGTACTGCCTATCTCTGACACCATCAGTCTCACTGCCTGACTCTGACCCCATCACTCTCACTGCCTGACTCTGACCCCATCACTCCCACTGCCTGTCTCTGACCCCATCACTCCTACTGCCTGTCTCTGACCCCATTACTCCTACTGCCTGTCTCTGACCCCATCACTCCCACATCCTGTCTCTGACCCCATCACTCCCACATCCTGTCTCTGACCCCATCACTCTCACTGCCTGTCTCTGACACCATCACTTCCAATGCCTGTCTCTGACACCATCACTCCTACTGCCTGTCTCTGACTCCATCACTCCTACTGCCTGTCTCTGACCCCATCACTCCCACTGCCCGTCTCCAATCCCCATCAGTCCCACTGCCTGTCTCTGACACCATCAGTCCCACTGCCTGTGTCTGACACCATCAGTCCCACTGCCTGTGTCTGACACCATCACTCCCACTGCCTGTGTCTGACACCATCACTCCCACTGCCCGTCTCCAATCCCATCAGTCCCACTGCCTGTCTCTGACCCCATCACTCCTACTGCCTGTTTCTGACCCCATTACTCCTACTGCTTGTCTCTGACCCCATCACTCCCAATGCCTGTCTCTGACACCATCACTCCCACTGCCTGTCTCTGACACCATCACTCCCACTGTTTGTCTCTGCCTCCATCACTCCCACTGCTTGGCTCTGACCCCATCACTCCCAATACCTGTCTCTGACACAGTCCCTACTGTAATATTTATCGACCTCAATTGGCTACTTGCCGGTGACCATTTAATGTTGACTTTTCAAACTATTTGGGCCTTTCTTCAGCCTCTGATGTGCTCTGAGTGAGTCTCACGAGGCACATGACTCTATTTCATGATCCTGATCTACGAAGCCAAAATTTACACATTTACTGGCTGCAGGTGAAAGAAATTAAATAGCAAAGCCAATCTGTAGATGTAATTTTGTTTTAAAATACACAACTGGCCTAATGTTTTGCAAAGGGAGAATAATCGTTTCTGGGCCAGCTTTGCAACGTGCTGTGCTTAACTCAATCCATAAACTTTCCACCTTGGAGAAGCAGCTCATTAAAGACATGGAATTTACTCCTGGATTCCACACTGTGAATAGAAATCCAGCCGAAGTCTACAGAAAAGTCTCATCGAGCCGAGTCACCCCCTCATCGCCTGAATTTCCTGCTTAGCTTATAAGTGACAGAATATCTGCCTGTGACCCTACAGGACCAATGATTCCTGATGCCGTTAGTTCCTGCTATGCAGGTCAGGTTGATTGGCCATGCTAAATTTTCCATACTGTTAGAGGGATGTCGGGGAAATTAGTAGGGTAAATATGTGAAGTTGTGGGGATAAGGGCTGGGTGGCATTGTTGTGGTGCAGGCTCGATGGACTGAATGGTCCCCTTCTGCACTGTGGGGATTCTATGGTATTCTATTCTACTGCCCCAAGTAGTGAGGATCCATCACATTAGCAGAGGGCACTGTGCAATGTACCAACCTCTAGATGGGCACAAATGGGATCTTCTAGGGTGGGCCAAGGGCAAATAATGATCTGGATTCCAAAAGAAAAGGTCATTTAAAAAAATTGTTTGTCTTCCCCTCACAGAAGCCTGAAGTTAGGGATATGGTGCTGGTTGTACAACTGAGACGTGGGAAGAGCACACAGAGGCAGGTAGACAGTGGAACCTGTACTAATGCTAACATCCTTTAGCATCCTGTAAATACTGTGGCATCCATTAAACGCACAAACCTGGGCAGAATCAAAGCGGGATCACATCAACATACATAAAATGACTGAAATATATGCCAGTCCACAAATCATTATTTCCAAGATCTGAAGTTTCAAAAAATTGAAAACATATTTCAACATTCCTAGTTGATGTTAATAAATCATTTTCAAAACCACCACTTTTACTTTCTTCCTTTGAAATGCCACATACTTTGCAATGAATTACATTTGAAATACAATCATTACTACAACTATCAGTGTGTGTGGTAAGTCTGTTTTTTAGCATGGGATGAGATCTTTAACAACCGTGTTCGTAAAATCTTGGTTTAACACAGGATCCAATGGATGACACTTCAGGCAGAACAGCACTCCATTAGTACTGCACTGAAGTATCCGCTTCAGTTAAATGTCCAGAGTGGGCTTGATCCAGAATCTTTGGAGGTAAATATATTACCACCAAGTATGGTATCAAGGAGCCTGAAAGATATAATGGTTAGGTGCATTGACCCAAACAGGCGCTGGACTGTGGCAATTATGGGAATTTCACTTCATTGCAGTGATAACATAAGCCTTACTTGTGATGAATAATTAAAACATTAAAACTTTAACTTGTGATCCATGGGAAATTCTGGGGGGAAATGTCCTGCTGTAGACAAACCTGGGCACAAAGGAAGATGATTGTGGTAGTTGGAGGGTTAGTCATTTCACTCCAGGACATGAGAGCAGAGGTTCCTCAGAGTCGTGTTCAAGGCCCAACCATAGAATATAAAGTATAAAACAGTACAGCACAGTACAGGCCCTTTGGCCCTCGATGTTGTGCGAGCTTTGTCCGAAACCAAAATCAATCTATCCCAATCTCTATCATTCTGGTGTTCTTCATGTGCCAATCCAATACCGCTTGAAAGTTCCTAAAGTGTCTGACTCCACTGTCGCAGCAGGCAGTCTATTCCACACCCCAGATACTCTCTGAATAAAGAACCTACCTTCAACATTCCTCCTATATCTCCCTTATAGTTATGCCCCCTTGTAACAGCTATATCCATCCGTGAAAATAGTCTCTGAACATCCACTCTATCAATCCCTCTCATCATATTACAAACCTCTATTAAGTCACTTCTCATCCTCCTCTGCTTTTAATCCATCTTCAGCTGCTTCATCAATGACTTTCCTTCCGTCATAAGATCAGTAGCAGGAATATTCATTGATGATTGCACAATGTTCAGAATCATTCGCAACTCCTCAGGTAATGAAGCAGTCCATACAGCAAGACCTGGACAATATTCAGGCTTGAACTGACAAATGGCAAATAACGTTCATACTGCACAAGTACCAGATAATGACAATCTCCAACAAGAAAGAGGCTGAAATTTTCCAGTCATTCCCACCACTGGGACCTTCCAGTTCTGCTGATAGTGAATCCGTCGTCATGAGCTTCCCAGCAGGGAACATGCTAACACTCGGCGGGGCTGGAAGATACCTCCACCAACCAATGGCTGCCTCCACCACTGCAAAACATGGAGGTCCCCATAATCCAACCTATTTCCAACTGATGTTCAACAGCATTACCATCACTGGATCCCCCACTAACAACATCCTGGGGCAAACTGTTGACTAGAAAGTTAACTGAATATACTGGTGTTGCAAGAATAGATCTGAGGCTAGGAAGAATCTTGCAGTTACTCACCTCCTATCTCCACAAACCTGTCCACCTACAAGATACAAGTCAGAAGCATGATAGAATGTTCTCTGCTTAGCTGGTTGAGTGCAGTTAGAATGAGGGTAGCTTGAACCATACTCTAGAAGCTTGAAACCATCCAGGATATTGTAGCCCACTACACGCATCTTTAAACATTCACTCCCTCCACCACCATTACACAATGACAATGGCAGTACACAAGACACAAGACTAATTGGACCACAACTGGAATATTGTGGGCAGTTCTGGGCACCACACTATAGGAAAGATGTGAATGCAATGGTGACAATGCAGAGGAAGTTTACAAGAATGGTTCCAGGGATGAGAAAGTTCAGTTATGAGGATAGATTGGAGAGGTTGGGACTGTTCTCCTTGGAGAGAAGAAAGCTTTGATAGAAAAGTTCAAAATCATGAGGGTCTGCACAGAGTAAATAGGGAGAAACTGAGACCATACGATGGCACAGTGGTTAGCACTATTGCTTCACAGTGCTAGGGACCCGTGTTCAATTCCCGGCTTGGGTCACTGTCTGTGTGGAGTTTTCACATTCTCCCCATGTCTGCATGGATTTCCTCTGGGTGCTCCGATTTCCTCCCACAGTTTAAAAGATGTGCTGATTAAGGTCATTGACCCAAAAAGGCACCAAACTATGGTGACTAGGAGAATTTCACAGTAACTTATTGCAGTGTTAATGTAAGCATTACTTGTGACTAATAAATCAACTTTAGTTTCAAAAAATTGTTCCCCCTTATGAAAAGATCAAGAACAAGAGGGCATAGATTCAAGATGGTATGCAAAAGAAGCAAATATGATGTTAGAACAAACTTTCTCACATAGCAAATGGTTTGAGCCTGGAATGCGGTGTGCAAGTGTGGTGGAGGCAGATTCAATTGAAGCATTCAAGAGAATTTTAGGTGATTATTTGAATAGAAACAAATTGCTAGAATACGGGGGAAAAGACAGGGGAATGGCATTAAATCATATACTTATTCAAACTGTTAGTCCAGAGACAATGGGCCAAATGGCCTCTTTCTGCACTGTAACAGTTCAGTGAGCATCATCTACAAGATGCACTGAGCAATTCATCAAGGCTCCTCCAACATCACCTTCCAAAATCATGAGCTTTACCACTTTAGTACAACAGGGAAACACCACCTTCGACAAGTTCCCCTCCAAGACTTCCCTGACCTGGGAATATATCCCCATTCCTTCACTGCCGCTGGGTCAAAACCTGAGGCTTACTGCCTAACAGCACTGTGGGTGTACCTACATCACGTGAACTGTGGCAATTCAAAAATCCCCACCTTCTCATGGAGCAATCAGGAATGGGCAACAGAGATTGACCTTGCCAGTGATGCTGACATCCCATGAATGAATAATAAAAATCGAATCGAACTGATAATTAAAATAACACTGCTTACGATTTCCTTTAGGGCAAAACAGATTCATTATTGGAGCTTGGCTTGGCTCATCATTTGTGCTTACTCTGTTGTTCTGGGAAATGCAAATGTTCCTGTTTCCATGACAACATCGAGTGAAGACGCAAATGCAATGGACTTATCATTATTTGTTACTGTATCAAACCCTCAGGGAACGTGGAAACCAGCAGGACCATCTTAACTGAATGTGCATTTCCCCTCAGTCCATTTTTAAATTACATCTATGATCTTTAATAAATTCAAGAGAGAAATGTGAGCAAATGATAATCCTACGGAAGATGGTTACGTCACAGTTGCAACTCACGGGTCTTTTTAATATGCATATTTATCCAAACTTGCAGCCCTTGTTAATTTAGAGTTTTCACGTCAGTCAGTTCTGCCTCGGATGTTGTACAAGCTCTTGCCTTGATGATGATTGAGAGCTGTGTGTTATTGAGTAGAATGGCTGGTCCCAAATCATCTTATGAAACTCAGTCCTAATGCAGTTAGGGATTTTTCAGACATATCTTTGGATTGTACATGGGAAGGAACATAAACTATTTTGTTCCTTTGGGATCCCAAATTTCATTTGTACATCATTGTATTACATTTAAATGTGTTCAGTTGATAGAAATTTGTACCCACGAGGCAGCTACTACCAATGACTTCTCCTTTTCACACAGCAGAAAGTAATAGAATTTGTGTACATGTTTGAATAAAAGGACCAATCTTTCTTTCATGTTAAACACTCTTTCAAATTCACTTCTTATCTTTAGCGACTATTGTTATTTGAAACCAGACCATATGAGATGGTTCTGCTATTTCAAACTTACATTACCATGAATTTCACTTGCTTTCTATTCTATTGAGTTTGGAAGGTTGATTGATGATTTAATTGTGCATCCAGCAATTTTCCTGATGACAGAAGCATTTGTTCAGGTTGATATAAAATAATGGCTGGTGAGAGAATCCAGAACCAATCACAATCTTCACATTTAAACTAGGCTATTCAGGAATGAAACTGGGAAGAACCTATTCCCAAGGGAATTCAGGGGAAATCTAGGGTTCTCTCTCCCAAAAGGTTGTGGATGCTGGATCAGCTGAAATTTTCACGATTGCTAGATTTTTGTAAGGTAAAATTATTAAACTTTGTGAATAAAGGTAGGTTAATGAGCAAATCAGCCATGATCTAATTCAATGGCAGAACTGGCTCAAAGTCATAGAGATCATAGAGGTTTACAGCATGGAAACAAGCCTTCAGTCCAACTTGTCCATGCCACCCAATTTTTACCACTAAGCTGGTCCCAATTGCCCACATTTGGCCCCATCCCTCAATACCCATCTTATCAAAGTAATTTTCTAAATGTTTTTTAAAACACAAAATTATACCTGTCTCTATAATTACCTTTGGCAGCTCGTTTCATTGAGCCATTGAGGTTTACAGTATGGAAACAGGCTCTTCAGCCCAACCTGTCCATGCTGCCCTTTTTTTAACGACTAAACTAGTCTGAATTGTTGTTTTTGACCCATATCCCCCTTACCCATCCTATCCATGTAACTGTTAAAATGCTTTTTAAAAGACAAATAATGAATGACCTCTTCATTTCCCCGTGTTCTGATACACAGAGTTGACGGCAGGATCTTTCCATCTGGCTGCATTGATAAAGTTGTGTGGTGGGGTGCAATATATCAGTGCAGGGTGACAAATGGGGTTTGTGTCTGATATCCCGTCTCTCACAATGTTACTGGCTTATTCTGTCAGCGAAATCAGTGTCACGTCTGGACAGGGCGCAAGGCTGATTTTAATATATATTAGCTTGGTTTAATATCTTTAGTGAGACCAGGACATAATAGTCTTTTTCACTTTTGAAGTTGTAATATTCGGAATGTGGCAGCTAATTCGCATGCAGAAAGTTCCCACAAACAGCACTGTGATAATGATCTTATAATGTTGCTTGAGGGCTAAGCATCAGTTGATACATTAGAGAGAAAGCTGTTGCTCTTCTGCTATGGGATCTTTCACGTCCAGCTGAGACGGGAGATCTCATCTGAGAAATTGCAACTCTGACAGTGCAGCACTCGCCGAGTACTGCACTGTGGTATCAACCTCGATGTTGGGGTCAGATTTGTGGAATCATTTAGTAGTGGTGACACTGATGAGTTTGATACATTGCCCATTCAGTCTACTTGTGTAGCAGTGGTTTCAGAATGTACATCCAATTAAATCTGTTTTCTCTTCCTAGATTGATGTTCTGAAGGCAGACTTGGAGAGTGCAGAGTGGAAGATCCTCGAAAACCTAATTCTGGAAGATGTCATTGAAGAGATTGGACAGCTGATTTTTGCAATACATGTACACTGGCCTGGGTTCGAAGTCAGTGGAAATGACAGTGATGTTGTTCGGTATTGGTACAGTCTTCTAAAGGAACTAGAACTGAGGAGCTTCAAGCTTTTCCACAGTTACAAGAACATAAAGAAGCCACAAATCTTCCTACGAAAGCAAGCTTTCAATGCTAGCAGCAGCTACACACTAAGCTGGATCAATACCCAGTGGAAATAATGAATTGGGAACAATCTACGTAGTATTTTAAGGGCAGTATTTTATGACTGTTTTGATTTTCAGGTGCTCTAATTGGGCTCTTTATGAAGCATCCTTTAGTTTGCTTCAGAGAAAACTATCAGAAATCAGCAATGTTTTCTTCAATTCTTTCATGGGATTTGGGTGTTGCTGGCAAAGCTAGCATTTGTTGCCCTAATTGCCCCTTGAACTGAATGGCATGCTAAGTAAACCACATGGGTCTGGAGTCACATATAGAACAGAGCATGTGAGAATGGCAGATTGGTGAACTAGCTGGGTTTTTACAACAATCAGTGATACTTGTCATGGTCACCGTTACTGAAACTAACATTTTTACCAGTTTTATTAACTGGATTTAAATTCCATCAGCTGCCATGATAGGAATTGAACCCACATCCCCTGACAATTAGGCCAGGCTTCTGGATTACTAGTCCAGTGACATTACCATTGCCCCTCGGTGTGAACCAGCTTCAAAAAAAATTGACAGAAACACAACCTGAAGGCTTTTTTGGAAGAAGAGTGAAAGTTGCGGCCAATGCAAGTGAAATGGCTTTCTCTAGACAGTAAGGAGGGCCGTGGGTGTCTGATGTGAACATTACTGAAACAGTGACCTTTGCACTAATCATGAATTGTATAATGTGGGCAAGTTCAGATTCAGGTCAGAGGTAATAATGATGCAATGTGGAATGTATTTAAGGGCGAGGCAATTCTCAGGGTGGCCTGTTGTCAACAGCAAATGAAGTAAATGTTACAGAAGGAAATAGGAACATTCAGGGAAATAGCTTTCTTTTTTTTAAGCTCTGATGAAATAAAATGTTCAAATTACAAATAAACCCTGTGGTGGCTGAAATCAGCTTTGTGCTTCCATGGGTGGCTTGAAGAGATGGGTGGTTCCTCCTCCATCATAAACCAAAGTAATTTACATTTATATCTTACTACAGCTTTGAGAAGCTCTTCACCCACAAATGAATTACATTCACTGGCTTCTGATAGAGGTGTTCCCCCTGAATATATAAAGTATATTAAGAATATATGAGTGGCTAACATAAAATAGTAACGTAATTGTCAAAAGATGTTTGGGACAGATAGGAACATCAAAAAAAACTTCTTGTGGAATCAGGCAGCAGGCTGAATGTGGTCTTTGCAGCTATCTTCAATAGAGAAGTGGATGTTGCTAAAGTAGCAGAAAAGGGCAACAGGACTGATAGTGTGTTATATATTTGGGGAGCTATACTGTTATGACATGGCTCCTTGAACAATCATGTGATCATGTCATTGGTCCTTTCAGAGGCATTTAAGGAGTCTAGATCTTAACTCTGTACAGTAACTATCTCTATTATAAATATGATTGCTGTGTTTTGCTCCAGTCCTTGTGTGGCACCTCTGTGTTACTTGTAATCACACCCCATAGCATCAGCATTCCATCACATATTGGATCTGATTTTTAAAAAAACTCAAAGACTAAGTACAGGAGTTGTCTGTATTCAAGATGGAAAAGCCACCTGATCTGGGATATATCACAGGGTGGAAATTGTAAAGGGTCTCAACACAATTTTCTCATCCTCCTTGGACATTGGATTGGCGCCAGAAGACTGGAGGTCTTCAGATGTTACATTCTTGTTTAAAAGTGCATAGGGATAAACACAGCATGACCTTACATCAGCAGTGAGGGAATGTTTAAATTCAATAAACTGGGACAAATTTATTGGAAAAAGAATAAAGAATGGAAATCAGCACGGACTTGTTAAAAGGCAAATTATGTTTGATTAACTTTAATGAGTTCTTTGATCAAATAGTGGAGGGTCGTATAATTTCATAAAGAACCACAGACTAAACTCAATTAACAAAAGTTAAACCCATGAGATTAAAGGGGCTATGGTAACATGAATACAAAGGCTATTTTTTACATTCATTTGTAGGACTTCGGTATCGCTGGCTGGCCAGCATTTATTGCCCTTTCTTAGTTGTCCTTAAGAAGCTGGTGGTGAGCTGCCTTCTTGAATTGCTGCAAGTCTCATTCTATGGGTCGATCCACAATGCTATTGAGGAGGGTATTACAGAATTGTGACGCAGCGACTGCGAAGGATCAGTGATATATTTTGAAATCAGGACGGTGAGTGGCTTGGAGCGGAATTTAGAAATGGTGGTGTTCGCATGTATCTGCTGCCCTTGCTGTTCTAAATGGAAGTGATCATAGGTTTGGAAAGTGCTGTCTAAGGATCTTTGGTGAATTTGGCTGAGAGACAGAACAAAAAATAATTTTCAGACTGGAAGGATGTACACGTTGGTGTTCTGCTTGGGCTGATATCTGAACCACCTGCTTTTGTTGACTTTATTTTATTCTTTAGATATGGGTGTTGCTGGCTAGGCCAACATTTATTGCTCATCTCTGATTGCCCTTCAGATGAAAGGGCATTTAAGAGTCAACCACTAGAGTCACATGTAGACCAGACCAAGTAAGGATAGCTGATTTCCTTCCCTAAAGGAATTTAGTGAATTGAATGGGTCTCTGTGACAATGGCTGCATGATCATCATTTGACTTTTAGTTCCAGATTTTTTTTTACTAATTTCAAATTCCACCATCAGAAGAGTTTGAATCTAGATTCCCACAGCATTACTCTGGGTTTCTGGATTACTAGTCCAGTAATAATATATCAATGACCTGAATTTGGATATCCAGGGCAAAATTTCAAAAGGTTCCAGATAAAACTCAGAAACCCAGTAAAACAATACAAAGGATAGTAATGGACTACAGGAGGATGCAGAAAGACAAGTGAAATAGGCAGACATGTTCAATTCAGAACACATCATTTCAAAAAAGATTTCAAGATTTTATCAATATGTGGCAGAGATTCACTAGAAGGGTACCAGAAAGTTCAATTACATAAAGGGACGGCAGAAGCTGGGCTTGTCTTCCTTAGTGCGAAGAACGTTAAGGGGAAACTTGATAGATATGTTCAAAATCATAAATGGTTTGGATAAAGGAGAAACTATTTCCAATGGCTGAAGAGTTGATGATTAGAAAGCAGAAATATAATGTGATTGGTAAACAAGTGGAAAAATGAAGAACTAACATTTTTTTACATAGCAAATTGTGGTCATCTGAAAAGACATTGTTGAAAAGGCGATGGAAGCAGATTCAATGGTAACATTCAATAGAATAGTGAAAAGAAAATAGTTATCTTTCTTCTGGGAAGAAAGCAGGACAGTGGGATTAATCAGGTCACTTTACCAAAGAGACAATACAAGCAAAGTCCACCAAATGGCCCCCTTCTGTGCTGTAATATTCTCTGTCAATGTTTTAATGGTTGGGAAAAAGGTGAGGAATTAAAATGTTTTATTCCTGAATTTAATGCATTCTCTTATCTTCAAATTTTTGGGCTGACAAATTGAGTATTTATTGCTCAGTCCTAATTGTCCTTGAAGAAGTGGTGGTGATGCTCCTTGAACAACTGCAGTCTCCGTGGAGAAGTTATTCGCACAGTGCTGTTTGGAGGTGGCGGGGGGGTGGGGGGGGAGCTCCGGCATTTTGATTCAATGATGATGAGGAATGTAGAATTATCTCCAAGTCAGGTTGGTTTATCTCTTGGAGTATTTGGATGTGGCGTGTTTCCTTACAACTGCCATTCTTGTCTTTCTTGGTGGCAGAAGTCACAAGTGGAATTTTGTTGAAGCAGCTCTGGTGAACTCGAGATGTCCTTTCACCAACCTCTGAAAATACGCTTGTTTTCAGAAACCTACTGCAATCACTTCTTCACTCTGCTTTCTTACGCACTCCTCTTCCCATTCTGCTGTATCCTCTTGTTATCCACCAGCCTGTAAAGGGCTGAGGACTAATGAGTCCTATATTGCTGTTACTGCACAACAGTTTGTTCTTTCATTCAGTGCATTCTTCACCTGAGCTATAGGAACACATTCAGAAAAACTAGGCAAAATCCTTTGTTTTGGAAGATGGTTTTAGCATCTATTGCCAAAGATACTATTGCCGGAATTTTACCAGCATGGTTGCTCCAGAATTGGAGCGGCTGAGGCACGCAGAATGGCATTCTCCATTGGCCTCAAATGGGATTTTATGAGCTTCAGACAGGCCAGGCGATAAAATTCTGGCATGTATTCAATCTCTCAGCACATACATAAAACCAGCTACGCCCTCCTCCCCATAATAATAACTTCAGGTAATTCTTAATTAAGCTCAATTGAAGATCTCTGAGGAGAATCCAAAAATTCTACAGTGATTACAACGTAGATGGAGGCCATTCAACCCATATGCTTCCACCACACTCTCAGGCACTACATTTCAACTTTTAACTATTTGTTTATACTTTTATTAGTTCACAAGCAGGTTTGCATTAACACTGCAATGAAGTTACTGTGAAAATCTTCTAGTCATCACACTCCGGTGCCTGTTCGGGTACACCGAAGGGAGAATTTAACATGGCCAGTGCACCAGCATGTCTTTCAGACTGTGGGAGGAAACCAGAGTGTCCGCAGAATACCTATATAAACACAGGGAGAATGTGCAGACTCCACACAGACAGTGGCCCAAGGAATTGAACCCCTGGTACTGTGAGCAAGCAATGCTAACCACTGTGCCACCGTGCAGCCTGAACTACTGCTGAGCGTAACTACACACTACTTGGAAAGGATTTTCTTCTTGTCGTCTCTGGTTCCAATAAACTGGTTTTTTTGGATGCAAAAGTATCAATAGGCATGTTACTTATAAAGAAATTGAACACTGCACCCCAACATAAACAGAACCATTTGCTACTTATGTAATTTCTAGTTAATGAAAATCAGATGACATGATTCAGATAAATCTGTCTTCAGCTCTGTTAAACTACATCCAAGTTACCATTCTTAAATACAAAGAGTATTTTCTTAAAGTAAGAACAATATTTTAAAAGGATAACCAATTGTGCTGTTTCATGCTCATTTTTACATAAGAAAATAAGAACATAAGAAATAGGAGCAGGAGTAGGCCATCCAGCCCCGCCATTCAATAAGATCATGGCTGATCTGCAGTAGTTCAGTATCACTTTCCCGCTTTCCCCCCATAATCCTTAATTCCCTTGTCAATCAAAACCTATCCACTCTTGACTTGAACATATTCAGCGAGGAAGCCTCCACCACTTCATCAGGCAGAGGATTCCAAAGATTCACCACTCTTTGTGTGAAGGAATTCTTCCTCAACTCTGATCTGAACCGCGCCCCTCCTAATCTTGAGGCTGTGCCCTCTAGTCATGCTATCTTTGCTAAGCGGGAAGATTGTCTCAACTTTATTGAAGTAGATAAGGAGGATGTGCTAGATATTCTTGAGGGTTTGAAGTTAGATAAGTCCCCTGGGCCGGACGGGATTTACCCTAGGATTCTCTGGGAGGCAAGAGAGGAGATTGCAGAGCCTCTGGCTCTGATCTTCAGGTCGTCGTTGGTTACGGGTGTGGTTCCGGAGGACTGGAGGATAGCGAATGTGGTCCCATTGTTCAAGAAGGGGAAGAGAGACCTTCCGGGGAATTATAGGCCAGTGAGTCTTACTTCTGTTGTGGGCAAAGTATTGGAGAGAATTATTAGGGATAGGATTTATAGTTATTTAGAGAGAAATGAATTGATTGGGGATAGTCAGCATGGTTTTGTGAAGGATAGATCGTGCCTTACTAACCTTATTGAGTTTTTTGAAAAAGTGACCAAAGAGGTGGATGGGGGTAAGGCAGTTGATGTGGTATATATGGACTTTAGTAAGGCGTTCGATAAGGTGGCACATGGAAGGCTTCTGCAGAAAATGCAGATGTATGGGATAGAGGGTGATTTAGCTAATTGGATTAGGAATTGGCTAGCAGATAGAAGACAGAGGGTGGTGGTTGATGGGAGATATTCATCGTGGAGTTCGGTTACAAGTGGTGTACCTCAGGGGTCTGTTTTGGGGCCCCTGCTGTTTGTAATTTTTATAAATGATCTGGATGAGGGTATTGAAGGATGGATTAGTAAATTTGCGGATGACACCAAAGTCGGAGGAGTGGTAGATAGTGAAGAGGGGTGTTCTAGTTTGCAGAGAGACTTGGACAAGTTGCAGAGCTGGGCCGAGAGGTGGCAAATGGAGTTTAATGTGGAAAAGTGTGAGGTAATGCACTTTGGCAGGAATAATAAATGTGTAGAGTATAGGGCTAATGGTAGGATTCTTAATAGTGTTGATGAACAGAGGGATCTTGGTGTATATGTGCATAGATCCCTGAAAGTAGGCAGTCAAGTCGATAAGGTTGTTAAGAAGGCATATGGAGTCTTAGCTTTTATTGGTAGGGGGATTGAATTTTGGAGCCGCAATGTCATGTTGCAACTGTACAAAACTCTAGTGCGGCCGCACTTGGCGTATTGTGTACAGTTCTGGTCCCCACATTATAAGAAAGATGTGGAGGCATTGGAGAGGGTACAGAGGAGGTTTACCAGGATGTTGCCTGGTATGGAGGGCAGGTCTTATGAAGAGAGGCTGAGGGATTTGAGGTTGTTTTCGTTAGAAAGAAGGCGGCTAAGAGGAGACCTTATTGAAACATATAAGATGATTAGAGGTTTAGATAGGGTGGACAGTGATAGCCTTTTTCCTAGGATGGAGAAAGCTAGCACGAGGGGACATAGCTTTAAATTAAGGGGTGGTGGTTTTAGGACAGATGTCAGAGGTAGGTTCTTTACCCAGAGGGTGGTAAGGGTATGGAATGCCTTGCCTGCGTCAGTTGTAGATGCGCCAAGTTTGGTGGCGTTTAAGAGGTTAGTAGATAAGTTTATGGATGAAGGGGGAATGGTTTAGGTTAGAGGGTCACTGCTTGTTCCTAATTGGTCGGTGCAACATCGAAGGCCAAAGGGCCTGTTCTGCGCTGTAATGTTCTATGTTCTATGTTCTACTTCTACCCTATCCATCCCCTTCATTATCTTATACGTCTCTATAAGATCCCCTCTCAGCCTTCTAAACTTCAACGAGTACAAATCTAGCCTATTTAGTCTCTCCTCATAATCCAATACCCTCATCTCTGGTATAAGCCTAGTGAACCTTCTCTGCACCCCCTCCAAGGCCAATATATCCTTACTCGAATGCGGCGACCAGAAATGCACACAGTTCTCCAGCTGCAGCCTCACCAGTATCCTATACAGCTGGAAAAGTACCTCCCTACTTTTATATTCTATCCTCCAGCTATAGAGGCCAACATTGCATTCACCTTCTTAATCACCTGCTGTACTTGCATACTGTGTTTTTGCAATTCGTGCACAAGGACCCCCAGGTCCCTCTGCACCATCGCATGCTGCAGCTTTTCTCCATTTAAATAATAATCCTTCCTACCATTATTCCTACCAAAGTGGATAACCTCACACTTGCTAACATTATACTCCATCTGCCAGGTCCTCACCCACTCACTCAACCTATCCAGATCCCTCTGCAGGCTTTCCACACTCTCCACGCAATTTGCTTTTTCACTCATCTTCGTGTCATCAGCAAATTTCGTCATCCTGCACTCAGCCCCTTCCTCCAGATCGTCTATGTAAATGGTAAATAGTTGAGGCCCCAGCACCGATCTCTGGGCACTCCATTAGTCACCAGCTGCCAATCAGAATAGTACCCATTAATACCCACTCTCTGCTTCCTATTAGACAATCAATCTTCTATCCAATCTAACACCCTACCCCCAACTCCCTGCACCCTCATCTTCTGCAGCAATCTTTTGTGAAGCACCTTATCAAATGCCTTTTGGAAATCCAAAAACACCACATCCATCGGTTCCCCTCTAATCTACCGCACTAGTCACTTCCTCATAGAAATCCAATAAATTCGTCAAGCACGACTTCCCCTTAATGAATCCGTGCTGTGTCTGCCTGATCAAACAGTTCCTATCCAGGTGCCTTGTTATTTCTGCTTTGACAACAGATTCAAGCATTTTTCCGACTACAGACGTTAAACTAACTGGCCTATAATTCCTTGCCTTCTGTCTGCGACCTTTTTTAAATAGCGGCGTAACATTAGCCGTTTTCCAATCTTCCAGCACTTTCCTGATGTCCAGCGAATTCTGAAAGATAATTACTACAGCATCCGCTCTGCCATTTCCTTGAGAACCCTGGGATGCATTTCATCTGGTCCCGAAGACTTATCTGCCCTCAGCCCTGTTAGCCTATCAAGCATCATTCAGGACCTCATCTCCTACCACCCTTCTATCCTTAATTTTGGGCAAGCTATTTATGCCCTCCTCCGTAAAGACCGACACAAAAAACTTATTCAAGGTCTCTGCCATATCCTTATCTTCCATCATTAAATCACCCCTCTCATCCTACATTCACCAGTACCTGAGCTGCTGTAGAAGCTTGATGAAAAAAGACTTGTCAGAACTAGCCCAGCTTTTAGGTGCAAGTGTCACTTTTCTAAATTTCCTTACATTGTTTTGAATGTCCCCTTCCAATCATATCTTTTTCTCTACCTGCAGCTAAACTGAATCAAATCATAAATTGAAAGCAGCACCATGGCAACCGGTGAGGTATAAACTGCAGGGAGTTGGGAACTCCACTGGGATTTCTGGAATAAAAACTCAATTGTTAAACAATGGAATTTTGCCTGGAGTGATAAAATGAGAGATTCAAATCAAATCTTGTATAAACAGCTGATTTCAGGTGGAAGTCAGCCCTCAACGTTCAGTGGCTCAGGGTAACTTCCAGTTTAAACCTTCCTGGAAAAGTTCATAAAATTCTGGTCCCATTGGAGTGGAATCCCTGTGAAGGTACAGGCAGGGCTACAGTTAGATAATGCAAGTAAAATGCTTTCATTCAGATTGTAAGGAAATGGACAATGACAGCTTTATTACTGTTATCAGCATCCAATTAGAATTTGAGCTGCTTTAACTACTTGTCTTTTCAAGCAGAGCACATTACTTATGAAGTTTAATAAGCCCCAGGTTGGGGGGGAATTATCTTTGAACTGATTTATTCAGCTTTTAAACTCACCTCACGCAAACTATGTTAAGTCGGCATACTTCGAGAGATAAAGACATTCTGCACAGTGGTTAGCCCTGCTGCCTTACAGCATGAGGGACCTGGTTTCAATTCCAGCCTTGGGCCACTGTCGGTATGGAATTTGCATGCTGTCCCCATGTTTGCATGGGTTTCCTCCCATAGTCCAAAGATGTGCAGGTTAGATTGATTGACAGTGCTAAATTGACTCTAGTGTCAGGGGTAAATATGAAGGGTTATGGAAATAGGGCCTGGATGGGACTGTGGTAGGTGCAGAGCCAAATGGCCTTCTGCACTGTAGATATTCTATGCACCTTGTTGGAAAGGTTAGACTATTGAAGGAGGCCCATCCACACACAGGTCAAACCTGGATGAAGGGCTAGAAGAGGGTAAGGAGGATTTTTATAAAGGCTGTAGTCTATGAAATTAATAGACTAAGATATGAATGAGCAATGCCCAGAATGAGATAGGGTTGAAGGTCATGGATTCTGGATGTTAAAGTCTAAGTACCTGGTAAAGCCTTTAATGTCCTATACCTACTGCACTGAGGCACCAATCCCAGGATGCTGTGCTTGACTACTAGGAACACACAAGACTAATCAGGTGAACCCTCCCCCATTTTTATTTAGCCTTGTGAAGAACTGTCTGACTCTACGTCCTATGACTTACATCTTTATTTTGGAACTACATGGAATCTGGTCCCTCCAAGAGAATCTCAGTTGGGCAGGGATCAGTAGAGTTGTAATGGAAAGGATGGCCAAATTTTTCTTGTAGTGTTCAGAAATAGTTCCTTATGATGCACTAAGGGCAGGATTTTCATTCAAGGTGCAGAATCAGAGGCAGGTAGGTCTTCAATCTCGAATCATCAGCCATCACGCTAGTTTGCCATCACTATCCCAATCCGAAACTATTTTAAGATAGAGCAGTTTGGAGTTGAAAAAGTAGCCAAATTGGGTGGCACGATGGTAGAGTAATTAGCACTGTTGCCTCACAGTGCCAGGGACCTGGGTCCAATTCCAACCTCAAGTAACTGTCTACAACGATTTCCTTAAGAGTGCTCCAGTTCCTTCCACATTCCAAAGATGTGCAGGTTAGGTTGATTGACCATACTAAATTGGACCTTATAATCAGGGGGACTAACAGGGTAAATAAGTGGGGTCAGGGTGAAAGGGTCTGGGTGCAATTGTTGATGGTGCTGATTGGATGGGCCAAATGGTCTCTTTCTGCACTGTGTGGATTCTATAAAGCTAATTAAGGACACCCCATTGGAAGAAGCAGGGAGGATCGTGATTAATCCCACATGGAATCTACTCTATCCACAGCAGTAACAGCTGCTGGATTACAGCTGTACTTGCTGGTCATCCCCTGTTCGTGACCAGGCAATTGTCTATGTATGACTACTTCAGAGGAAGACTCCATCACAAACTGCAACTCCCATCTCAGCTCCCCCATTGGTCCTCCATTTGCAGAGCCTGTTTGCCATCCTTAATCGGATGATGAGTTCATTCCCTAGCAGAGAATCAACAGCCCCTCTAAAAATTGAAGTGGGCCAGTCAAGAACAAGCTGTGCAGGATCAGGACCTGCAACTGGTCCCATAGTTAGGTACCTGACCCTGGAATGGAAATCCTGTTTCAGGAAATGAAAAAAATTAGAACTTGTTATGCAGGCTCTATTCTATCCTGGGCTGTTGTTTTGGTCAGCTTCTCCACAATAAACTTCAGCACATAGTCTAAGCTGCAGTACTGAGGGGCTGCTGCTTTGTTGGAAGTACCATGATTTGGTTAAGATATCAAAGCAGACCTAATCTGCTTGCTCAGTTGAAAATGTCTTTGGTACTATTCGAACAACAGAATTCTCCTGGCTGATACTTGGGTAGGATTCTCTGATCTATTCACACCCACCCTGTCGCAAATGAGAGCTGGGAACTTGGCATTCCAGCCAAAACTCCCTTCATTTTCAGGTGAGAATGGAGGTATTTGGCCTTGGTTTTCAAGTACCATCACCAAGAGGAGATTACTAGTCATTATTTACTGACTGTGCAATATTCAATGAACAATCTGACTGCTGTGTTTGTGGAGCTGCTGGCATTGGACTGGGTTGGGCACAGTATTTGTGAAACCTACCTCTCCACTCACCTGATGAGGAAGCAGCGCTCCAAAAGCCCATGATTCCAAATAAACCTATTGGACTTCAACCTAGTGTTGTGAGATTTCTTCCTTTGTCTACAGGCACAGGCACTCCAAAATAATTCATTGGCTGAGAGGTTCTCTGTTATCTTTCTAAAGGTTGTTGTGTGCAAATGATTTGATTTTTAAGGTGCCATTACAGTCCAGCTGATCAACCATTATTGCAATATACACATTTCCTTGTTTACCTGTAATGTAAGTTTTTGAACCAGTGAACACTCCAGTGCAGCTGTTTGAAAGAATTTGACTTTAAGATTGGATAAAAAGACAAATTATCAAAAAGGCATATACCAGTAACGCTGTTGCTTTATTTAGGCTTTGCTCTGAGTAAATATTTGTACAGAAAATCTTGTGTTTTTGAATGCAGTTGTTTCAACATGGGATCATTGACTTTCTTTTTTCTTCTAACAACAAACCAGAAGGAAGTGTTTGTTTTCTCAATCTTTGCACACAGAAACAGACTGTCTGCCTCAGCTCTGACACTGATCAGCCTAATACAACCTATTTGTCTTACTTATGGCCTCTGCAAATGAAAACCCATTGCCCTTTTCAATGCAAGCTTATTCTGTCCATTAGATGACTTCATATAAATATTATGGAAGCCTGTTTGCTGATTGACCTGCCAGGATATTAGAATCTGTATCAAATTACAAAGATTCACTTGATTTGAATTTCCAATTCAAAGCGCACAATGATTAACAACTATCCTGATCTCGGTCTTCTTTTG
Source organism: Sphyrna mokarran (assembly GCA_024679065.1). NCBI lineage: Eukaryota > Metazoa > Chordata > Chondrichthyes > Carcharhiniformes > Carcharhinidae > Sphyrna > Sphyrna mokarran. Next base: position 26,453,954 of record JAGIQG010000005.1, read on the forward strand.
TCACCGAGATTTATAAAAGTCACAACAGGCTGTTTTCAGCAGATAAAAGTTCAAATACAATTCCTCTCTGTAAAACGCTTTCTTTATGTCTGCCAAAGTTTACTGCTTGGTAATTTATTGTGAACTCTGGCCCTTCATACTGTCAGTCTTAAATTGACATTGGAAACCAACATGCCTCGGAAACAAATGCATTCGTGCACACAAAATGATACAAAAAATGTTTATTTGGGATGCACTGTACACCAAAGAAGCCACGATAATTTCAAAAAATATTCTGAATCCAACTTACTGTCAGGTCTGCACAATTCACCAATGTCAAAACGAAAATCTGATTAATCATGCAGCACAGAAAAAGATTTGATGATGTTTGCTGGAAACTGCAAACGGCAGCATGGATGGCTTTTATTTAATATTCCACCCCCCTCTTTGCATATTTTTATTAAAAAAAATCACATATGAAATTTTGCTCTTTGATTCAACCAGTATTCAGCTTCATAGAAACCGAGGGGGAATATGGTGGAAATACTCTGCAGTTTGGCATCTATGGAAAGAGAAAAAGTCAATATTTCAGGTTGGTGATTTTTTTCAGAACTGGAAAATGTTACATTGTTTCCCACATCCAATGAAAGGTCAATGATGTGAAATATTCGCCGAAATTCTACTGTCTTGTCCACGACAGAATTGGTGCAGGCAAGAGGCGGACAAAGGAAATGTCCATTGACCTCGGACAGGAACTTTCAGTCTTGCTTGAGTGAGGCAGTAAAATCCTTCCCTTTGACTCCAGATTCTTCCTCCGCAGATGCTGCCTGATCTGTTTGCTATTTTTAGTATATTACATTTATACTTTAGATTTCCAGCATTAAAAGATTTTGTTAAAGTTTTGTTTCAGTTATAGAAAGTTTTTTCACGTTTCGCATTAAGTAATGTAACTGGATCTCTGTATAAATGGTCTCCATTGTGTAAAAGGTTCCAATTGCATTGAAGGATAAATTCCTTTTGTGGGTTCATGTAATAGAATATGCTGGGTAATTGCTAGGATTTTAATACTTCAACAACAGGGATAAACAAAAAAAAAACCTTTCAATACAAACATTCCAGGCCATACAAGCATAGTAGTTTTAAAATGGTTGACAATTTAATTTCTGAATGATATACATAGCTAACTGTTTCAGCAAAAATTAAAGAATGGAATTTTTGCTAATGGGACAGGATGGTAGTTAGTAGAATTGCTGTTTTTATCTGAAATGGTTAATCCTCTAAAATAATTGCATTCTCAGAAATTATTTACTTCAAGACTGTATGTTCGCATTTTATTAAAAAGCAACGAATGATGGAGAAACACAGGCATTATCTAGTTCTCATAAAAAATACATTGATTTTATGGAAGAAAACACCCTGACATTATCGAGGGAATGGTACCTCATAGCTCACTGAAATGATACATTAGGCACAGTTACATTAAACAATGGTTCTACATTCGAAACACAGCAGATAATTTGAAATACTGCAGTCCTCAGAGTTCTTTTAACTGTTCTGTCCCAAAAGCACTGTATAATGGTACAGTCTATGCACTGAGGGACTTTTCATCACCAACATTTGGACTCTGATGTTATGCATTGAAAATCTCTTTTATCTTGCATTTCCAGTTTGTGGCTTCAGCTTTCCTTAGAACTGCACAACTGATAAATAATGGGAGATGCAAGCAGTGCTGAAGATCTTTGAAATCCGTTCTCAGATTAACCTGTTAAAGACTGGAAATTTTTTTTGAGCTGTGATTGTTTTGCTGAAGCTTTTCTTTTAAACACAGCTTAAAACAAACAGAAGATTACTCAAATATACAGAAGTGTCGAAGATACTTTTGTGCATTCTACCTTTCGGTCCAGTATGTAGCCGACTCTCCCTGAGCTTGTCCATCTCTTCAGCCAGCAAGAAGGGCAACAAATACCTGGTGATAGACACTTGTTCAGGAACCTAAACAATTTCTCTGAAGAGCCTCGATACCAAGGAAATCTAAAAATTCCAGGTGCTGCCATCAGTCCCACAATTTGATCTGGCCGTCCCAGCCACACGTAATGACTTTGGATGTTTCATGTGGGTGCCAGATTGCACTAATGCAGACCTTATCATGTGCTTTGATTCGACTGTAAAGTTTGGTCGTTTTCCAGTCCCAGATATTCAGTTTTCCATCAGCATCGCCTGAGGCAACATAACTGTTTGTATAAAGAGAAGGTCAGAACACATGCAAAAGCCTGTTTCAAAATAAATGAAGACCTCACACACTCCAGACATTGTCTCTTCGAGAAAAAGATACAAAAGTCTTAGGTCACATACCAACAATATCAGGAACAGCTTCTTCCCGCTGTTGTCAGATTTTTGACTGCACCTACCTCACACTAAGTTGATCTTTCTTTACACCCTAGCTATAACTGTAACATTACATTCTACACTCTCTCATTTCTTTCTCTATGAACGTTATGTTTTGTCTGTATAGTGCACAAGAAACAATACTTTTCAGTGTATGTTAATACATGTGGTAATAATAAATCAAAGATTGAGAAGACCAGAATATTGGTTTCTAGATATATTATGACAGATACAAGCACTAAAATTAATATTTGTACAAATTATTCCACCAATCAAGATTTAGAACTTTCTCTTTCTGAAAATGAATTTGCATGGATGTACTGCATATAATTTTAGTCAATAGTCTAATTCATAATTTAAATAGGGATTTTTAAGGAAGTTAGCAAAAAGCTCCATACAGATAGATATTGAGTGATGCAAGACACAAGAAAACTCAAGAAAAACACACGAATGTTGAGGACTTTCAAAATAACATGCTACTAATTAATATCTTCTGAAATCAGTCACTAGACATCAACTATGTCTTCCATTTTCATTTGTTCAAAACAGCAATACTTTTCATCAGAATGTTCAGGCAATTGTCATGCACACATCCATTTTTTTTTCTTAATTGGTCGGCGCAACATCGAAGGCCGAAGGGCCTGTTCTGCGCTGTAATGTTCTGTTCTATTTTCAATACAAAACTGAATCCTTGTATGCCTACTGATAATTATCAGGAATAAGGAATTTGTGAGTAGCTGCAAAATAGTGAGCATGTTTTCACTCTTTACCCAAAGGTCAACTTCAAGCTTTAACATAGAACATAGAACAATACAGCACAAACAGGCCCTTCGGCCCACAAGTTGTGCCGATCACATCTACCAATCCACAGACCTATCTATAACCCCCTATCCTATTCTTTTCCATATAATCATCCAGAAGTCTCTTAAAAGACCCCAGTGAGTTTGCCTCAACAACCTCCGATGGCAGTCGGTTCCATTCACTCGCCACCCTCTGAGTGAAAAACCTACCCCTGACATCTCCTTTGTATTTGCTTCCCTGCACCTTAAATCTGTGTCCTCTCGTAGTGACCATTTCAGCTCGGGGAAATAGTCTCTGAGAGTCCACCCTATCTATTCCTCTCAACATTTTATAAACCTCTATCAGGTCGTCTCTCAACCTACATCTCTCCAGTAGAAGAGTCCCAGCTCCCTCAACCTATCTTCATAAGGCCTGCCTCCCAATCCAGGCAGCATCCTTGTAAATCTCCTCTGAACTCTCTCAATAGCCTCTACATCCTTCCTATAATGAGGCGACCAAAACTGCACACAATACTCCACCTGGGGTCTGACAAGAGTCTTATAGAGCTGCATCATTACCTCCTGACTCCTAAACTCTATTCCTCGATTAATGAAGGCCAGTACACTGTACGCCTTCTTGACCACTTCCTCCACCTGCGAGGCCGATTTAAGAGTCCTATGGACCCGGACCCCGAGATCTTTCTGCTCTACAACACAGCTAAGACTCCTACCCCCTTTAACACTGCCAACTACTTACATTTAAAAAAAAATCATTTATGGGATGAGGGCACTGCTGCTGGCAAGGCCAGCATGTATTAACCGTCCTTTGTTGTCCAGGAGAAGGTGGTGTTGAACCAGCTTTTTGAATGCAGCATTTTGCATGTTGAAGGTACTCCTATGGCACTATTAAGCAGGAATTTTCAGGATTTTGATCCAATAATGAAGAAGGAACAGCCATATATTTTTAAGTCAGGATGGCATGGGAGTTGGAGTGGAATTTGGAGGCTGTAGTGCTCCCATAATTCAGCTGCCCTTGTCCTTCTAAATGATAGCAGTTGTAGATTGGATTCAGTTGTCAAAGAAACCTTGATGAGTTGCTGCAGTCACATTGCACAGCTGGTGGACATAGTGAATGTTTAAGGTAGTGGGATGAATCATAAAATTGTTATTGTGCAGGAGGAGGTCATTTAGAACATAGAACATTACAGCACAGTACAGGTCCTTTGGCCCTCAATGTTGCACCAACCAGTGGAACCAATCTAATGACTCTCTAATCTAAACTATTCCAATGTTATCCATATGCCTATCCACTGACCATTTGAACACCCTTAAACTTGGCAAGTCGCAACTGCTGCAGGCAGGGCATTCCACGCCCCTACCACCCTCTGAGTAAAGAACCTACCTCTGACATCTGTCCTATAACTACCGCCCTTTAATTTAAAGCTATGTCCTCTCGTGTTAGCCATTACCATCCAAGTAAAAAAAAAAACTCACTGTCCACCCGATCTAACCCTCTGATCATTTTGTATGTCTCAATTAGGTCACCCTCTTAACCTTCTTCTCGCTAATGAAAATAATCTCAAGTCCCTCAGCCTTTCCTCATAAGACTTTCCCACCATACCAGACAACATCCTGGTAAACCTCCTCTGCACCCTTTCCAATGCCTCCACATCTTTCTTATAACGCAGCGACCAAAACTGTACACAATATTCCAAGTGCGGCCGCACCAGAGTTTTGTACAGTTGCAACATGACCTCATGGCTCCGAAATTCAATCCCTCTACCAATAAAAGCTAACATGCCGTACGCCTTCTTAACAACCTTATCAACCTGGGTGCCAATTTCAGGGAGCTATGCACATGTACAATGAGATCTCTCTGCTCGTCGACACAATTAAGAATCCTACCATTTGGTCCATTATGTCAGCATTGACTCTCCAAATGAGCATAATACCTTAGCACCATTCTCCTGCTCTTGCACATTGCTTCAAATCAAATAATCATCTAATGCATTCTAGACCCAAACCACCTATTGGATGAAAAAGCTTTTTCTCAGATCACGTGTCCTTTCATAAATCACTTCAAATCTGTACCTCTCATTTTTCAATTCTTTTAAGAGTAGGGACAGTTTTGTCCTATCTATTTTTTCAGCCTCCTCATGATTTTGAAAACCTCCATCAAATCTCCTTAATTTTCTTCACTCCAAGGAGAACAGTCCCAACTCTGCAATCTATCTTCATAACTGGGTATTGATCAAACAGATGTTATTGAGCTTTTTGATGGTTGTTGAAGTTGTACTCATGCAAGCCAGTGAATAGTCCTCCATCACTTGAAAAATTGTACTGAAATGTAACAGCAAAATAGAAATCAATTTACCCTAAAAAAAAGTCACCACCGAAAACTCACCTCATATCAGGTGAAAAATCCACCTGACAGGCATAACCTGCCACCATATGGCCCTTGAAGATTTTTTTCTTGTTCAGTCTAAATCTGTTCTGAGCTCCAAAGATTAGAATTTGGTTGTCCATTGATTGACATGCCAGCCACTTGCCTAGTCAGGAAACAAAGAAGTTATAAATCCGGTTTTTAAACAGGCATATGCTAATACATTTGTTGGGTATATTTATATAGGCTGATCCAAAATGGAACGTACACATCAGTTCTATTTGTTAAGCAAGCCAACAGCCACGTGTACATGTTTTGTATGCTGAAAGACTATTCCACCCCAAGCAATAATCTTGTAATCACTTTTATACCTTGTATTTGCCTTGTATTGAACAAGAACAAAGAACAATACAATGCAGGAACAGGCCCTTCGGCCCTCCAAGCCTGCGCCACTCATGCGCCCAACTAGATCATTCGTTTGTATCCCTCTATTTCCAGTCTGTTCATGTGGCTATCTAAATAAGTCTTAAACGATCCCAGTGTGTCTGCCTCAAACCACTTTGCTTGGCAGTGCATTCCAGGTCCTCACCACCCTCTCCCGACATCTGTGTTGAACCTTGCCCCCCTCACCTTGAGTTTGTGACCCCTTGTGTTCGTCACCTCTGACTTGGGAAAAAGCCTATGTATCCCTTCATAATTTTATACACCTCTATTAAGGTGTCTCTCATCCTCCATCCTTCCGGGGAGAACAACCCCAATTTACACAATCTCTCCTCATAGCTAAGACCCTCCATACCAGGCAACATCCTGGTAGACCTTTTGTACAGACTTTTCTGTACTCTCTCCAAAGCTCCATGTCTTTCTGATAGTGTGGCGACCAGAACTGGGCGCAATATTCCAAATGTGGCCTTACCAACGTTCTATATAGCTGCAACATCACATGCCAACTTTTAGACTCTATGCCCCTTCCAATAAAAGCAAGTATGCCATATACCTTCTTCACCGCTCTCTCCACCTGTGCTATTACCTTTAAGGATCTGTGGATTTGCACACCCAGGTCCCTGTGTGTGTCTCTACGCCTGATGGTTCTGCCATTTACTGTACAGCTCCCCCCTACATTAGATCTACAAATTGGATTTTGGAATACAGGTCATCTGTATGATCCAGTGGAATCACACAGCAGCAAATGAAAAGTTTTGAGAAAGGGCCACAGAGTCATTCTGGGCTCTAATTATCATAGCTACTCAGATGGCTTACACAACTACAGTTTGAAGGTACTTGAAAACAGATAGGATCAACTACATCATTCTCTGGTGGAAATATTTCTAATCTCCAAACTTCAGTATTTGTTATCTGCAAATGGATCCCACAGTGGATACCGGCCGTGAAATTCAAAACAACCAACTGAATTAGGATGTAAAGCTACAAGACTTAAAAATAAACTGTAAAGACTTTAAATCTAAATAACTTGAAAGAGCCTAATCTGATTATTCAACTCTTTTTTTTCCTACTACTTTTTGTATTTTGCTCAGAATGATTGTAAAGCTTCTTTCAACTCTGTCCTTGTTTAGGGTAGAAGTTGATTTTTAAATAAATAAATCTTCAAATTGAAATTAGAAACATACATCTCACTTGACAACAATTACTATTTAAAACTCATTGCGAACTCCTGCAAGTGCCAACCTTATATTACTTTCAGAAATAGTGTTCAAGTTTTCTTAACTCTCTCTATCTATTTTTCCATAAATTATAAGACAAGTAAACCAATAAGGGATAGGGGAAATGGATGTACAAGAAACGTAAGCAACCTAAATGTGAACTGAGTAGAACAAGTGAACATAGAAAAACATGAAGTAAGGAAGGACACTGATGGCAAGGAAACAAGTAATTACTGAACAGGGTCTAAAAAGATGGTTAAACATAACATGAGAAGAAATGCTATTTAAAACAAGTTATGACATCTGCAATATGCAGAGGCCATAATAAAATGCGAGTTGGAGGGAATTTTGTTGGTAGCCAGACATAATAGGAATTACTGAGACATGGCTACAGATAAATCATGACAATATTAAACATTGCAGGGTATTACATACTTAGGAAAGGTAGAGGGCCAATCCATGGCTTACAAAGGAAACTGGAGAGAGTATCCGATCCAAGGAAGAAGCATACGAATTGGCCAAGAAAAATAATAGGTCTGAGGAGAGGGAGGAATTTAGAATTCAGCAAAAAAGGACCAAGGGATTGATTAAGAAAGAGAAAATACAGTACAAAAGTAAGTTTGCAGGGAACATAAAAACTGATAACAAGATTTTCTATAGCTATGTTAAGAGGAGGAGGTTGGTGAAGACAAATGTAGGTCTCCTACACAAATAGGAGAACGTATATTAGGAGGATACAAAACAGATTCCAGAAATGTTGGAGAACGCAAGATATAGTGAGGGGAAGAATTGAAGGAAATCAATATTAGTAGAGAAATGGTGCTGGGAAAATTGATGGCATTGAAGGTGGATAAATCCCCACAGTCTGATAATCTACATCCCAGAGTACTTAACAAAGTGACTCCAGAAATAGTAGATGCATTGGTGGTTATGTTCCAGGATTCTACGGACTTGGGAACAGTCTCTGCAGTTTGGAGGGTAGCTAATGTCATTTCAATACTCAAAAAGGCAGATAGAGAGAAAACAGGGAATTATAGACCAGTAAGCTTAACACTGGTAGTGGGGAAAATTCTCGAATCCATTATCAAGCAGATAAAATGCATTTTATAATAAAGCATTTAGAAAGCAGTGACAGGATCAGGATTTATGAAGAGGAAATCATGCTTGACAAATCTGTTAGAATTCTTTGAAGGTGTAACTAGTAAAGTTAATGGAGAGAGTGGGGGAGCAGTCGATGTGATATATTTGGGCTTTCAGAAAGCGCCTGACCAAGTCCTGCATAAGAAATGATTGTGCAAGATTAAAGCCTATGGGATTGGGGGAAGAGTACTGAGATGGATGGAAAACCGGTTGACAGGAAATAAAGAGTAGGAATTTTCAAATTGACAGACAGTAAAACTAATGAGGTGTCACAGTGATCGGTGCTGGGACCCCAGCTATTCACAATATATATTAATGATTTGGACGAGGGAACAAAATATAACATCTCAAAGTTTGCAGATGATACAAAGTTGAACAGGAGGGTGAACTGTAATGAAGATGCAGTGATCCTTCAGAATATTCTGGACAGGTCGGGTGAGTGGGCAAATCAATGGCAGATGCAATATAATTTGGATAAATGTGACATTATTCATTTTGGAAGCAAAAACAAGGCGGCAGATTACTCCATTAATGGCTGTAAATTGCAGTGGGACCTGGGTATCCTTGTGCACCAGTCATTGAAGGTAAGCATGCAGGTGTAACAGGCGGTAAAGAAGGCAAATGAAATGCTGGCCTTCATTGTGAGAGGTTTCGAATACAGAATCAGTGACGTGTTGTTGCAATTATATAGTCCTTGGTGAGGCCACACCTAGAGTATTGTGTGCAGTTTTGGTCTTCTTTTCTGAGAAAGGATGTTCTTGCTTTCGAGGGAATGCAGCGAAGATTTACCAGGCTGATTCTGGAGATGGCAGGATTGATATATGAGGAGAGATTGACTAGGTTAGGATTGTTTTCACTGAAGTTCAGACGAACAAGGAGGGATCTCAAAATTCTAAAGGACTAGACAAGGTAAATGCAGGGAGGATATTCCCGGTGGTGGGGGAGTCCAAAACCAGGTGGTCACAGTCAGAGGATTCATGGTAGACCATTTAGGATGGAGGTGAGGAGACATTTCTTCATCCAAAGAGTGGCGAGCCTGTGGAATTCATCATCATAGGAAGTAGCTGATGCCAAAACACCAAACGTACAAAGAACAAAACAGCACAGGAAACAGGTCCTTCAGCCCAACGAGCCCGCGCCGCCACCCCGATGTTCCCACCTCTACCTGCGATCCCTGTCTATGTTTATAGATCTATGGATTAAAAACCAAATTTGAGACAATTTAGGGAGAATTTGTTTTGCCAATTAGCCTAAGAGCACATCTTTGGGATGTGGGAGGAAACCGGAGCTCCCGGAGAAAACCCACGCAAGCACGGGGAGAATGTGCAAACTCCCACAGACACAGGCCCAAATCCATGTATCTGCACAGCACAGCGATAGTCACTGAGCTGTCGTGTTGCCCATCAAATGGTCCAGGTCAAGCGTACACTAACGATGTGAAGCACTAGGATACTCTCGAAAAATCCAAGAGCAGTCCTCTCACGACCCATCGCGTGTATGCCCCTTGTTAGACAACAAGGTGGACCAAAGCACCTGTAGGATAAAAACAAGTACATCAATATCATCATCTATTTACACACTTCACAGGGACTCCCAAGGCTCATGATCCCTATTTTAAATCAGTTTTCTATACCCCTCCATTCCCATTCTGTTCATGTGCCCATATAAGTATTTCTTAAATAATTCCAGAGTACCTGCCTCCACCACTTTACTTGGCAGCGCATTCCATACCCCCACCACCATCTGTGTGAAAAAACTCCCTCTAGCATCCAAATTATACCTTACCCCCCTCACCCTAAGCCCATGACCCCTCGTGCTATTTGAGTCCATCCTAGGAAAAAGCTTAGCCCTGTTTACTCTATTTATCCCCTTCAAAATCTTGTACACCTCTATCAGATCTCCTCTAAGTCTACGTCTTTCTAAGGAAAACAGTCTCAATTTGCCTAACCTCTCCTTGTAACTCAGACCTTCCATACCAGGCAGCATCCTGGTAAACCTCCTCTGCACTCTCTCCAGAGTCTCCACGTCCTTCCGGTAGTAAGGCAACCAGAATTGGACGCAGTATTCCAAATGAGGTCCAACCAGTGTTTTATACAACTGCAACATTAAAGGCCAGCTCTTGTACTCTATACCCCTTCCTATAAAGGCTAACATACTATATGCTTTCTTCACAACCTTCTCCACTTGCTCTGCCACCTTCAGAGACTTGTTTACCTGCACCCCCAGGTCCCTCTGCGTTTCTATACTCTTAATAGGTCTACCCTTTATCATATACCTCCCCCCTACATTCTTTCTCCCGAAATGCATCACTTCACATTTATCAGGATTGAATTCCATCTGCCATCTGTCTGCCCAAGCTACCAGCCTATCTATGTCCTGCTGCATTGCCTGACAATGCTCCTCACTATCCGCAAGTCCAGCCATCTTTGTATCGTCTGCAATGTATTCAAGAGGTGGCTCAATATAGTCTAGATATAGGGGCAAATGGAGTGGTAGTGGAGAGAAAGCAAAATTAGGCTGCTGAGTTGGATGACAGCCATGATTGTAGCGAATAGCAGAGCAGGATCAAAGGACCTAATGGTCTCATCCTGTTCCTATCTTCTATGTTTCTAGGAAGAAAATGGGGAGATTGAGTATTTGTACTTGTTCAAGATAACATCATGGATGCGATGATCAGCAAGATGAAAATAGAATCAATCACACTAATGGGTGCAGTCTATAGACCACCTCATGGTGGAAGTGATGTGGAGCAATGGAGATGCAGACAAGTGGAATTCAGAGATGGAGACACTGCATTTTTAGTTAAGGAGTCAGTTATTGCAGTAAGGAGAGAAGATACCTTGGCGGGGGCATCAAATGAAGCTTTTTGGGTAGAGCTTAGAAATAAAATAGGGGCAGCCACATTGTTACGTGTTTATTAAAGACCCTTAGATAGTCAGAGGGAAACTGAGAAGCAAGTATGTGCTCAATTTGTGGCGATGTGTCAAAACAATGACAATAGGGTTATTATATTAGGTGTTTCAACTTTCCCAGCATTAACTGGGATATACATTGTGTTAAGGGCTTGGATGTAGAAGATTTCTTGAAATGAGTACAGGAGAACTTTTTAAATCAATATGTGGTGGGTTCAACAAGGCAAGGAGCTGTACTGGACCTCATTCTAGGGAATGAAGCCGGACAGGTGGTTGAAGTAGGGTAGGGGAACATTTCAGTGATAGTGATCACAACATGATACAATTTATACGTGTTATGGAGAAGGAAATAAGACATGCTGCAACAAAACATTTTGGATTGACGGAGAGTGGATTTTCGTAAAATAAGACAGGATCTGCCATGGTAGATTGAAAACAAGTACTAATGGGAAAATCTATAGAAGAGCAGTGGGCGCATTCAAAAAGCAAATGGGGAGGATGCAAGTCCAACATGTTCCCTCTAGGGTGATAGGTAGGAATAACAAGCCCAGAAAACCATGGATGACAGAGATATTCAGAATACAATGAGAAGGAAGAACACATAGTAGTGTTCTATGGTCTACGGTCTATGGCTTGGTAGGTATAGATGTGATCAGCGCAACTTGTAGGCCGAAGGGCCTGTTTGTGCTGTAGTGTTCTGTGTTCTATAAAAAGGTTTTAAAAAGTACAAGGGAAGCAAATCAGTGGAGGCATTAGTGAGGTATAGAAAATGCAGGGTGAAGCTTCAGAAAACAATTAGGAATGCAAAGAAAGGATGAGAAAGCTCTGGCTGGTAAAAGTACGAAAAATCTCAAGATATTCTGTAAGTATATCAATGGGAAGAAGATAACCAGGGTGACTTGTAAAGTCTCCTATATGGGACCTTTGATAAAGTGTATTAAAAATTGGTTCAGTTGTAGAACACAAAAGGTGATGATAGACGCCTACTTTAGTGACTGGAAGCTGGTGTCCACTTGCGTACCACAGAGATCTGTGTTGGGCTCCATATTATTCATTATTTATATAAATGACATTGATGACAATGTGCGAGGCAGTAATTTTGCGGATGACACAACGATTGAGTGGGTAGTTAACACTGAGGAGGAGTGTCTTGTCCACAAGAAGATGAAGATGGAAAGATTAAATGGGCATGTAAGTGTCAGATAGAATTTAACCCTGAGAAGTGTGAGGTGATATATTTTGGAAAGAGTAATTTGACAAGAAAGCATTCAATGAATGATAGGACACTAGGAAGTTCTGTGGATCAAAGGGATCTTGGCATGTTTGTCCACAGATTTCTGGAAGGGGACAATCTGTGGGTGGAGCCAGAGGACATTGGTAGAAGGGCATGTTAATAGAGTGGTGAAAAAGACATATAAGACATTTATCTATCAACTGAGAAATAATTTACAAAAGCAGGAAGTCATGGAGTTGTACAGAACTTTGGTGAAGCTCAGCTAGAATACTGTGTGCAGTTTTGGTTGCCACATTATTGGAAAGATGTGACTGTACTGGAGACGGTGCAGAGGAGATTCACAATGATGCTGATCATTGCCAGGGATGGAACATTTAAGTTATGAAGGGAGGTTGAGTAGGCTTAGGTTGTTTCATTGGAGCAGAGAAGACTGAGGGGCAACTGATCGAGGGGTACAAAATTATGAGAGTCCTGAACTGAGTAGATAAGGAACAGCTGCTCCCCTTAACTGAAGTGTTAGTAACGAAGGGACATAGGTTCAAGATGAGGGGCAGGAGGTTTAGGAGGGAACACGAGGAAAAACCTTTTTACCCAGAGGGTGATTACAGTCTGGAATGTGCTGCCTGGGAGGGTTGTAGCGATAGGTTGCTTCATATCCAGAGCCTTGGCACATCATAACATTCACAGCTTTGAGCCAAGTATTGGCACATGGGATCAGGTGGGAGTTCAGGTGTTTCTAATGTGTGTCGGTGTCGACTTGATAACCCTTCTACACTATATGATTCTATCAATTAATGTTAAATTTTGTTTGTCTGCACTTTTGCAAAATGCCTCAAGACATTTCACGAAATAAATGTGATCAGCTATATTGTTAAAAATATACCAAAGCATCCAATGAAACAGGACCTAATGGCCAAAACAATTAGACAAACTCACCGTTTGGTGATAATGTCACTGCAGGCATGGAATGCATACTTGGCTCAGCAATGTACTTGAAGTCCACAGGAATGTCCCTATAAGATAGCAAGAGAGATGATAAGCAAATGGAAAAAAAGCCTTGCTTAAAACACTGCAAATGGAAAAAAAGCCTTGCTTAAAACCCTGCTAAAGTTCAGACTATTCAGTCGGTTCCAGAGAATGTGCTGAGCAAAAAAGTCCAAAAGCACAAAGTGTGCGCTCACACAAAAGCTTAACTGTCAAAGTGATGAATAAATGGGATAAAAGCTCTAAGAGAAAGTCTCAACTATTCTTTATTGTTAAATACATCAACAATTTTGCATTGTACAGTGAAATAAAGAGAACAAAATGTATGTTGCTCATTGGAGCATCACATTAGAGTGGTAAACCAGTCCATGAAAGGAAAGAAAAAGAGATGATTGTTGAACAAGCAGATAATGCAAACAACTGATGAACCACTTAACATGGAACTACTGCAATTATTAAACGGCTGTAAGAGACACGGATGATGGATATTTTTAAGGGTTAGGCATTTATTTCTTTAGATAGAAAATGCTCACGAATCTGAACATAATGATTACAGCTGAGCTAAAATAATGAATGTCAAAAACCTCTCTCTGCAATTAAAACATTCAATTGCTTGAGGTGAAGAGAAAAGAATACAAGAGGAGTTAAAATTGACAATTTCCTTTAAAATACACAGTAGTATATGTAGTAAAATGTATACAAATTTCATAATATTACTGCATCTCCCTGAATTTCAAATAAATGAACAACATAAAATTCACAGCTATATACAGCCAAATGAAAGCCACAAAAATTCTGTAAAATTGTGGCACTATAAAAATTTAGACCATTAGAAAGTATTGGAATTAATTTCATCCTTCTATTCAATCTATTCACTGAATGTTGGAATCTGCTGGTTTGTATGAGTGCTGATGACCAAGGTTTAAGACAGCCATTATTTTAAGGGTGAACTCTCTCTTCCCACTTAGCACTCCAGGTATTTTGTTTTAACAATTTCTCAACTTATTCCATCAAAACCCTTTAAGATTTTGAACATGTCTACCAAAGACCTCCTTAAGTGTCTCTGCTTGAAAGAGAACAGGAACTATAACCACATCAGGCTTACATTTAAGATGCTGAAACAACTATTTGTGCATCTAATATGTGCCAGAACCTATTATCATACATTAAAGGCAATGTCAAAATGACAGTGATGTGCTAAACAATATATGATGTAAATGTGCCGGCGTTGGACTGGGGTAGTAAGAACTCAGTAAGAATTTAGCAACACCAATTTTAAATCCAACCGATTTATTTGATAGTAAAATCGCGAGTTTTCAACACTCTTGTCGTGTCTTCGTCAGGCAAATGCAGTGTTCTGGTCTGCAATAGCACACATCAGCACAGACAGTCAGAGATTGCTGATTAGAATGCGAATCCTTACATCTAATCTGCTATTCAAGTGTTAAAGTGGCTAACAATGTGTGTGAAGGGAATCCTGAGCATTGGTTAGAGAATTGTGTATTTTCTCCAGACAGCACAGTAAGTGAGGTTTTTTGCTAACCCAGGCAAGTTACAGGGGTTACAGATAGTGTGACATGAAGCCAAGATCCTTATTAAGACCGTCCTCATGTGTGCGGAACTTGGCTATCAGTCTCTGCTCAGCGACTCTGCGTGTGTGTCGCTGAGCAGAGACTGATAGGTCACATCCGATTTTGACTGAGGAATACTTTCCCAAAGACATTCATTTAATGTTTTTTTTCTGATTTCTATTACCATTTTTTCCACAATGACTGTTGCTTCACAGCAGCTTGACTCAGTCAGAAAACTCTCATCTGAGGAACAAAGGGTACACCATTCCTAAATGCAGCCATTGTAATGGCCTCCCACAACTGTCTGAACTTTTGATTATCTGTGGGTTGGCCTACTCCCACTTAATATACTGTTGTCAAAAAAAATTCACTCACTCCTGAGGTCACACTTAAATGAAACACTTCATACCTTGCTGACAACACATATTTAATTCAGTCAACGTTCAAAGGTAATCTTTACACATTTACCTGAATGTTCTCCAATAATGTTCTCCAAAATGGTACTTTGATATACCTGGGCAATATGATTTGCCATTCTGACTCATTGTGATTTTGAGCTATGTGAGTATTGTCAAATAGTAAGCATTGTCCTTCAGATAAGGTAATTTATTACATGTCAGGCATCTTCCAATCAGCATTTACATGCATTTCATTTAGCAGGTAACATTAAGTGTTTCAGGTGACAGAACTGCTTTGTGGATACTAATATAAAGAGAGGAAGGCATGCAAAAAATGGATTTGTGAAACAAAATATGCCTGCCAACTAGTTAAAACAGACACATAACATTTAAGGAGATGCATTTATAATTTTATTAGCAATGCCACAATAAATCATTTGTGCTGAAAACGTTTTCTCTGCTTTTCTGTGAACCATCTGTCTCCTTCCACAACAGATACAGATCAACACTGAGTAATTGTGTGTAAATAAATAAATAAATCCTGAAAAAGATTGACTATTCTCAGTGTAAGTGCTCTATTGTTAATTCTGTTTTTACACTTCATTAAACACAATTTACTTCTGAACGTGACAAATATTTTCCCAGTTTTGCTGTCACATCTAAAACACCATGCACCAATCCTGGGACAAATTATTTTCTCATCATGTGTTGGACAAACATTTATATAGTCAGAGCAATATTGCTTACCATTTTGGTTCTTTACCTTCTCTTACTATAATTACTGAAAGCAAAATGTACTTACTATTTCCCATCCCCCAAATCTCCATTAATAGAAACAAAATCTATTCTGATGTTGGAACTGATGTGTCCAGGCACACATCCAACCTTTAATTAAAAACATAACCTAAACTACCAGAGTGGTCCTAATTGACAGATTCTTTGCAGCTGTGGATACACACCATACCTGCACTAGGTCAAATCTTTACAACTGCAGTTGGGTTTGCAAAATGGCACAAACTAACTATTTAGTTGCCAATAAGAGCCAACTTAAATTTTTGAAGATCAAGACAACTTGAGTTTTAAATACATCTAATGCAGCCTTCGAAAGGGACATTCTATTCTTGGTACACTTATTACAAATTCATGTGAACTACTTTCACAGAAAGATGTCTTTTCTATATGTTGAAGTTGTCACCAACACATTTCAAGGGCATTGAAATGTCCTTCAATGTTAGAACAACTCTAATCATGAAGCTTTTCATTTAACTGTAATGGAGTTAACTATAGATTTTACATTATTTAAGAGGATTGGACCTATAATAAATAGGTGATAATACCCTAGCACCATTCTACAGAAAAGATTACAGTTCAAAAGTGCAAATGCTTTGCACTCCCTCTTTACAATATAGGAAATAATGTAGGTCAAGGTCAAAGGAACTGGGTTTTTGTTCATGGCAATATCAGAAACTAACTTCACATTCTGATAAAGCGCTAGCAGTATGCCATTTCAGAGGTTTATAAACAACAAATCTCTACTGCAGCACATATTTTAAATGCATGGTTTGATATTTGTTAACTGCACTGGAAAAGAAACATTACAACTGTTATTATTTAACTAAACATGTTAGCAGTAAAAAAAAAACAAAGAGCAAAGAAAATTACAGCACAGGAACAGGCCCATCAATCCCCCAAGCTTGCACCCATTATTTTGCCCCTGACTGAACGAAAATCCAGTACCTCTCCTGAGACCATATCCCTCTATTCTCATCCTATTCACGTATTTGTCAAGACGCCCCTTAAAAGTTGTATTTGCTTCCACTACCTCACCTGACAATGAGTTCCATGCACCCACCATCCTCTGTGTAAAAAACTTGCCTTGTACATCTCTTTTTAAACCTTGCCCTTTTGCACCTTAAACCTATGCTCCTTCATAATTGACTCTTCCATTCAAGGAGAAAGCTTCTAAGTATCCACTCTGTCCATGCCCCTCATAATCTTGCAGATTTCTATCAGATCATCCCACAACTTCTGTCATTCCAGTGAGAACAAACCAAGTTTCTCCAACTTCTCCTCAAAGCTAATGCCCTCCATGTCAGGCAACATACTGATAAAGTTTTTCTGTACCCCCTCCAAAGCCTCCACATCCTTCTGGTAGTGTGGCAACTAGAATTGAACACTATATTCCAAGAGTGGCCTAACTACGGTTCTATAAAGTTGCAACATGACTTGCCAATTTTTAAACTCAATGCTCCGGCTGATGAAGACAAACATGCTGTATATCTTCTTGATTACCTTCACCAACTGCATTGCCACTTTCAATGATTTGTGTACCTACATATCCAGATCGTTCTGCCTACCAATACTTTCAAAATGCATTACCTCACATTTATCCAGATTAAACTCCATCTGCCATCTCTCTGCCCAAGTCTCCAACTGATCTAAATTCTGCTGTATCCTCTGACAGTCCTCATCATTATCTACGGATTCACCAATTTTTGCTAATCAATCTACTTATATTTTCCTCCAAATCAGTTACATATGTTACAAGTAGCAAAGGTTCCAGCACTGATCCCTGAGGAATGCCATTTGTCACAGAAATGCCTCTTTTCAAAAACGCACCCTTCCGTAGCTTCCCTTTGTCTTCTATATATATATGGTAGAATCCTCAAATAAATAATGGGCTGGATTTTACAACCCTATGCCAGGCATGTTTTTGGCAGAAACGGCGATGTCAAATATGTTGGATGGTTAGTCAACAGCCTTTCCATCCACACCCAACCATCCCGCAACCTGCTGCGTGGTGGTGGATTCCCGCCAGTGTCAAAGGCTAGAAAGTTTCAGCTAGGGGAGGGGTATGTTGCCAATTAGCTCACCTGCCCTTAGACGTTTCGTGGAGCTTTTGTAGGTAATTAATTCCCAATTAAGGCCCTCAATCTACCTCACTGTTATAGGTAGTAGAGATGGACAACATGAGGAAGATATTTTTTAAAAGAACTTTGTGAAAGGCAGGAAGATGGGGGCACATCATTCTGGGGACACCTGTGTGCATTATGTGCAGTCTATACTCCAAAGATGTTGCCCCCTCCCATCCCCCCCAGTCTCCAAACCTCACCCCCCATCTCATCCTCTCACTGAGAGGCTAAAGTCCAAGCTATCAGCAGCATATCATCACTGCAGGGCAGAAAGGCAGTCTTATTTAAAGTTTGGAAACAATTTTCCATCCCTTCTCAAATGTGAGTTGACAATACGAGGAGTACTAGAGGAAGGAGAAAGGCATGGTATTCCCTTTGAGAGGGATATTCCCTTAAAATGAGAGCACCAGCAGAGGACTGATCACTTCATTATTAAATCTGCATGAGGAGAATCTCAAGAACAAAATTACATTTTCAGATTGTCAATCGAGTTGCAGTATACCACATTTGTAAGTATAGGAACCTACATTGATTAACACACAGGACCTGTTCATTGCAGACAGACTTTTAGTACACATATTGCATCTGTTTCAGCTAAACAAAATAAGTGTCAGCCATTCACTGGTTCATTCTTTGGACCACTGTCTTAACCAATCACAGTCAAACTGCTTGCCTTATTTGAGTATTGCTGAATAAAGGAGATATTTCGCTGAAGCTTTCTGTCTGCCTCTCATCTGGACAATTCACAAGAATATCAGTGAATGGAAACCAATAAATTTATACTGTATGAGGCAGAGTATTGATTGGTTGACAAGTGGACTCCGACAGGTATGGGCATTTCCATGGAGAATGCACAAATTAGTTGATAGTGACTGATAGTTAACTGCCAAGCGCTGGTTGAAATTTAAACCAGATAGTGTAACTGTAATTGGTTAGTGCATTGCCCTGAGTAACAGCTGCCCTGAGTAAGGGCAGATGGTGCATACATGTTCACTATGTCTAGATTCGTGAAGGGCAAGTCGTGTTTGATCAATTTACTGGATTTGTATGAAGATGTGACTAGTGCGGTAGATAGAGAGGAACCGGTGGATGTAGTGTTTTTCGATTTCTAGAAGGTGTTCGATAAGGTGCCTCACAAAAAGTTGTTGCAGAAGATTAGGGTACACGGAGTTGGGGGTAAAGTGTTAGCGTGGACTGAGGATTGGCCATCTAACAGGAAGCAGAGAATTGGAATAAGTGGGTGTTTTTCTGGTTGGTGACTAGTGACATGCCGCAGGATCGGTGCTAGGGTCTCAACTGCTTACCATATACAATCTGGAGGAGCGGGCTGAGTGTAGGGTAACAAAATTTGCTGATGACACGAAGATGAGTGGAAAAGCGAATTGTGTGGAGGATGCGGAAAGTCTGCAGAGAGATCTGGATAGGCTGAGTGAGTGGATGAGGACCTGGCAGATGGAGTATAACGTTAACAAATGTGAGGTTATCCACTTCAGAAGAAATAACAGTAGGATGGAATATTATTTAAATAGTGAAAAGTTGCAGCATGCTGCTGTGCAGAGGGATCTGGGGGTCCTTGAGCACGAATCGCAAAAACTCAGTTTGCAGGTGCAGCAGGTGATCAAGAAGGCAAATGGAATGTTGGCCTTTATAGCGAGGGGAACAGAATATAAAAGCAGGGAGGTCTTGCTGTAAATGTACAAGGCACCGGTGAGACCGCAACTGGAGTACTGTGTGCAGTTTTGATCCCTGCATTTGTGAAAGGAAATATTGGCCTTGAAGGGAGTACAGAGAAGGTTCATCAGGCTGATATCGGAGATGAGGGGGTTAGCTTATGAGGAGAGATTAAATAGACTGGGTCTGTACTCGTTGGAATTTAGAAGGCTGAGGGGGGATGTTATAGAGGCTTACAAGACAATGAAGGGGTTAGATTGGGTACAGATAGAAAGATTCTTTCTGCTTAGAAAGGAAAGGGATGATAATTGTAGGACGGATGTCAGAGATAAGTTCTTTACTCAGAGGCTAGTAAGGGTGTGGAATGCCCTGCCTGCACAGTTGTGGACTCGCCAACTTTAAGAGCGTTCAAATGGTCATTGGATAAGCATATGGATAATATTGGAATAGTTTAGATTAGAGGGTCATTAGATTCGTTCTACTGGTCAGCGCAACATCGAGGGCCGAAGTGCCTGTACTGTGCTGTAATGTTCTATAAAACCACAACTAGAGGCAGAGCCTCAAAATAAGGAAAGGGGGGGGGGGTGGTTTAGAACAAAGTTGAGGAAGAACTTCTTCACTCAAAAAGTGGTGAATCTCTAAAATTCTCTGCCCATTGAAGTGGTGGAGGCTACTTTGTTGAATACGTTTAAGTCACGGGTAGAAAGATTTCAAATAGACAAGGGAATTAAGGGTTATGGAGGGAAGACCAGTTCAGATCAGCCATGATCCTACTGAATGGTGGGGCAGGCTTGAAGGGCTAGATGGCCTACTCCTGCTCCATTTTATGTTCTCATGTTCTGTCTGCACAGAACAGGGCTCTGTATATTAATATATGTAGCTTCCCACACATGCAAATGCACTAAACTGTGAGCCCATTCGAGGAGATTGCCAGCATAATTCTTAACACATGGAGGAATGCATCTAATGCTGGACATCGTGTTTTGAGTTTTGCAAGCATGGGCTGGTTGGGTACTGTATGTATCTTGTACATTCTGGAAGGGACATGCCGTCATACAAGTCTGTGATATAGAGCACTAAATGATCTTTCAAAGTAGCTATTATCTCGCAGGATGCTTTTGATGTCCTTATTCAGCATCAAGTTTGAATGGTGAGCCAATGGCACAGGCTTTATTTATGAGGGTGCTGATGAATCCCAATGGACATATTAAACCCTGCGGCATATTTCTCAACTAGTACATCAAGGAAAGGAAGTTAATTTAACTACTCCATTTTAAAGGAGAATTTGAGAACAGGATGGAATCCATTAAGACATGCATGGAAATTATAACATTCAGCTGAGGATTTAAATGTAGCAAACTTATCAACCAGATATCAGAAATATGCAAGGAGTAGGAAGTGAGGTGTCATTCCATTGAAGACATCTTTCACACTTTTATACTGAACTAACTCATGAAATGGCCTGAGGCCACTGAAAAGTGTCCTGTCTCCCTCAGGTTACCTTGTCCTTCAGGATATCTCAAAGACCTGAGCAACAGGGAAAGCTACTTGTTTCAAGTTGCCACAATGCAGTTGCAACACAAGTAGCATTCGCTACTAACAGAATGCTACCATCAAGCCAGGAAGATATTTTGCCTTTCACAAAAATAAGGAATGTGGTATATGAATTTCAGTGCCAGTATGATGCCAGGTACATAGACCGTACATCCTGAAGATTGGTGAATCATATCAAACAGCCTATCTCTTCTGCTGTTCACGGTGGGCAAGATACAAACCGTACTTAATTAGCCTGTGATTGCAAAACTCAAAACAGAGTGTCCAATATTAGATATGTTTCCATGATTGGGACAACATATGCTACAATAATCCTCAGAATGTTAAGAACTACTCTAACAACAAATTTGAGATTTGACAATTGGGCTTGCAGTGTGCCACATTCATTGCAGTGTATCTACATTCATTAACACAAAGGGCACCGTTCTTTACAGACAAACATACAGGTACACGCATTGCACCTGTTTCAGCTAAACAAAATAAATGACAGCCATTGACTGGTTCATTCCTCAGGCTTGTATCTTAACCAATCACAGTCAAACTGCCAGGTTTAAATTTCAAACAATGCTTGGTGATTAGCTATCATTTTTTATGACAACACCTCTACCAATCAGTACTCTCTTCTCTTACAGCATAAATTGTTGTCTTCCCTCGTATTAGTATTCTTGCAAGTTGGCCTGATGAGTGCAAGATGTTTGGTAGTAAATGAAATGCATATTTTTATTCAATATAGTTCTTAGAAAAAAAGCTTATTTATTAGTCATAAGTAAGCCTTACATTAATACTGCAATGAAGTTATTGTGAAATTTCCCTAGTCGCCACAGTCCGGCGCATCTTTCAGAACGTAGAAGGAAACTGAAGCACCTGGAGGAAACCCACACAGACACAGGAAGAACATGCAAACTGCACATAGACAGTGTCCCAAGCTGGGAATTGAACGCGGACCCCAGGCACTATGAGGCAGCAGTGTTAACCACTATGCCATCATGCTGCCCACCAAAAATGAATGGAATACAAATGTTCGTATCAAACTTGTCCTTTACTTCTGCCATTTAGAGATTGACATCTCATGCACTTTTGACAAATAAAAAGATAATGCAGTAAATGCATTTGCAAACAGTTGGCAAGAGAAGTTAGCAGTTATAGTTATTCTGATACTGACTCCATTTTTTATCTATTTTTCAGATTTCCAGCAGATTTTTCTTTTATTAGCACTTTCTACAAATTAGTTAATCTCTTGTAAATGCAGGCTGATAAAACTGTGGCTGAACGTGGATGGAGTATTGTAAATTTAACTTTACAATCAACGTTATTTAATGCTGGCCATCTGCACTACGTTCCTCAGGTCCCTGTAGGATTAGAATCATAGCGTTACACTGAACATCTTTCCCATTTGTATAAAGAAAACATTCCTGCTGATTTGCACCATTTACATTGTGAGGCTGATTCAGCAACTGGAGAACTGCACACATGCAACTTTGCACAGTTCTTTCGAAGCATTTTTTGACCACTAAGCATTACTGTGATATAAACTGGTTAAAACACTCTTAACATGAAGGCTCCAATCCTGTTGGGGCCTTGCGAAAATTGTACAGCTGCTCAGGTTTGTGTCAAGTTGATTACAAAGGGTAACATTATATCCAAGAGTTTCTCATTCATATTCACCATTGGTAATAATTTCCCCAGTTCTGACCATTTGCTGTTTACTTTATTCAGGAGATTAACTCATTTTGATATTCTGGTTGTGAGCTTCCCTGTATCAAAGGGAGGTTCATGTAGGACAGCAATGGCGAAAATATGTAGCTTTCATACGGATGGGATTTTCCACATATCCTGCTGTGTTTTGCAGTGTCAAAGGTGGCCTGCCATTGGCTGGCAGTAGGATCTTCTGGTCCTGTTGTTGTCAAGGAGTTTCCAGTTGAATGCATCGGTCACCGCTGTGAAACATATGGCACGGGTATGCTGTTGAGTGAACATAAGAACTAGGAGCACGAGTAGGCCATCTGGCCCCTGGAGCCTGCTCCACCATTCAACAAGATCATGGTTGATCTTTTCCTGGACTCAGCTCTACTCACCCACCTGCTCACCATAACTCTTAATTCCTTTATTGTTCAAAAATGTATCTATCCTTACCTTAAAAATATTTAACAAGGTAGCCTCAACTGCTCCATTGGCAGGGAATTCCACAGATTCACAACTCTGTGTGAAGAAGGTCTTCCTCAACTCAGTCCTAAATCTGTTCACCCTTGGATGGCCTTGCATTTACCAATATTATACTCCATCTGCCAGACCTTTGCCCACTCAAATGTGCCCCCTGCACATTTGGCTCTACCACTGATCCTGTCATCTGCAAACTCTGACATACTACACCTGGTCCCCAACTCCAAATCATTTATGTACAGTATAAACAGTTGCAGTCCCAACACTGATCCCTAACCAACATGACTGACTGATTGCCAACCAGGTATAAAAAAAATTCTGCCAGCGCAAATGGCTGGAAAGTTCCAGCCTATATATGTGGAATAAAATTCCAATCAGAAAGATGGCAGATTAGATACATACAACAGAGTTGCCATTTTACTGTTGGACAAATTCATCTTTCTTGAATGGGTCACTTGTTCTGCATGATACTTCTTTTGTAATAACTCTGCAAAGCAATTCAAATAGAAATGGTAATATTTTACTTTTAAACAACCAATCTTTTTCTTAAATAGATATTTTCTAACTAAATTTTGAATACAGCACAATGTTTCAGAAAGCAGTGTATCCTTTTCAGGAAATGGTTCTTTAGTCTAAGACCATGCTTTGGGGATGTCAATTTTAAGCAGAGGTCCTCTCATTTGGTGATCAGTTCAAGCTATATAATTATTTATTTATATATTAGCCATTCATGACACATTGCATTACAATTTAAAGACTTGGATTATATTCAGACTCAGCCAGTAGAAAGAAATTCAACTCTGATCACCACTAGAAATTTTAAGTTACTGAGTTATCCTTGCTGCTCTTTGAACATTCCTGAATATATTCATGGTGTGTTTAATATTGGGTGCTAAAAATGGATAATATTGTATAGGCTTTACAGTCAGACAGATCTATTGGAATCCAACAGAACTTACCAAAGTTCACTTGTTGCCCCATAACTACCACACAACAACCACATGAAATTCATAACATATAATCTGGATAATTTATCAATCGTTAAATTACATTTAATATAGAACATAGAACACTACAGCACAAACAGGCCCTTCGGCCCACAAGTTGTGCCGAACACATCAAAACCTACCCAGCCATAGACCTATCTATAACCCCCAATCCCATTGGATCCCATATACTCATCCAGAAGTCTTTTAAAAGACCCCAGCGAGTTCGCCTCGACCACCACCGACGGCAGCCGATTCCATTCACTCACCACCCTCTGAGTGAAAAACTTTCCCCTAGCATCCCCTCTGTACTTGCTTCCCTGCACCTTAAATCTGTGCCCTCTCGTCGCGACCATTTCAGCCCTGGGAAATAGTCTCTGAGAGTCCACCCTATCTATTCCTCTCAACATCTTGTAAACCTCTATCAGGTCGCCTCTCAACCTTCGTCTCTCCAGGGAGAACAGTCCCAGCTCCCTCAACCTGTCTTCATAAGGCATGCCTCCCAATCCAGGCAACATCCTTGTAAATCTCCTCTGCACCCTTTCAATAGCTTCCACGTCCTTCCTATAGTGAGGCGACCAGAACTGCGCACAGTACTCCAAGTGTGGTCTGACAAGGGTCCTATAAAGCTGCAGCATTACCTTCTGACTCCTGAACTCAATCCCTCGATGAATGAAGGCCAGTACACCGTAAGCTTTCTTAACCACATCCTCCACCTGGGAGGCCGATTTGAGAGTCTTATGGACCCGGACCCCAAGATCCCTCTACTCTTCCACACAGCTAAGACTCCTACCTTTGATAGTGTACTCATTCATCCCGTTGGATCTGCCAAAATGGACCACAACACATTTATCCGCGTTGAAGTCCATCTGCCACTTCTCCGCCCAGTCTTGCATCCTGTCGATGTCATGCTGCAACTTCTGACATCCCTCCAGACCATCCACAACACCACCGACCTTCGTGTCATCGGCGAACTTACTCACCCATCCCTCCACTTCCTCATCCAGGTCATTTATGAAAATGACAAACAGCAAGGGTCCTAGAACAGATCCCTGGGGCACTCCACTGGTGACCGACCTCCATGCAGAAAAAGAGCCATCCACAACCACCCTCTGCCTTCTGCAGGCAAGCCAGTTCTGGATCCACAAGGCCAAAGCCCCTTGGATCCTATGGCCTCTCACCTTCTCAAGAAGTCTTGCATGTGGGACCTTGTCAAATGCCTTGCTGAAGTCCATGTACACCACGTCCACCGCTCTTCCTTCGTCAATGTGTTCAGTCATATTTTCGAAGAACTCAATTAAGCTTGTAAGGCACGACCTGCCTTTTACAAAACCATGCTTGGTTAACCAGTTAACCATGCTTGGAGTGGGGACAGATTTTTGTTCCCCACTCTCACCCTGCTGTTGGGATGATGTGTGTCAGGTACTCCACGAATACCAGCAGGAAAACCTTGGGAGAGATTTTGGAGGAGATTGCCAATCAAGAGGTTGCCTCTAAAGGCTTTGATAAATTGATGATAACAAGTGGGCTTCTAAATCTGGAGGATCAATAGCAGGCCACCCAGGACCGAAAGGTCAGCAACCCCAGGAGAGGGCCACAAATGGAGGCCAAGAGGATCATCAGACAGAAAGGGAAAAGACTCCCCCCATAGAAAGGAGCACTGTTGCAGCTACTGACAGACAGTTATTCAAATGGTGTATTTTCCATTGAATGAAAGTTCTGGCTGCAGTGGCTACCAGCTTGCTACTGGCAACCAGCCACTATGTCATGGATAATTTCTTGGTTCAATTGGTACTCTGTACTCAAGCTGGAAAATCCAGAGTGCCAGGAGAGTGAATGTAATTTAGCCCTCAAGGGATTTAATTGGTTATCTGCCATGGATGGCTCATGTAATTATTGCATGAGTTTGTTGGCTGCCCAAAAGTAATCTAGTGACCCTTTTTATTCAGGTTAGCAAACTCTGACAGATACCATCTGGAATTGCACAGTGGGTTTACTGATATACGGGTGGGTGGGGGAAGGGAAAACATTGAATTCTAAACTTTTTGAAGTCAGACAGCAAAACTTTGCACATTTCCAAACTGTGCTGAATCACACTTATGAAAATAAGATGCTACATTTTCTAATGGAAAAAGTATGTACAGAGTAACACTATCATCATTAAAATGATACTTGTATGCCCTGGCACTGTAGAAAATATTGCTAAGCTGCAGAAGCCTGGCAACTATCCTGACAGATCCATCAATTCGTGGGGTTGAGGGAGAAGCTTGTGTGTCATTATGATGCCATGAAGGCATTTCTTTCAGTCATATGGTAACAATCACCTTCAAATCAGTTAAAAAAAACGAACAGTACTCTTCCAAATAAGTACGACTTCTCAGCTGCCCATTTGCCAATAAATGTACAAGCTTGGCACAGGTGCTAAAACAGTGCCATCCAAAAATATGACAGGGATGCCTTAAAAATAAACAATCGCATTGCAAGATTTTCGTACATGGCAATTTCCAGTTTCTGTATATTCCACAGCAAATGTTCAACCTCAATCCAATGGAATAGGGAAGTCATATTTTGTGTGACAGGTGCAGTTTGAGTGCAACACAAAGAAAACTGAAAATTTATGAAAGGGCTCCTAATTATTTCCAATTTATTTCTGGCCTACATTGAGAAAATAAAAAATTATTTTACAATAAATGCTCATTTATATGTATATTTTTGTGCCCACACAAAAATATACTTTTGAATGATAAATAATAAAACTCACATACAAAGGTAACTGTTAAATTTAATTTCAACCTGAACATGATTTTTTTTCCCTCTCCCAACAGTTAAAGCTACGATCATAAAATAATGCATGATCATGATTTATTTATTTGAGGGTGGAGTATGGCAATCTTTAAGGTTTACAACGCCATGCACATTCTTATGATCCATTTTCCAGCTTTGGGTTAAGCACTAAGCCTATCATAAATCCTATATAAATTTAATGGAGGTATTTGACTGCAGACAGATTAACAAGATGAAGAGAACAAATTCCATCACACAATTGTTTCATTTTCATTTTAAAAAATTTTGATATTACTTTCATACTTAACTACTAAGTTTCTCTACATTCAATTCATAGTAAATAAAACGTGAATAAACATACCCTCACCCAAAACTTATTATTTTGTTTAGATGTAGAAGATTCTCATTATAAAATTATTAGCTAGGGTGAAAAATCAAGCAGTGCAGAGGACAGCAACAGAGGACAGCTGCACTTGTACAAGAAAAGCATCCACTTGAGCCACATGGCTTTTATATCATTTATACTACACACCAATTAATCTCCTGAAGTGATGTGCATGGGACATCAAGAATAAATGTAATCTTACAGCAAATGGGATAAGAGCAATAGTGATAACTAGACCAGGGCACACAGATATTTCAGTTCGATATGTTGTCCATATTTTAGTATAACTCTTCAATACCACCATCATCAGCAAATTCCATTCCAACTCACACATCATCCTGAATTGGAGATAATTCAGTGTTCCTTTACTGTCGCTGGGCCAAAGTCCTGGAACAGTTCCTAACAGTGTTGCGGTTACATTCAGTAGCTGATCATCATTTTCAGATGAGCAATTGAGAATGGGTAATACATGTTGACCTTGGCAGCAAAGCTTACAACCCAACAGCAATTTTTAAAAAATTATGTATAATTGAAATGTCTACATAACTTCGGAAGTAATAGTTGTAGAGTTAACCGGTGCAGAGTTTTTCGATGATGCAGTCTAAGGAACTGGGATATGAAAAACTGAGGAATTAGTTTGGCAAATTTACATCGCGGTTTACATTATAAAAGATGGACACAGGAATTTATAATATGAAAAATCAAGGAAACAATGTGCTGTCAGGAAGTGCGCCATATTACTACCATATGTTAGAGCCGGTATCAGCAAAGATGGGGCCAGAATGATTCATTGGATTGAATGGAAAGTGCTCACCCTACTTTAGGGAACAGTTTACTACAGTAATGTCATGTCAAATATGCAGGTGCATCCTGTGAAATAGGTCTGAGCAAGATAAGCATTTCATTGTGATCAACAGGTTAGTGATTGAATAGAAAACAGGTCACCATTTAAGATTAAAATGGTCAGATAGATCATGAAAAAGGGGATAAAGAATTATTGGAACACTGTAGGCGTATGTGACATATTATTAATTGCTTAAGTAGTAGAGGTAGGAGTCAGTCCAGCAATCAAGAAAATTTACTCCAAGTGACAGGATTTGATAAGTAGTGACCCCCAGTAATTTGCATACAATTTTGCAACGTAAAATATGTATGAGGAACAGAGTGGTTATTCCAGGTTTTCAGATGATACTCATTTACAATAACAACTTGTATTTATATTGCACCTTTGGCATAATAAAAGATCCCAAGGCATCTCACAGGAATACTATAAAACAACATCTGACACCATGCCACATAAAAAGTATTAGGGCAGATAGAAAAATGCTCGATGAAAGGGGCAGGTTTTAAGGAACATCTTAAAAGGAGGAAAGAGAGACAAAGAGACTTAGAAAAAGAAACGTAGAGTTTAGGATCCTGACAGTTGAAGGTGGGACCACCAACGCCTCTAGTTTGTCGGAAGACTAAAGAAATTTGGCATATCAGCTACAACTCTCTCCAACTTTTACAGATGCATCATAGAAAACATTCTCTCTAATTGTATCACAGCTTCGTATGGCTCCTGCTCTGCCCAAGACTGCAAGAAATTGCAAAAGATGGTGAATGTAGCCCAATCCATCATTCAAACCAGTCTCCATCGACTCTTACTGCCTTCTTACTTCTTACTTACTACTTCTTACTGCCTCGGAAAAGCAGCCAGCATAATTAAGAACCCCACGCACCCCGTACATTTTCTCTTTCACCTTCTTCCATTGGGAAAAAGATACAAAAGTCTAAGGCCAACCAACTGACTCAAGAACAGCTTCTTCCCTACTGCTGTCAGACTTTTGAGTGGACCTACCGTGCACTACATTGAGGTTTCTCTACACCTAGCAATAACTATAACACTACATTCCACATTCTCTCCTTTCCTTCTCTGTGAGTGGTATGCTTTGTCTGAATGTACGCAAGAAACAATATTTTTCACTGCATACTAATACATGTGACAATAATAAATCAAATCAAACTGAAGAGGTTAAAATAGATCGAAAGAACAAAAAAGGTACAATAATATTGGTGTAATTTATAAGTCACCAATTAGTGGGAATGATGTAGAGGAATAAATTTGAGGAAATTACAGAAAACATTCCAGGTTCACTTGCCCCCAAAACCAGAAAGTCCCACTTGAGGACAACGGACCTTTTCATAGATTGCCCCTCATCTGCTCCGATTCCTGTGGCGGGCAGGAAATAAAATTCTGGCCACAGAATATTCTAACGGCGGGATTTGAATTTTCCAAATATAGACTGGGATATCAGGAGTGTAAAGGACAGAGAGGGCCAAGAGTTCCTAGTGTGTTTTCAGGAACATTTTCTACAGCAGTATGTTTGCAGTCCAATGAGAAAGGTGGCACAACGAGGCCTTGTTCTTGGGAATGACTTGGGCCAAGTGGGTCAAGCATCAGTAGGATAACATTTAGGGAACAGTGATCATTGACATCAAGTTAAGGCACCAAGTAGATAGGGCATCAGAATCAAATGAAATGCAACTAAAGTTACTGAGGGAAGTGAGGGTGGAAACTGTGGAGGCATTGTGTATAATTATTCAGTCTTCCTTAGACTTGGGGGTGGTACTAGAGGCCTGGAGAATTGCAAATGTTATATCCTTGTTCAAAAAAATAAGCCCAGCAATTACAGGCCAGTCAGTTTAACTTCTTTGATGGGGAAACTCAAAATAATTCAGGACAAAATAGTCATGTGGACAAATTCCTTTTAATTAAGGACAGCCAGCATGGATTTCTGATGGGAAAATTGTGTTTTGTTTGCTGGAGTTTTTGAAGAGATAACAAAGAGGGTTGATATGGGAATGTTGTTGATGTTCACATGGACTTCCAAAAGATGTTTGATACAATGCTGCAGAACAGAATCAAGAAAAAGGGGATAAAGGATTATCGGAACAATATTGGGGTGGGGGGGGGGGCACACGGGACACAGATTAGTAATTGCTTACGAAGTAAGAGTCAGTCCAGTGATCAAGGAAATTTACTCCAGATGACAGGATTCGACAAGTAGTGATCCCTAGGAATCTGCAAACAGTTTTGCAACATAAAATATATAATCAACAACTTGTATGAGGCAATAGAGTGGTTATTCCAGGTTTACAGACACGCATTTAGGAGACACAACAATAACTTGTATTTATATTGCATCTTTGGTACAATAAGATATCCCAAGGCAACTCACAGAATAACTAAAACAACATTTGACACTATGTCACACAAAAAGTATTAGTGCAAAGAGAAAAATGTTTAGAACATAGAACAATAGAGCACAAACAGGCCCTTCGGCCCACGAGTTGCGCCGATCACATCTACCAATCCACAGACCTATCTATAACCCCCTATCCTATTCTTTTCCATATACTCATCCAGAAGTCTCTTAAAAGACCCCAGTGAGTTTGCCTCAACAACCTCCGACGGCAGTCGGTTCCATTCACTCACCACCCTCAGTGAAAAACCTACCCCTGACATCTCCTTTGTATTTGCTTCCCTGCACCTTAAATCTGTGTCCTCTCGTAGTGACCATTTCAGCTCGGGGAAATAGTTTCTGAGAGTCCACCCTATCTATTCCTCTCAACATTTTATAAACCTCTATCAGGTCGCCTCTCAACCTATGTCTCACCAGTGAGAGCTCCCTCAACCTATCTTCATAAGGCCTGTCTCCCAATCCAGGCAGCATCCTTGTAAATCTCCTCTGAACTCTCTCGATAGCCTCTACATCCTTCCTATAATGAGGCGACCAGAACTGTGCACAATACTCCAACTGGGGTCTGTCAAGAGTCTTACAGAGCTGCATCATTACCTCCTGACTCCTAAACTCTATTCCTCAATTAATGAAGGCCAGTACGCCGTACACCTTCTTGACCACTTCCTTCACCTGCGAGGTCGATTTAAGAGTCCTAAGGACCCGGACCTCGAGATCCTTCTGCTCTACAACACAGCTAAGATTCCTACCCCTTATATTGTACTCCTTCATCCCACTATTCCTGCCAAAATGGACCATTACACATGTATCTGCGTTGAAGTCCATCTGCCACTTCTCCGCCCAGTCTTGCATCCTGTCTATGTCCCGCTGCAACTTTGTTTGGTCAATGTTATATCTCACTGGAGAAAAAAAAGACAGCAGCAACATGGATACAAAACTGGCTGAGTTACTTGAAACAGTGTAGTGGTTAAAAAGTACTTCTTGAGCTACAGGAGGTTTTTCCCCACGGGTCAGTGTTGGGACCCTTGCTTACTCTTATACATGACCTAGGTCTTGGTGCACAGGACACAATTTCAAAATTTTCAGATGACATAAAACTAAGAAACATTACGAATTGTGAGTAATATAGTATAGAATTTAAGGACACAAACAATTTGATGGAATGGGTGGACAGGTTTCACCTGAAGTTCCACACAGAAAAATGTAAAGTGATTCGTTTTGGGAGGAAGGACATGAAAAACAATATCAAATAAAGGGCACAATTCTACATGGGGTGCATATGTTCATAATTAATTGAAGATGGCAAGATAGGTTGAGAGAGTGGTTCACAAAGCGTACAGCATCCTCAGTTTTATTAACAGGGCATTGAATATAAGATTAACTTGTATAAGACATTTGTTTAGAACACAGAACATAGAAAAACTACAGCACAAACAGACTCTTCGGCCCACAAGTTGCGCCGAACATGTCCCTACCCAGTACATTTTCCTACAACCCTCTATCTTAGTAAGTCCCATGTACTCATCCAAAAGTCTCTTAAAAGATTCTATCATCTCTGCCTCCATTACCATTGCTGGCAGTCATTCCACGTACCTATCACCCTCTCAGTAAAAAACTTACTCCTGACATCTCCTCTGTACCTTTTCCCCAGCACTCTAAACCGGAGTTCTTTTGTGGTAGCTATTTTAGCCCTAGGAAAAAGCCTCTGAGAATTCACTCCATCAATACCTCTCAACATCTTATATACCTCTATCAGGTCAGCTCTCATCCTTCTCCTAAGGAGAAAAGACCAAGCTCTCTCAACCTATCTTCATAAGGCATACCACTTAATCCAGGCAACATCTTGTAAATCTCCTCTGCACCCTTTCTATGGCTTTCACATCCTTCCTGTAACGAGGCGACCAGAACTGAGCACAGTACTCCAAGTGGGATCTGACCAGCGTCTAATATAGCTACAGCATTATCTGCTGACTTCTAAACTCAATTCCTCGATTGATGAAGGCAAGAACACCTTATGTCTTCTACCTGCGAAGCTGATTTGAACGTCCTATGAACCCGGACCCCAAGATCCTTCTGATCTTCCAACATTATATTCCGTCATCCTATTTGACCTGCCAAAATGAATCACTACACGCTTATCTGGGTTGAAGTCCATCTGCCACTTCTCTGCCCAGTTTTGCATCCGAACTATGTCTCGTTGCAACTTCTGACATCCCTCCACACTATTCATAACATCTCCAATCTTTGGTGTTATTGGCAAACTTACCAACACATCTCTTCACTTCTTCATTCAGGTCATTTATAAAAATCACAAAGTACAAGGGTCCCAGAACAGATCCCCGGGGTACTCCACTGGTGACCGATCTCCATGCAGAAAAAGACCCACCTACAACTACTCTTTGCCTTCTTTAGCTTCAGTTGAAATATTACACTTAGTTCTGGCTCCCTTAGAAAGGATAAAAAGACATTATTGGTGAAAGTGCAAAACAGATCCATAAAAATTGTTCCAGGTATGGGGAATTGCAGTTATGGTAACAGATTGGAGCAGTTAGGACTGTTTTCCTTAGAGAAAAGGCCAAGGTGAAATTTGATAGAGATATTCAAATCATGCAGGATTGGGACAGAATGGATAGGGAAAAACTGTTCCAATTTATAAACAGATCGAGAGCGAAGGGGCACAGATTTAAAATAATTGGCAAAAGAAGCAATATTGATGAGAAAAAATCTTTTCATGCAGCATACAGTTAGGGTCTGGAGTGATTCTGTGTTAGTGGCATTCAAGAGGCCAGAACCAGGAGAGCACAGATATTTTAGAGTTTAAAAATTGGCAGTCATGTTGCAGCTTTGTAGAACCTTAGTTAGGCCACACTTGAAATATAGTTCAATTTGGTCACTACTACTACATTACTAAAAGTATGTGGAGGCTTTGGAGAGGGGACAGAAAAGATTTACCAGGACGTTGCCTGGTGTGGAGGGCATTAGCTATGAGGAGGGGTTGGAGAAACTTGGTTTGTTCTCACTGGAACAACAGAGGTTGAGGGGTGACGTGATAGAAGTCCACAAGATTATGAGAGGCAAGGACAGAGTGGATAGTCAGAAGGTTTTTCCCAGGGAGAAAGAGTCAATTACTAGGAAGCACAAGTTTAAGGTGCGAGGGGCAAGATTTGAAGGAGATGTATGAAGCAGATATTTTATACAGAGAATAATGGGTGCCTGGAACTCATTGCCGGGGAGGTAGTGGAAGCGGATATGGTAGAGACTTTTAAAAGGTATCTTGACAAATACATGAATAGGATGGGAATAGAGGAATATGGTCTCCAGAAGGGTAGGGGCTTTTAGTTAAGTCAGGCAGCATGGTCGGTGCAGGCTTGGAAGGCCAAAGGGCCTATTCCTGTACTGTAACTTTCTTTGTTCTTTGCCCATATGGAGCTGGAGGAAATTGCAAGTAAGTGAGATCATAGAAGGATTTGAAAACAATTATTAGAATTTTATAATCAGGACTTTGCTCAACTTGAAGCCAATATAAATCATGAAGCACAGGAATGATGTGTGGAAGAGACATTGAAAATTTGGGCAGAGACAACAGGTAATCTCATGCTTATAGAAGCATGGGAAGCCTTCCAGAAATGTATTGAAATAAAGCACAGGAAACAATGGCATTGATGAGGGTATCAGCAGCAGATGATGAGTCAGGTAACGTTATCAAACAATGAAATTGCAAATAGCCAGGTTCAGCCTCAGGTAGGAAGAATAATGGAATGGTGGTTAGCGAGCAAAATTTGTGGCAGAAATCAAAGGCCTCGGTCTTCTCAACATTTGGAAAAAAATCTGTTCATCCATTACAGGATGTCAGGCAAATATTGTGACAATTTAGGGACCGTGAGGGTTTAAGAGATGATGGTGAAGTAGAGCTCGGTGTCATCAGTGCATACAATGGCAAAGTGGTTAGCACTGCTGCCTCACAGCACCAGGGACCTGGGATCAATTTCAGCCTTAGGTGACTGCGCTGAGTTTGCACACTCTCCCCATGTCTACATGAGCTTCCTCCGGGTGCTCCGGTTTCCTCCCACATTCCAAAGATGTGCAAGTTAGATCGACTAACCATACTAAGTTGACCCTTAGTATCTCTAGATGTGTAGGTTAGAGGAATTAGCAGAGTAAATATGTGGTGTTGTGGGGAAGGGCCTGGATATAAAATTCTGTCGGAGGGTTGATGCAGATTTGATGGGCCAAATGGCCTCCTTTTGCACTGTAGAGATTCTATTCTGTATTTATGACATGGAGTGGGAAGGGACATGTTTTCAGATGATGTCACCAACAAATTAAAAGAAATCAAGAAAAGACTCTGGGGGAGCAAGAGAGGTAACTATAATAAATGGTGCAGACTGGAGCAAGAAGTTACAAAGGGACATAAACAGATTGAGTGAATTGCAAACTGTAGTAGGTGGTGTTCAATGTAGAGCAAAAGTAGGTTAATTCTCTGTTCTCTGGAGATCCTGCCAGACCTGCTGAGATCTTGCAGCATTTTCTGGTTTTAATATAAGGAGCGAGATTCTCCAGCTTCCTGGTGCATGTTTCCTAGCAGTAAGAGGTGTCATGTTGTTTGCCAGTGTGGGGATCCTTTGGTCTTGCTGCTGTCAGTGGGAATTCCCAATGATGTCACTTCATACCGTGAATGGCCAGACAGTTCTGGCTAAGTTGTCACATGGCAGATCAATGGCAGCATTTACCAGGATGTTGCCTGGTATGAAGGATATTAACGATAAGGACAGATTGAATAAACTGGGATTGTTCTCCCTGGAAAGATGGAGGCTGAGGGATGACGTGACAGAAATTTATAAAATAATTCGGAATACAGATAGGGTGAACAGTTGGAAGCTTTATCCCAGGGCAGAAATGACGATTACAAGTGGACACAAGTTCAAGATAAGGGACAGCAGGTTCAGTGGAGATGGGCAGATGAAGTGTTTTTTTTTATACAGAGGATGATGGAGGCCTAGAATGCGCTGCCAAATGAGGTGGTTGAGGCAGACATGTTAGCGATATTTCAGACTTATCTGAATAGACACAGCAACAGATGGGGATTAGAGAGATACAGGCGGTTGGTTTTGATAGAACAACATGATCGGCACCGGCTTGGAGGGCCGAAGAGCCTGTTCCTGTGCTGTAATGTTCTTTGCCCTTTGTTCATTCTGTTTTTCTTTCTCCACGATGCTGTCTGGCCTACTGAGCAATTTCAGCATCTTCTGTTTTCATTATTGGATGACTTTTACTTAATATTTGTGGGCCAGAAAGTCTGATGAAAAATATTCTGTTAAATGCTGACAGTTTTTTAATCCATAACGTATTGGCATGGATATGTACAGAAATTTAAATTGGGTGCGTGAATTTAAAACAATAAAATCCAACAAATTAAATACAGAAGGTGTTACAATTCTGTTAGTTAAAAAATAATCCTAAATGGATAAATGGAGCTGACTGCAGAGGTCACAATTCAA
Organism: Sphyrna mokarran; assembly: GCA_024679065.1. Lineage (NCBI taxonomy): Eukaryota > Metazoa > Chordata > Chondrichthyes > Carcharhiniformes > Carcharhinidae > Sphyrna > Sphyrna mokarran. The sequence continues at coordinate 26,490,569 of JAGIQG010000005.1, forward strand.
TCAACGTGGCTGGAAGATGTAACCAATGAGAATGAATCTTGACTAATCAATGCCATTTGTATAGAGTCTGATATTGCCTTGGTTTTTAATTAAAAGCAACAATGACTCATGGTTGGAGATTCATCTTATTCTGGATAACATGGAAAATTTTCTAAAACTGCTGGCTACGATGAAGCTGATGCATTCTTAAGAATATGACGTGAATTAACACATAAAACTCCATAACTGGATCAACACCAGGGCACTGTGGCCTTGTATCTGGATCTGTATTGCAAACAAAGCCAGAAACTCTGACTGCATGGTGGAAAACAGATGCAGCAGCTGCTAGTTAGGCTCCCACTGGAAAGGCCAAGCAATTAAAATTGACAGTAAAATCCCAACAAGTTGAACCCTAGGGGATCCACCCACAAATGTGTGTTAAGTGGAGCTTCATGACAGCCGAGGAACTCCTGTTCACTCACAAATGGTGTGTCTCTGTGATCTGTTATGCTCACAAACGCACTTTATGTGAAAACAACAGTTTTAAATGCCAAATGTAAACAAGCAGACACAGTAAAAGCAATATATAAATCTTTATTCAATTTGTTCATAGAACATAGAACATTACAGCACAGAACAGGCCCTTCGGCCTTCGATGTTGCGCCGACCAATATAAAAAGCAATGCCCCTCCAAACTAAACCATTCCCTTCTCTTCCATATACTTATCAACTAACCTCTTAAACGCCACCAAACTTGGCGCATCTACAACTGCTGCAGGCAGGGCATTCCACTCCCGAACCACCCTTTGGGTAAAGAACCTACCTCTGATATCCGTCCTATAACTATCACCCCTTAATTTAAAGCTGTGTCCCCTCGTGCTAGCTTTCTCCATCCTAGGAAAAAGGCTATCACTGTCCACCCTATCTAAACCTCTAATCATCTTATATGTTTCGATCAGGTCCCCTCTTAGCCGCCTCCTTTCTAACGAAAACAACCTCAAATCCCTCAGCCTCTCTTCATAAGACCTGCCCTCCATACCAGGCAACATCCTGGTAAACCTCCTCTGTACCCTCTCCAATGCCTCCACATCTTTCTTATAATGTGGGGACCAGAACTGCACACAATACTCCAAGTGCGGCCGCACTAGAGTTTTGTACAGTTGCAACATGACGTTGCGGCTCCGAAATTCAATCCCCCTACCAATAAAAGCTAAGACTCCATATGCCTTCTTAACAACCTTATCGACTTGACTGCCTACTTTCAGGGATCTATGCACATACACACCAAGATCCCTCTGTTCATCAACACTACTAAGAATCCTACCATTAGCCCTATACTCTACACATTTATTATTCCTGCCAAAGTGCATTACCTCACACTTTTCCACATTAAACTCCATTTGCCACCTCTCGGCCCAGCTCTGCAACTTGTCCAAGTCTCTCTGCAAACTATAACACCCCTCTTCACTATCTACCACTCCACTGACTTTAGCGTCATCTGCAAATTTACTAATCCAAATTCACATCTTAAAATGGCTCAATATTGTAAAATACCAGAGCTCCATACTGAAAAATGTTTGGAGTTAGTTCCGGAAAAACTTGATAACCTTTCTCTGTTTAGTATGTTGTATTTGGATGTGCGCATACAGTGAAACATATTTTCGCTGTTCTGGTGTCACAATGTGAAATCCCACAGTATCTCTTCAACCTTCATGGCATCAGTTCGGGAAGCAGGGAATTTAATCAGATTAGTCAGGGTTTCTGTCTCCTCATTTGAGGAACATACTGCATTTGCAACTGCATCATTTGTCAGTCCTGTCATGCAGAATGCAGCACCGTCCACCTGTGTACGTTTCCATAGTTGTCTTTTGGAATTTCCATGCCATCCTCCTGTAAGCAAGTATCAAGTGCCTCGTTGGTTTGGTTGGCTTCACCCTTTGCAGTTGCAATCCAGTTCAGTCTGGTGGAAGCAGTTGGCAATTGTGACTTCTGTCACCTTCATTGTGAGCACAGCCTATAGAGCAGTTGGATTTTATTCCTTCTTTTTGACGCCTTGACAACCTTAAAGATCAGCTACAGCTGTAGCAGGTCCTGATCCACTGACTGGAGAATGACTGAGGCAAGAACATCAACCTGATGCTCTTGGGCCAACAATATCAGGGAATGCAGGACAGTTACGTGCCATGACCACTATCTTATATTTCTCCTGCTAGTACATTTTGTCCACTTTCCTAATCCACACTTCAAAAATGCTGGAGTTCATCCAAGTGGTTTTCTTAGCCTCATACTGCATGTCTTGATTGTAATGTGACTTCCTGAACTTTCCTGTCTCTATAGGCAGTAGCTTTTCAGTGCCATCCCTATTGGTACAGGACATGATAGTGACATATTTCTTGTTCCATTTTCCACCATGTTCAATGTTCAACCTTAAACATCAAAGAGCAGTCTGGCAAAAGATGATAAATCAGTCCAGTTTCATCCAAGTTAAAAATGTCTCGTGGTGCATATTCATTCAAGACATGGGCAAGAGAATTTGATATTGCTGCTATAACTGCTGCACCCTCACAACTCAACATGCAGAAGACAGTGCACATGTGAAGATCTATGCTACCACATGGAGTAGTTAAACAGTTAAAATGAATAGCACAGACACATTGAAGGGGATTTTAGATAAACACATGAGACAGAAAGGAATTGAAAGATATATCAACGTGGCATGAAGTTAAGAAGTAAAGAAATAAAGTGGGATATCCTTGTGAGGCATGAACATCTGCATGACCTACTAGCTCCAGTAGTTTGTTTCTATGATTCAAGTTCTAAAATAGATTTCTTCTAGATCTGATTTTAGAATTTCCACCTATGTGAAAAGCTGGAACATACCACAGCGGCACATTAATTGACGCAGGAAGCAGTTTGAAAATGGCTCATATGTTTTTGAGAAATTGAAACATTGAGCATAGAAATGTAACCACAGGAGGAAACAAAAATAATAAGGAATTTGCAAATGAAGAGAGGTCGACTGAGGAACTAACTAGTCAACAGGAAAGATTAAGAAGAAATGGTGACATTGTCCATTAAGTGAAAGATCTCACGGTCCATGATCTTCCATTCAAAGTTTTTAAAAATTTATTCACACAATGTAGGTTCCATTTCAGCATTTAATGCCCATCAGTAATTGCCCTTTAGATGATGGGAGTGAGCCACATTTTTGAATACAACTGAGTGGCTTGCTTGGCTATTTGGGAGGATAATTACTGCTGTGGGTCCAGAGTCAACTATACACACATATGGATCACAGGTGATCTCAAAAGAGTAAGAACAACAGATTTCCTTTCCTAAAGGAAGTCAGTAAATCGTATGGGTTTTTACAGCAATCCAACAGTCTAATGGTCACCATTACTGATGCTAGCTTTTTATTCCAGATTTATTTGATTAGATTCAAACTCTCCAGTATCTATGGTGAAGTTTGAACTCCCAACTCTGGATTATTAGTCCAGTAATATCACCACTATTCTACTATACCCATATTACATCAAAAAGTTGCACTTCCCTAAATATAAAATTTTCCAGTCCTTCCTACTGGTGTATCTTCTGGTCTTGGTCCAGAAAGATCCTGCAACTGGACCAGTGGTGGGCTGTCTCTACTACTGGAAGAAAATTACTAGAATGGGGGAGTGGCTGAAAAGTTCTGCTGTATGACTTCAAGAAGTTTCTGACTCTGATCCTGCTTACTTTCTACAGTGGACAGCATTCTAGTCTGGGCAGTTTACATCTTTACCTTTCAAACTGTCACACCCTGCAAAATGTTTCCAATACAATACAATTAAAAACTAGGGATAAAATTCAGTCACAATTAAGACAAAAAGGCACAGCTTCCCAAAAGCATTGAGCAATTGATAGAAAAATTTGTTCAGTGAAGGTGTCCAGTTTACAAATACTTCAAAACACAGCAGTTTCCCCTGACATCATTCAATCCACCCAGCTGGCATTTAGCCAAGAGAATCTTCTTTTCCATTAAAGGAAACAAAAGAAAGGAGCAAACACTCTTATATAGCATATCTTCAGGACATTCCTAAATCAATAAAATACTTCTAAAGTGTATTTGCTACTGTTACATCAGTAAATACAGCAGCCTATTTGAACATGCAAGGACCAATACACGATATATAACATGAATGACTCATTAATCTGCTACGGCAGAGGTATCTGAGGAATGTTCTCGTTTGAATAGCACCATGCAACCATCCATCAGAATGATTTAATGTCCTATCCCAAATGTCGCACCACTAACAATACTACATTCCCCCATGTCAGTTTAAATTATGCACTTAAATTTGAAGTGAGGATTTAAATGCACAACTCCTTGATTTAGAAATGCAAACTACTATCAACTGAACTAAACAAACTGTTGAAAAAATGAGCTGGGAAAAATTGCCTGAAGTTATAGAACATTACAGCACAGAACAGGCCCTTCGGCCTTCGATGTTGCGCCGACCAATATAAAAAGCAATGCCCCTCCAAACTAAATCATTCCCTTCTCTTCCATATACTTATCAACTACCCTCTTAAACGCCACCAAACTTGGCGCATCTACAACTGCTGCAGGCAGGGCATTCCACTCCCTAATCACTCTTTGAGTAAAGAACCTACCTCTGATATCCGTCCTATAACTCATACCCCTTAATTTAAAGATGTGTCCCCTCGTGCTAGCTTTCTCCATCCTAGGAAAAAGGCTATCACTGTCCACCCTATCCAAACCTCTAATCATCTTATATGCTTCAATAAGATCCCCTCTTAGCCACCTCCTTTCTAACAAAACAACCTCAAATCCTTCAACCTCTCTTCATAGGACCTGCCCTCCATACCAGGCAACATCCTGGTAAACCTCCTCTGTACCCTCCCCAATGCCTCCACATCTTTCTTATAATGTGGGGACCAGAACTGCACACAATACTCCCAAGTGCGGCCGCACTAGAGTTTTGTACAGTTGCAACATGACGTTGCGGCTCCGAAATTCAATCCCTCTACCAATAAAAGGCAAGACTCCATATGCCTTCCTAACAACCTTCTCGACCTGACTGCCTACTTTCAGGGATCTATGCATATACATACCAAGATCCCTCTGTTCATCTAGACTACTAAGAATCCTACCATTTGCCCTATACTCTACACCTTTATTATTTCTGCCATAGTGCATTACCTCACACTTTTCCACATTAAACTCCATTTGCCACCTCTCGGCCCAGCTCTGCAACTTGTCCAAGTCCCTCTGCAAACTATAACTCCCCTCTTCACTATCTACTACTCCACCGACTTTAGTGTCATCTGCAAATTTACTAATCCATCCTTCAATACCCTCATCCAGATCATTTATAAAAATTACAAACAGCATGGGCCCCAAAACAGACCCCTGAGGTACACCACTTGTAACCGAACTCCACGATGAATATCTCCCATCAACCACCACCCTCTGTCTTCTATCTGCTAGCCAATTCCTAACCCAATTAGCTAATCACCCTCTATCCCATACATCTGCATTTTCTGCAGAAGTCTTCCATGGGCCACCTTATCAACCGCCTTACTAAAGTCCATATATACCACATCAACCGCCTTACCCCCATCCACCTCTTTGGTCACTTTTTCAAAAAACTCAATAAGGTTAGTAAGGCACGACCTACCCTTCACAAAACCATGCTGACTATCCCCAATCAATTCATTTCTCTCTAACTAACTATAAATCCTATCCCTAATAATTCTCTCCAATACCTTGCCCACAACAGAAGTAAGACTCACTGGCCTATAATTCCCTGGAAGGTCCCTCTTCCCCTTCTTAAACAATGGGACCACATTCGCTATTCTCCAGTCCTCCGGAACCACACCCGTAACCAACGAGGACCTGAAGATCAGAGCCAGAGGCTCTGCAATCTCCTCTCTTGCCTCCCAGAGAATCCTAGGGTAAATCCCGTCTGGCCCAGGGTACTTATCCAACTTCAAACTCTCGAGAATATCTAGCACATCCTCCCTATCTACTTCGATACCTTCCAGTTTGCTACCCTGTACCTCAGTGTTCTCCGTAACTACATTTACATCACATCACCCTGCGTGAATAGTTGTGATTTGTTTCAGAGGGGCACTGATGGAGACCTGGGATGTTACAGGATATCTGTATAGGCACAAAATTTGTACTACAAAACACAGGTCTGTAAATACTGTACAAAAGGTTGTACATAGGAATGTACAAGATCCAAGAAAGGAATAGAAAAGGAGTTATTTTCTCAAACAAACATTAATGCATTCCACAATTTTCAGCACAAGAACCTTATGCTTTGATTGTGTTTGTTTAAACAAGTGAAAATCTCATTTTAATTATAAATTACATTATAATCAGATGCACAAAAATGAAGCAGCAGAAAAAGATACAGTATTTACTTTGCAAAAATCTGAATGTTGAAATTAAGTCGCTTTGAAGAGACTAAGAAGCTCAAGAAGTTTAATTAATGAACAAAGGAATCTTTCCAAAGCACATGTATTTACTTTACAGAATATGTTTATGCAATTTGAAAATAAAATTATTTGTTTCCTCTGTGATTTTTCACTCATTTCAAGCAGATAAATTATTGAATGGAATAAATCAGTTTAAGATTCAGAGTTAATATATTATTCAAGTGAGCGTATCTCCTAACTAGCCAGTGCTGTCAAATCAACTAATTACTATCAAGGTATCAAAGAGATTTTGTATTCAAATTTCATTAAGCAAAGATAATGTTGAGAAATAGATTCGAGAAGAAGGGATTAGAAATAGTCTGTGACACTGAATGAAAAAAAAAATATTATTACAGATCCTAATAGCTGTGCAAAGAGCAAACAATAGTTTGAATAATTTTTCCAAAGTAGGAGCTGCATTCATTCAGGTAGAGAGAAAGTACTCCATCCTGGATTATGACTTTTAGATGATGGACAATCTTTGGGGAGTCAGGAGGTGAATTACTCACAGCAGAATTCCCAGCCTCTGATGTGTTCATGTAACGACAGTGACAAGTTCAGTTTCTAGTTAATGATAAACTTCAGGATATTGATATTGTTTTTGGAAGTGGAAATTTACTCCAAATTTCCATTGTTTAATTTCTTATGTAGTATCAGAGTTTAGGCGCCACCAGTTAGATACAAATTTTCATTCTTCACTGCCAAATAACACAATAGAGAAATTGAAGAAACGGGGTGCATATCTGTAATGAAGAACTACATCGTAGAAGTGCTCTGGATGAATAAGAGAAGTAGAAGCAGTGGACTTCATGGCCCACTGAGTCAGTTCCACTATTCAATCTTGAGCTTCAGCCCCATTCCCATGCCATTCCCCATAGGACTTAGGGTGAGGGGGGTAAGGTATAATTTGGATGCTAGAGGGAGTGTTTTCACACAGAGGGTGGTGGGGGTATGGAACGTCCTGCCAAATATAATGGTGGAGGCAGGCACTCTGGAGTTATTTAACAGATACTTAGATGGGCACATGAACAGAGCGGGAATGGAGGGATATAGAAAGGGATCATGATTTAAAAAAGGGATCATAAGCCTTAGGAGTTCCCTGGGAAGTGTGTAAATTGTCAATGATATTGATGTATTTGTTTTATCCTATAGGTACTTTGATCAGCCTTGTTGTCTAACAAGAGGCATACACACGATGGGCCATGAGAGGGCTGCTCTTGGATTTTTTGAGAGTATCCTAGTGCTTCACGTCGTTAGTGTATGCTTGACCTGGACCATTTGATGGGCAACACGACAGCTCAGTGACTATCACTGTGCTGTGCAGATACATGGATTTGGGCCTGTGTCTGTGGGAGTTTGCACATTCTTCCTGTGCTTGCGTGAGTTTTCTCCAGGTACTCCGGTTCTCTCTGACATCCGAAAGATATGCTCTTAGGCTGACTGGCAGAACAAATTCTCCCTAAATTGTCTCAAATTTGGTTCTAATGCATAGATCTATATAGACAGGATCATGGGTAGAAGTGGGAACATTAAGGTGGCAGCGTGGGCTCGTTGGGCTGAAGTGCCTGTTTCCCGTGCTGTTTTGTTCTTTGTATCCCTTGGTTCCCGTGAGACAAAAAAAACTGTTAGTCCCAAACTTAAATGTATTCCATGATGGGGCATCCATCAGCCCCTACAGCAGAGAATTCCAAAGATTCATAACCCTTTTGAGTTGATCACAACTTGATGGAAGTATCAATGGTGTCACGAGTGCAAAATGTACTCTGGCCAGGGAACTTCGATGGCCATCATGAAGAGTGACTCAGTAGCATCAGGACTGACTGAGTTCTAAAAGACACAGCTGCTAGAGTGGGTCTGTGGCAGGTGATGAGGGATCCAAGAGGGAAAAACCTACTTGACTTTGTCTTCACACAGTCCTCATGAAGACAAGAGTTCTGTTTTCACACTGAGGATACCTGCCATCGTATTGTGTGGCACTACCACTGTGCAATTGGGACCAATTTTGAACAGATCCAGAAACCCGTGACTGAGTAACTTGGTGATGTGGGCAATCAGCAATAGTACTCAAACACAATCTGTAACCTCACCGCCTCACATATTCTCCATTTTACCTTCACCATCAAACCAGGGTATAAAGCCTCGTCCTGACCTTATTACAGCCTTGGTTCAAACATGGACAAAAGAGCTGAACACCAAAATTGGCATCAAGAAGCTTGAGAAAAACTGGAGTCAATGGGAATCAGAGGGGAATCTCTCTGCTGGTCAATCACACCTAGCACAAAGGTTGTCATGGTTGGAGATCAAACATCTGCCTTCCAGGGACATCACTACTCTAGTTCCTCAAGGTAGTGTCCTCAGCCCATCCATACGCAGCAGCTTCATCTTCCATTACAAAGTCAGAAGCGGGGATGTTAGTTGACAATTACACATTGCTCAGCACCATTCACAATTCCTCAGATACAGCGATTTCTGGAAAATTTCCAGGCTTTGGCTAATATGTGGTAAATAATATTTGTATCTCACAAATGCCAGGCAATGACCACTACTAACAAGAGATGAATTTAATCCACATACCATGACAATCAATGGCATTATCATTGTGTAATTCTCCTGCTATCAACATCGGACGGGCGGGGTGTGTGTGTGTGTGTGTGTGTGTGTGTGTGTGTGTACGCGCACACAGAGAGCGAGAGACACACACACACACACACACACACACACACACACACACACACACACACACACAGAGGGAAGGAGGGAGAGCGGGAGGACTACTGACCAGAAACTGAACAGAACCATATAAATACTGTGGCTACCAGAGCTGGTAACAGAAGGAACGTACCTCCCAGTTTGTTGGCCATCTACACGGCACAAGTCAGGGGTGTGATGAAAGACTCTCCACTTGCCTGGGCAAGTACAGCTCCAATAACACAAAAAGTTGACCACCATACAAGACAAAACAGCCCGCTTCGCTGGCGTCCCATCTACAAACATTCAATCCCTCCATCACTGACAGGTAGCAGCATTCTTTACCATATACAAGATGCAGCAGGAACTCACCAAGCTTTCTTAGACAGCACCTTCCAAATCCACAACGGCTGCTACCTAGAAGGGCAAGAGCAGCAGATACAGGGGAACGTCACCATCTAGAAGTCCCCTTCTAAGCTACCCCTTGTCCTGACAAGGAATTATAATTGCTGTTCCTTCACTGTCCTTCGGTAATCCAAAGTGTATCGCGAGAAACCACACATACTTTTATGTTCATCACCACTGGACTCCATAATTGATTTAACAGTCTGATCAGTAATAACATTATTTCAAATTGTGAAATATTTACATTCACTTAAAGCTATTTTCATTAAACGTAAGCTGGGAACAATAGCCGCAATGGCTTAGCGGGAGCAAAATAATTTTTTTTAAAGAATTGATATTCTGAATATTCTAGAGAATTTGAAACTTTGGGGTGAAAATAATTACATGAGTCATTGTATAGCATAACTGGGCATTATGTTAAAATTGTACCATAGAGCAAGATGGGCATTTTCCTGATGAATTATTCTCATTCAACTATTTCCCCCTTCTCTCACATACAGATACAGAAAACGAAGATCAACCCTCATCTCCACAGTGGAGAAGAAACTTACCATTCCCAAACTCGGAGACTTTTATCATCAGAAGTGCTCACAAAACGCCTGTTCTCATCCACAAACGTGATGGTATTAACAGCTCCCAGATGCCTATCGTACTCCTGAACAATCTCCCCAGATCGAATATCCCACTGTAAAGGAAAATTTGATTCTTCAGTCGTTTTAAGGAAAGATAAAACGTGGAAAATTGTTCTTACACAACAACTATGTTAACACTCAGAAGCTCCACCGTTATAGAAAAAAAGACTAGCAACATTCCTCTTCAAGGAATTTGAATTCTTCCATCCAACTACTGTAAGTAATTTTAAAAATTTACTTCCGTTAAAAGAACTGCAGAGTTTTGAGATATAGGTACATGCTCTTTTTACAAAAGTTTTATTTTCTTCCTGGAAGTATTTCTCCTAATATTTGATTCTATGCTAGTATTATGTTGTCCTTGATATCAGAATTATTCTCCTAGTGCAAATAAGTTCATATTAATTACTTTCTGAAGATGAACTCTGATAAGAGAAAATTGTTTCTTGTAAAACTTTAAACTGTAACAAACTAAGATAGTTAAATGAAGCGATCTTACTGACTCGTCATACCTATTGATCGGCATGGCGGGCCAATAACATCAGGTGAGAGATGAAAAATTGATTCGCACCCTGTTTTTCGCGTCATGATGTTACTGGCCTTGTTCTGTCAACAAAATCAGCCTCACACCCAGGAGATCATTGAAACTTCCCCCCTCAAGTGGTCAGGGCAGGGTCAGACAGTGACAGCCTGACACTAGGAATGAAGATCAGCTTTTGGGGGAGGGGGGTGGGGAGTGGTGTGTGTGTGTGTGTGTGTGTGTGGTTAGTGACATTTCCTTGTACACAGTGCACTGGGAGATTGGGGTGCCTTGCACCCCTACAGTACTGATGTGAAAATGCCGGCATTAGACTGGGGTAAACAGAGTAAGAAGTTTCACAACACCAGGCTGAAGTCCAACAGATTTATTTGGTAGCAAAAACCACTAGCTTTTGGAGCGCTGCCCCTTCATCAGATGAGTGGGAGTTCTATTCACAAACACAGCACATAAAGACACAAACTCAATGTGAGTCTTTACAGATAATCAAGTCTTAAAGGTACAGGCAATGTGAGTGGAGAGACGGTTAAGCACAGATGCGTATTGTCTCCAGCTAGGATAGTTAAGTGAGATTTTGCAAGCCTAGGCAAGTCATGGGGGTTACAGATAGTGTGACATGAACCCAGTTGAGGCCGTCCTCACGTGTGCGGAACTTGACTATCAGTCTCTACTCAGCGACTCCGCATTGTTGTGTGTCGTGAAGGCCGCCTTGAAGAATGTTTACCCAAAGATCAGAGGCCAAACGCCAAGTGACTGCTAAAGTGTTCCTCAACAGGAAGAGAACACTCTTGCCTGGTGATTTGTGTGTTCATTCACCAGTTATCGTAACATCTGCATGGTGTCCCCAATATACCATGCCTCAGGCCATCCTTCAGGTACACAATATTGGCTGAGTTGCAAGTATATGTATTGTGTACCTGGTGGGTGGTGTTCTCATGTGAGATGATGGCATCCATGTCGATGATCCAGCATATCTTGCACAGGCTGCTGTGGAAGGGTTGTGTGGTGTTGTGGTCACTGTTCTCCTGAAGGTTGGATAGTTTGCTGTGGACAATGGTCTATTTGAGGTTGTGCCATTATTTGAAGGCAAGAAGTGGTGATGGCCTTGGCGAGATATTCGCCTTCATCAATGGTATGTTGAAGGCTTCGAAGAAGATGTCGTAGCTTCCCCACTCTGGGGAAGTACTGGATGACAAAGGATACTCTGTCTGCCTTGACCCATGTTTGTCTTCTGAGGAAGTCAGTGCGGTTTTTCGCTGTGGCACGTCAGAACTGTTGATCGATGAGTCAAGTGCCATATCCTGTTTTTAAGAGGGTATCTTTCAGCATCTTGCGATCCTTCTCATCTGAACAGATCCCTTCTCCACCTCTTCCCAATTCCTGCCCCTACAGTTCAGCAGCCAGCTTCCCAGTGTAAATACTCTGTCTACTGCCCCCACTGGCAAGAGTCGCAGTCTGTCTAATTTTTTCCTAAGTGCCATACGATTGCATCTGAGAGCTTGCCCAAAAAAAGGGTACGATTCTCTCCTGTTTTCACGCTTTATTAGCACTTAGAATTTTTTTGGTAAGATCACGCCCACAGATTAATTTGAAGTACAATAAAGGGTCATCTTTGCTTAATTTTGAAAGCTGCAAATGAAGAGAAAATATAATTGTCAAATCACTGGCTTCCAGAAATCTTAGCTATTCCCTGAAAGGATGTGAACAAAACAAGGTGAAGAATGTGGCTTGTCTCCACTTCCTCCAAATTCCTGTCAACGTTCCCCACCTTCTCCCTTTGGCTGTGGCTTTGTGCTGCAGGATTTGCATCTGACAGATTTCTAAAACTGTCAATCGAGTTGCTTGTGGGTGGTACACCTACAAAAAAATATTTTAGAAAAACAGGAATCCCTGTATTCCAGGTTTCGCAACATTAGAACTGCAGCCCCTTGCATGGAACACAACTCCAGGCTAGATCAAAGTCTTGATTTAAATTATTGCAATCAAGGCATTTAGTTGTGAGTACCGCCCTAAAAAACACCCCTCAACAATTTCAGCCTCCAAATGACTTTAGGAATTACTCATTTAGTCCAGTCCCTGACTAAGGACAGGACAGGACAGGTTAAGTACAGATCTTTTTTTGGTAACTAATCATCATAATTTTATTTCTGACCTTAGACTATCCATGGACAATGGCATTGAAATGTGAGCTATTGCTGAAAGACCCATTGGCAGCACTTTGTTATTTTAACTTCTCTTGACCTTATATAAAATTTTCATACAAATGAGTGGACTAATCCCAGCAGGTTTCTGGTACAATTTCTAAATTATCCCATGGCTTTGCAAACATCTGAGGCTGCTTAAGTTGTTTAAAAATTAGTGGAGAATAATTAATTAGTTAAGAATGTCTTTTTAAACAGTGGGTATGTGTTCTTCCTTCACTGTTTAATTGAAAAGCTAATGTTACATTTTGTCAACATATCGTTACAGTCGTCCTTCACTTACAGAAAATTAAATCATTTCAAAAACACAAAAGTCCCACCAAACCCAGACTTGGAGACACTTATATGACTCCATTCGCCCCTACGCACAAATGTTTTATTGTTTTCCAAAGTATAGCAATGCTAACTAATACTGGCTTCATTCTCAAAATGAAAACATTTTCCTTCCTCGCGTTCTTGCTAATATCTAGTTTTGTTGCCATACCATCAAAACAGAAACACATTATAAATTAGCCAGGGAAATTTGATACATCTACTTCTAAACACTCAACAAAACATTCAGCAAAAGAAAAACAGATTGGTTGGCGAGATATGCAAAACTTTGTCACACAGGCAGTCACTATTGCTTTACATTGTTATCTATTTTTAATTAATGACCCAAAAACGCAAATTGGTCTGAACTGTAAAACAAAAATCTACAGTTTACGTTTTTAAAAGACAGATGGGAAACTGATCGAAGTATCTACCAATACTTCTCTGCAAGGCTGACACAGCATGACGTGATGGCCTCCCTATCAGTGAAGTAGCCACTCCATCATTCTGCACTTGGTACCAACATTTGAGTCAACTAAATAAATAATGAAGAATAGAACAACATATTTCTGGAAGATTGCATTGCTGCCATATAGCTGCTGCTGCCTACAGGGAAGAAAGGATAAATGTTACATATGTGCTAGTGCATTGTATGCAGAAATATTGCTGTTTTTGGATTTCCAAAAAGCGTTTGATAAGGTGCTTCACAAAAGATTGCTGCAGAAGGTTAAGGTGCAGGGAGTCGGGGGTAGGGTGTTAGACTGATAGAGGTTGTCTAATAGGAAGCAGAGGGTAGGTATTAATGGGTGCTATTCTGATTGACAGCTGGTGACTGTAGTGAAGGACGACTGCAACGACATGTTGACAAAATGTAACATTAGCTTTTCAATTAAACAATGAAGAAAGAATATATACTCACTATTTAAAAAGACATTCTTAACTAATTAATTATTCTCCACTAATTTTTAAACAACCTTAAGCAGCCTCAGATGTTTGCAAAGCCATGGGATAATTTAGAAATTGTACCAGAAACCTGCTGGGATTAGTCCACTCATTTGTATAAAAATTTTTATGTAAGTTCAGTGCTGGGGCCTCAACTATTTACCATTTACATAGATGATCTGGAGGAAGGGGTAGAGTGCAGGGTGACGAAATTTGCTGATGACACGAAGATGAGTGGAAAAGCAAATTGCGTGGAGGGTGTGGAAAGCCTGCAGAAGGATCTGGATAGGTTGAGTGAGTGGGCGAGGACCTGGCAGATGGAGTATAATGTTAGCAAGTGTGAGGTTATCCACTTTGGGAAGAATAATGGTAGGAAGGACTACTATTTAAATGGAGAAAAGCTGCAGCATGCAACGATGCAGAGGGACCTGGGGGCCTTTGTACACGAATCGCAAAAACACAGTATGCAGATGCAGCAGGTGATTAAGGCGGCAAAAGCAATGTTGGCCTTTGTAGCTGGGGGATAGAATATAAAAGTAGGGAGGTTCTGTTGCAGCTGTATAGGGTACTGGTGAGGCCACAGCTGGAGTACTGTGTGCAGTTTTGGTCGCCGCATTCGAGGAAGGATATATTGGTCTTGGAGGGGGTGCAGAGAAGGTTTACTAGGCTGATACTGGAGATGAGGGCGTTGGATTATGAGGAGAGACTGAATAGGCTAGGTTTGTACTCTTTGGAGTTTAGAAGGCTGAGAGGAGATCTTATAGAGACGTATAAGATAATGAAGGGGATGGATAGGGTAGAGGTTGAAAGACTCTTCCTGCCTAGCAAAGATAGCAGGACTAGAGAGCACAGCCTCAAGATTAGGGGGGTGTGGTTCAGATCGGAGTTGCGGAAGGGTTTCTTCATGCAAAGGGTGGTGAATCTTTGGAATTCTCTGCCTGATGAGGTGGTGGAGGCTTCCTCACTGAATGTGTTCAAGTCAAGAGTGGATAGGTTTTTAATTGACAAGGGAATTAAGGGTTACGGGGAGAAAGTGGGAAAGTGGTACTGAACCACTAGAGGTCAGCCATGATCTTATTGAATGGCGGGGCAGGCTCGAGGGGCTGTATGACCTAATCCTGCTCCTGTTTCTTATATTCTTATTTGCTCGTGAGAATTGGGCTTGCTGCTGTCCATTCAAAGAACAAAGAACAAAACAGTATGGGAAACAGGCCCTTCGGCCCAACGAGCCCGCGCCGCCACCCCGATGTTCCCATCTCTACCCGCGATCCCTGTCCATGTTTATAGATCCATGGATTAAAAACCAAATTTGAGACAATTTAGGGAGAATTTGTTTTGCTAATTAGCCTAAGAGCACATCTTTGGGATGTGGGAGGAAACTGGAGCTCTCAGAGAAAACCTTTGGGTACTATGATGTACTAAAATGTATCTGATGTCAAATCAGTTTTGAGGTTAGTGCCTGTGGAGTAAACGTTTGCAGGAAGTACGCAAAATAGGCAGATCATGACTTCAATCACCCTGCAATGCTAATTTAGTGCTAGTAGTTCTGGAGCTCAAAGCTCTAAACAACTCTTCAGCTCACACAGCTGAATATGCAGAAGCAGCAGGAAGGACATCCCGCACTATAAGCGCTGTTCACTTTCAGGCTGGTTGTTAATTGATTTTTGATAGCCCACAATTGTACAAACTATTGTTGCTTTATATTATTGTAACAAGCTGCAGAAGTGTGGTTCCGGAGGACTGGAGGATGGCGAATGTGGTCCCATTGTTTAAGAAGGGGAAGAGAGACCTTCCTGGGAATTATAGGCCAGTGAGTCTTACTTCTGTGGTGGGCAAGGTATTGGAGAGAATTATTAGGGATAGGATTTATAGTTATTTAGAGAGAAATGAATTGATTGGGGATAGTCAGCATGGTTTCGTGAAGGGTAGGTCATGCCTTACTAACCTCATTGAGTTTTTTGAGAAAGTGACCAGAGAGGTGGATGGGGGTAAGGCGGTTGATGTAGTATATATGGACTTTAGTAAGGCTTTTGATAAGGTGGCCCATGGAAGACTTCTACAGAAAATGCAGATGTGTGGAATAGAGGGTGATTTAGCTAATTGGATTAGAAATTGGCTGGCAGATAGAAGACAGAGGGTGGTGGTTGATGGGAGATATTCATCGTGGAGTTCGGTGACGAGTGGTGTGCCTCAGGGGTCTGTTTTGGGGCCCCTGCTGTTTGTAATTTTTATAAATGATCTGGATGAGGGTATTGAGGGATGGATCAGTAAATTTGCAGATGATACTAAAGTTGGTGGAGTGGTAGATAGTGAAGAGGGGTGTTTTAGTTTACAGAGTGACTTGGACAAGTTGCAGAGCTGGGCCGAGAGGTGGCAAATGGAGTTTAATGTGGAAAAGTGTGAGGTAATGCACTTTGGCAGGAACAATAAATGTGTAGAGTATAGGGCTAATGGTAGGGCTCTTAATAGTGTTGAGGAACAGAAGGATCTTGGTGTATGTGTCAATAGATCCCTGAAAGTAGGCAGTCAAGTGGATAAAGTTGTTAAGAAGGCTTATGGAGTCTTAGCTTTTATTGGTAGGGGGATTGAATTTAGGAGCCGCAGCATCATGTTGCAGCTGTACAAAACTCTAGTGCGGCCGCACTTGGAGTATTGTGTGCAGTTCTGGTCGCCACATTATAAGAAAGATGTGGAGGCATTGGAGAGGGTACAGAGGAGGTTTACCAGGATGTTGCCTGGTATGGAGGGCAGGTCCTATGAAGAGAGGTTGAAGGATTTGAGGTTGTTTTCGTTAGAAAGGAGGCGTCTAAGGGGGGATCTTATTGAAGCATATAAGATGATTAGAGGTTTGGATAGGGTGGACAGTGATAGCCTTTTTCCTAGGATGGAGAAAGCTAGCACGAGGGGACACAGCTTTAAATTAAGGGGTATGAGTTATAGGACGGATATCAGAGGTAGGTTCTTTACTCAAAGAGTGATTAGGGAGTGGAATGCCCTGCCTGCAGCTGTTGTAGATGCGCCAAGTTTGGTGGCGTTTAAGAGGTTAGTTGATAAGTATATGGATGAGAAGGGAATGGTTTAGTTAGGAGGGGCATTGCTTTTTATTTTGGTCGGCACAACATCGAAGGCCGAAGGGCCTGTTCTGTGCTGTATTGTTCTATGTTCTAAGTCTAAAGGTAGTGATGTGGTAAGTGCTGAAGAACTGTTTACTGACTTCAAGGCTTATGCATAAATCAGTTGCTTTTAAACATGGGTGCAGAATTTCCCTTAGAATATAGCATGACTTGAGAGAATGAATATGGGCTACATAGAGCAGGACAAGCTGATGAAAAGAGGATTATAAGAGGAGAAAGCTGTTGGGTGGGTGATGGAGATGTGATGATTTAAGCAGCGGCTGAAGCTATTGGTAGTATATGATATTTAAAGAAAAATTCACCGATCTTAACCAATTTTGTCAGATCACAGAATTTCTTGCAGCATTGCCAGCAGGTCTTTGGGTTTTCATTCCTGGTACTGACTTCCATGGCAACTGTTCCATCTATCCTTGGACCATGTGTCTGGAAGGCTTCCTCCTCCCTCTTGTGGATATGGAACATCTCCACTCCAACCTCCTCCATTAAGATTTACAGTAAATCATTGGTACATCTTGGAGCCCATTGTTTTTGTCGTGGAGTCATTTCTCACCTTTTCCCAGATTAGATTTCCTTGAATCACAAACCTAACAGCTGTTTCAAAAACAATATATTTCATCTACGGTCGCTTCCACCCCTCCACACCCCCATCTTTAAGAGGTACAGGATAGCTTTAAATAGTTCATACTAACAACAATGACCTCCCCAGATGATGTACCCAGCCAATGAAAAATACTGGCTGAATGCAAAGATCATTAAAATGAGTTAAGTTGGCATGCTGCTTGCAATGCAATCAATAGATGCTGGTTAATCTCACATGCCGATTCCCACACAGAAGAAAAACAGCATAGAAATCAATTACTCAAAATCGCTTTTGCTGTTTTGCGAAGCTGCTTACAGCATCACTGTCAGAATCAGCAGGCCATTTGGCTGCCCACTCACTGCATGGAAAACATATGAAAATGAAAGTCCTAATAAAATGCAAATATGGAAAAATATGGAATTATAACTTCATTATTTCTCACAGTGGTCTAATTGCCTCTTGAATTTTGAGAGGCTATTGAAAAGTCATTAACATAATACAACAGAATTTAAAACAGGAAAAGATTCTTACCTGGACAATTTTCTTATCTGACATTCCAGCCACAAACAGATGCTGCTTGTCTTCATCAGGATTGAATTTGACACAGTATGGAACTTTTCGATTAGAAAACTTGGCTGTACATTTCCCTGAAGGCAAAAAAACAATATAAAAAAGGATAAGACAATGGCGTAAGGGATTATACAGCATTTCAAACTACAGAACAATTTCTTCAAAGACACTACTATAAAATTAATTACACAATGAACATATACATGAGTGAAATCCTTCACTGAGCTGTCATTGCAATGGCACAGGAGGTAGTATGTTCGGGGTGGAGTGGTGGTGGTATGCTGGAAGGAGGTAGTATTTGATGGTGAGCAGTTACAGGTGTGTGGGAAGAGAGAACAATAAATGAACAACAAAAAAGATTCATATTCCTTTATTTTTCAGAATTCTTAAAAACAAATTTAAAAATTGTAAGCAATCTTCCAAGTATTACCAAGGAGATGACTTATGGTAGTGTGTAGGTAACTGATCTGAAAAAGTAGCGAAAGCAGATTCTATTGCAATTTTCAAAGCAGAGTTAGAGAACAACTTGAAAAGCAGAAATTTGTAGGAGTAGGAATAAAGGTTTGGGAGTGGAATTAAATGGATAGCAACTTCAAAGAACATGATTTCCTAGGTATGGTAGGCTGAACGGTTCAGCCCATCATATCTGTGCTTCATGGTTCTAAAATTCAATAATTTCCTCTAAGAAGGGATATCCAATGTCCACACATATCAAAATGTTTTTACAGTTCAGTCACATTTTAATTTAGATAATGAGCTGCAGGTGCTGAACTACTGATGACTGTCAACTCACTTGTCTGTTTGGGGCTTTTTTGATTTGATTTATTGTCACATGTAGTAGTATACAGTGAAAAGTATGATTTCTTGCGTGATATACCATACATAGAGAAGGAAAGATGAGAGTGCAGGACAGTGTATCTTTCAGTGCAGAAGAGTGCAGGACAGGACTTTTGTATCTTTTTCCTGATGGAAGAAGGTAAAAGAGGTAATGTCTGGGGTGCACAATTATGCTGACCATTTTTTGAAGGCAGTGGGAGGTGCAGATAGCGTCAATGGATGGAAGGCTGGTTTGAGTGATGGACTAGGCTTCACCTTTGTCCTTTGTAAGTTCTTGGAATCACTGGGAAGCAGACTGACCTGAAGCAGGTCAAGCTCACTGTGAAGCAGATGGGGAGGAGTGTAAAGCAGGTCAGGATCTCTATGTAGCAGATCAGGAGCAATGTGAAGCAAAAATAAAAACAAAAAATGTTGGATAAACTTAGCAAATCTGGCAGCATCTGTGAGATCTTAATTACTCTTCTACAGAGCTAAGTGTGAAGCAGATCAGGATCACTGAAGCGAGAGAGAGAAAAAAATTCCAACAGTGATATCACAGAAAGGTAGTGATTTAATTGGAAGCTGCGTATTTTAACTTTGTTTTCTTTTCTGCAAAGCTAGAGACTAAATCTTTTGAGACTTTCCAAAAAGAAATTGGATCATTATATACATAAAGGATGAGACCAGAGTGATAGAAATGTCAGTCAAGTCATATTTTATTTTAGTAGAAAGAATGAATATCTTTAATGGAGCCAAGAACGCATAATCATTGGAATGCTTTATCGCTTTGATTATAACTGGGATGATAACACAAAACCCTAAGATGATATTTTGAGCAGCCCAGGTGGCTACCTCTGAACTGATTCTTGAAGCAATGGGTATATGCAACAACACCCCATCCCCTGAACAAAAATGCTGCCTTGGTAGGTACTTTCATCTAGCAGAAAAACTGATCAAAATCCAGTCCATTTTGGACGGAACTTTACAACGCCCATGCAGGTAGATTTGGTGCTGGGGAACAGAAAATAATCGGAAAAACATTATTCCAACATGCTCCCATTTTCCTGAAAGTGGCTTCTGTGTGCTGATGACCAACGACTCAGCAGGAGAAAGGAACTATCTAATATAATTAATGATGCATTGTAAAGGCATTTTCCAAAGGCAATGAAATTTTACCAACACTGCCCAGAACCTCTGCTCATAGAAGATGAGTGCATAATGGGAGATTGCCTATTATTTTCAATGACAAGCAATCTGCATATAAAGATGCCAGTCAGCAAACCTGAAGTCATTGGCAGGCAGAGGATTGCATGAGAATGATTATATCCTGCAGGCTGATAGTGCTTGTGGTGAAGAAATGGTTGCTGTTTTCTCCATTTTGTCCTGGCACAACGGTTTGCACTGCTGCTTTACATCACCAGGGACTTGGTTTGATTCGTGGTTTGGGTCAGTGTTGTGTGGAGTCTGCACGTTCTCCCCATGTCTGCATGGGTTTTCTTTGGGTGCTTTAGTTTCCTCCCACAATCTGAAAGACCTGCTCGTTATGTGCATTGGCCATGCTAAATTTTCCCTCAGTGTACCAGAACAGATGCCGAATGTGGCGATTAGGGGATTTTCACATTAACCTCACTGCGGTGTTAATGAAACCCTACTTGTGACATTAAGACATTAACTTTAAAGTTTAACTCTTGATCTATTTGCTCAGCAACAATCTCAGAAAACACAGTGAAGGCTGCTGCCTGCATTTTCGTTTGCATGCTCTGAATACCCTCCCATCTCCTCAATCTGCTTTGCATTCATCCCTGAGACACCATCTTAATTGGACTCCTTCCTGAAGATTGTACTGGCAGTCCCACTGCTGCAGCGATTGGATTCATAACCTTAAAATGGTCCCACCAAACAAAAAAACGTCATTCAGCCTAATTCTAGAAAAAACATCAGTTGACGATAATTGTTATGAATTTACTACATTAGAATAGAAATTGGTTGAAAAGGAACAAATTACTGAGTTGCAAAAATGCATTTCCATTTATCTTGTGCCTTTCATGATCACTGAATTTCTTAAGATACAGGCAAAAATTGTGGATGCTGGAATCTCAAACAAAAACAGAAAATGGTGTAAAATCTCAGCAGGTCTGACAGCATCTGTTCTGACTCAAAACGTTGCCTCTATTGTCTCTCCATAGATGCTGTCAGACCTGATGAGATTTTCCACCATTTTCTGTTTTTGTTGTGGCTGGACTTCTCAAGGTATTTTAGAGCCAATTAAGTATTTCTGAAATGTAAAGGTAAGGCAAAGTCGCCATAGTTCCAGATGACAATAGGCTGTAGGAGAGAGCTGACTGTGTTAGTTTTAGTCTAAAGATCTCAATTTAATACATCATCAAAAAAATGGCAGCTCTGATAATGTTGCACTCCCTCAGCACCCCCCACTGAAGTGCCAGCTTTCATTTTTGTGGGAGGTGAATCTGGAACCTTCTGAACAAGAAGCAAGGAAGTGTTACCAACTGCACTACGATTGAAACTCATACAATCGGCATATATTGTACACATATCATTCGTAGATGACGACTGGAGAGTTTCAAAGAAAAAACAGTATTTTTACGCACCTGTCTCAGTGTCCCAGAGTTTAAGGTATCGATCATAAGCAGCACTGAGAAACTGAGTACCATCATTGTTAAAGCATACGTCTCTTACAGCTTTATTATGGCCTTAAAGAGAAATAAATAAGGGAAAAAGAAGTATATTAACACTGATGACATCAATGACTGTAAATGTTTCATGATGAAATTCATAGAACACAAGCTTTGTGACTATGTCTATAAAGTAGTCTATTTGTTACAATAAGAAAATGACTTCTAACGTCCTTAAAACAAAACCTTCAAAAAACTGTTTCAACAAGAATTTCAAACATATTTAAATACAATTAGAATTATCCAATGCAATACACATTTAATGTTGCATTCACTCTAAAATTATACATATATTAAAGCACTATTCAGATAAATCAATACATGGTTAAAGTTTAAGTTTATTTATTAGTGTCACAAGTAGGCTTATATTAACATTGCAATGAACTTACTGTGAAAATCCCCTGGTGGTCACACTCCTACAGCTGTTCAGGTGCACTTAGGAGGAATTTAGCATGGCCAATGCACCTAACCAGCATGTCTTTCGGACTGTAGGAGGAAATCAGAGCAAACTCACACAAATATGTGGAGAATGTCCAAACTCTACACAGACAGCGACCCAAAATGTAAACTGAACCTGAATCTCTGCTGCTATAAGGCAGCAATGCTAACGACTGTACCACCATGCTGCTTAGTCCAGGATTTGAATATTGTTGCAAGTAGAGACATGTTACCAAAGCTTTCCATCTTGCACCCATCAGGACAATAGGGAGCTGATAGATTCACCATTCACCTCCGATTGGTTGAAGCATTATAACAGTTTGAAGTTTGGTATTCATACATTTGTCCTGATAATTACTCTTGAGCTACATGGATTGCTATCACTACAGCAGGTATTTAAAAGTCAACCATGTTACTGCGGGTCTGAAGTCACATGTCAGCCAGATCAGGTAAGGATGGCAGACTGCCTTCCTATAAAGGGCATTGTGAACTAGTTGGGCTTTTAGTGCAATCTGACCACGACATCAGCTTTATATTCCAGATTTTATTTAATTAATTGAAATTAAATTCCCCAGCTGCTACTATGGAAGATGAAATTTGAACCTGAATCTTGTTAACAAAGATGTTACCAAAAGCCCTTTTTTTCTGCTTTATTTCCAACAGTCATTATAATTCAAAGAAACAATTGCTCTCCCCTCTTTCTACTGATATTTTCACTTGCTTTGTTTTGTTTCCTAATTCTCTAGTTGTTGGTTTCTTGTGTGTTGTCAGATAACACCTTAAGATATAGGAACAGAATTAGTCCATCAAGTCTGCTCCACCATTTAATTATGGCTGGTAAGTTTCTCAACCACATTCTTCCACTTTTCCCCCATAACTTTTGATCCACTTACCAATCAAGAACCAAAGTGTCTTAAATATACTCAATGACTTCGCCTCCATAGCCTTCCGTGGCGATGATTTCATCAGATTCATCACTCCCTGGCTGAAGTAATTCCTCCTCACCTCAATTTTAACGGGTTGTCCCTTTACTCTGACACTGTGCCCTTAGATCCTAGTCTCTTCTATTAAAGGAAACATCTTTCCCACATCCAGGCCTTTCATTATTCTGTAAGTTTCAATGAGATATTTCCCCTTCCCCCGATGTACTATACCTTTCTGCCAGGTTAAGTGTCTAGTTTGCTGTTTCACATTTATGGATGTGATATGATGCTAGGAAATTCAAAGGAAATTACCAAATATAAATTGCTAGGTGGAATTTTTTTGCTCTCCAAATAATGAGCAGCAAAAATGTCCTTGCATAGCTTAGAAGGCTTACTTGTTTAAAAATTACAAACTGCACCTTTGAATGTACTGAAATGTAAATGTTGTCGACTGGCGAGACACTTAATTATTTGGTTAACTTGTCTTTTTACATAAGTTTGTTCTTTGCAAAACAAACTGATAATCCTCCTTTTAAATCTGGCTATTGTATGAACTAGCTTGTCACAGAATTTTACAGCATGGAAAGAAGCCTTTTGGCCTATTGTGTCCGGGCCATCCATCAAGCATCTATCTACTTGAAACCTATTTTCAAGCATTTGGCTCATATTGTTTGCTATGGTATTTCAAGTGCTCATCTAAATACTTCTTAAATGTTGTGAGGGTTCCAGCCTCTTTTAGGCAGTGAGTTCCAGATTCCCACCATCCTCTGGGTGAAAAAGTTTTGTCTCACATTTCCTACAAACCTTCTGCCCCTTAACTTAAATTTTGTTGCTTTGTAAATTTTTTCCTGACAATATTTAACATGATTGATCCTGTAACTGGTTTAAAAAAAAAAGGTAAACAAATTTTTTTTTTAAAAGGAAAGCTACTTAGCATGTAATAAATTTGGAACAACAGTGCAGCATAGCTACTTCATTTAGTTATTATTATAAAGTATGTTTTTGGTCTCCAGAGTCAGTATTTTGTTATACTGTTGCTGAGACAGAATTTGGGGCAATTGTTATGATGATTGATACTGTTCAATAATGCTCTGTGTGAAATGGCAATTGCCCACATGAACAGGCAGTGCTAAGTCATTTTAGCCATATAAAACTGTAGTTTCGTCCATTATTATGGTCCCAAGATTTGATTTACCAAATATATTTTTTTAAATCAAGATTAATTGATATCAAGCATTAGTCAAATTACACTAGGGGTACAAAAACAAAACAAATCCAAGCATTTCTATAGTGTGCGTTCAAAAACTAATAGATGGATTTCAACATAACTATCTCACAATGCCAAGGACCTGGGCTCAATTCCCTGCATGGGTCACTGTTTGCATGTTCTCCTCGTGTCTGCATGGATTTCCTCTGGCTGCTCCAATTTACTCCCTTAATCTGAAAGATGGGCTGGTTGGGTGCACTTCTCATACTAAACTCTCCCTCAGTGTACCCAAACAGGTGTTAGAGTGTGGCAACTGGGAGATTTTCATAGTAACTTCATTTCAGTGTTAATGTAAGCCTACTTGTGACACCAGTAAATAAATAATTTGGTACACAGTTAGGTTGTGGTTAGATTTTGATTATTTTCCAAAATCCTTTGGACTCTGGACTGGTTCCTAAGATTGGAGGGTAGCTAATGTAAGCCCGCTACTCAAAAAGGGAGGTAGTGAGAAAACAGGGAACTGTAGACCAGTGAGCCTAATGTCATTACTGGGGAAGTTGCTCGAGTCCATTACCAAGGAACCATTTGGAATCAGACAAAATCAGCATAGATTTAAAACAGGGAAATCGTGCTTGATAAATCCATTGTAATTTTTTTAAGGCTGTAACTGGTAGAGTTGACTGAAGAGAATCAGTGGATGTGGCTTATTTAAACTTCCAGAAGCGTTTTGACAAGGTCACACATAACAGACTACTATGTAAAATTAAAGCATGTGGGATTACTGGTAATGCCTTGAGATGAATAGAAAGCTGGTTAGCAGATAGGAAACAAAAAGTTGGCATAAATGAGTTTTTTTCTGATTTGCAGTTAGTGACTAGTAGGGTTCCACAGGGATCTGTGCTAGTTCCCCAACTGTTCATATTATATATTAGTGATTTGGAAGCAGGAACTAAATGTATTAAGTCCAAATTTACAGACAATACAAAGATGGGTGGGAGGATGAGCTGTGAGGAGGATGCAGAGATGCTTCAGTGAGGTTTGGACAGGCTGAGTGTGTGGGCATCTACATGAAAGGTGCAGTATAATGTGGTTAAATACCACTTAGGTAGCAATAACAAAAAGACAAATTATTACTTGAATGAGTGAAAATTGAGAGAAGTGGATACTCAGCGAGACTTTGTTATTCTCATGCATCAGTCACTGAAAGTAAGCGTGCAGGTGCAGCAAGCAGTGAAGGTAACAAATGGTATGTTGGCCTTTATAGCAAAAGGATTTGAGTCTAGGGATAGGGATGTTTTGCTATCATTGTATGGGGTGTTGGTGAGGCCATACCTAGAATATTGTTTTGCTGTCCTTATTTGAGGAAGGATGTCCATGTTATAGAGACAGTACAGCAAATGTTTACCAGGTTGAATCTTGGGATGGCAGGTCTTTCATAGGAGGAGAAACTATGTCAGTTAGAATTATATTCACTACGGTCGACGAAGGGCAAGCCATTGATGTTGTCTATATGGATTTCAGTAATGCATTTGACAAAGTCCCTCATGGGAGGTTAGTTGAAAAGGTCAAGGCTAATGGGATACAAGGACATGTAGCTAGATGAATAAGTAACTGGCTTGCTAATAGGAGACAGAGAGTAATAGTGGAAGGGTGTTTTTCTAGCTGGAGGTCGGTCACTAGTGGTGTGCCGCAGGGCTCAGTACTGGGGCCTCTGCTATTTGTAATATACATAAATAACTTGGAAGACGGAGTAAGTGGAGCGATCAACAAGTTTGCAGATGATACAAAGATGGCTGGACTTGCGGATAGTGAGGAGCATTGTCAGGCGATATTGCAGGACATAGATGGGCTGGTAGCTTGGGCAGATAGATGGCAGATGGAATTCAATCCTGATAAATGCGAGGTGATGCATTTTGGGAGAAAGAATGTAGGAAGGAGGTATATGATAAAGAGTTGACCTATTAAAGAGTATAGAAACACAGAGGGACATGGGGGTGCAGGTGAACAAGTCTCTGAAGGTGGCAGAGCAGATGGAGAAGGTTGTGAAGAAAGCATATGGTATGCTAGCCTTTATAGGAAGGGGTATAGAGTACAAGAGCTGGCCTTCAATGTTGCAGTTGTATAAAACATTGGTTAGACCTCATTTGGAATACTGTGTCCCGTTCTGGTCGCCTTACTACCGGAAGGACGTGGAGACTCTGGAGAGAGTGCAGAGGAGGTTTATCAGGATGCTGCCTGGTATGGAAGGTCTGAGTTACGAGGAGAGGTTAGGCAAATTAGGGCTGTTTTCCTTAGAAAGACGTAGACTTAGCGGAGATCTAATAGAGGTGTGCAAGATTATGAGGGGTATAGATAGAGTAAATAGGGTTAAGTTTGGACTCAAATAGCACGAGGGGTCACTGGCTTAGGGTGGGGGGGCAGTAAGATATAATTTGGATGCGTGAGGGAGTCTTTTCACACAGAGGGTGGAGGAGGTATGGGACGTGCTGCAAAGTAAAGTGGTGGAGGCAGGCACTCTGAAGTTATTTAAGAGATACTTAGATGGGCATATGAACAGAACGGGCATGGAGGGATATAGAAAACTGATTTAAAATAGGGATCATGAGCCTTGGGAGTTCCTTGGGAAGTGTGTAAATTGTTGATGACATTGATGTATTTGTTTTATCCTACAGGTACTTCGGTCCGCCTTGTCTAACAAGGGGCATACACACGATGGGTCATGAGAGGGCTGCTCTTGGATTTTTCGAGAATAGCCTAGTGCTTTACGTTGTTAGTGTACACTTGACTTGGACCATTTGATGGGCAACATGACAGCTCAATGACTATTGCTGTGCTGTGCAGATACATGGATTTGGGCCTGTGTCTGTGGGAGTTTGCGCATTCTCCCCATGCTTGCATGAGTTTTCTCTGGGTGCTCTGGTTTCCTCCGACATCCCGAAGATGTGCTCTTAGGCTGACTGGCAGAACAAATTCTCCCTAAATTGTATCACATTTGGTTCTAATTCATAGATCTATAAACATAGACAGGGATGACGAGTAGAAGTGAGAACATCAAGGTGGCGGCGCCGGTTCATTGGGTCGAAGGGCCTGTTTCCCGTGCTGTTTTGTTCTTTGTTCTTAGAGTTTAGAAGAGTGAAAGGAGATTTCATTGAAACTTACAAAATTAACAAGGTTAGACAAGGTAGATTCAGAAAGAATGTTCCAAATGGTGGTAGAATTCAGAACAACTAAGGAGTATAGTTTGAGGATAAGAGATAAACCGTTTATAATTGAGATGAGGAGAACCTCATTATAGAATATAACTGAGGCCAAAATATTGTCTGATTTCAAGAAGAAATTAAATATAGCTCTAGGGGCTAGAGATATCAAGGGATACGGGGGGGGGGGGGGGAGAGAGAGAGAGAGAGAGAGAGAGAGAGAGAGAGAGAGAGACTTGGATCAAGATATTGAATTTGATGATCAGTCCATGATCAAAATGAATGGCAGAGGAGGCTTGAAGGCCCAAAAGGCTTACTCCTACTTCTAGTTTCTGTGAGGATCACGACAAACTGATTTCATTTTTTAAGAATTTGTGGGTTGTTTTATTCAGACTATGTGAATTATCTCAGTTGCTGTGATGCAATTTGTCACAGCTGTAAAATGTGAGCAAGAGTTTTCACAGCAGGTTCTTGCGGCCAAAAGCCTCAGTGAGATGGTTTTGCTTTGTTTCATTATTATTACAAGTATTAGCATACAGTGGAAAGTATCGTTTCTTTAGCAGAAGTGCCAAACTTCCTTAGCCACCTTAAAAGTAGAGGCGTTGGTGGGCTTTCTCAACAATAGCATCGGCATGATGGGGAGGACTAGGATAGGTTGTTGGTGATCTGCACACCTAGAAACCTGAAGATCTTCATTTCCACTTTGTCTCCCATTGCTGTAGACAAGTTTTCCACTACCAAGAGACCTCCATATCTCGTGAATGAATAAAAATTTAATTTTGCATTTAAACTGTTTTGAAATGTTAGGTTTTTAACCTATATAACTAAGACTGCAAACATAGAAATACAAACTAGTAAATTGATAAAACAGTACACAGGCTTTCCCTCTTTTAAACTGTAAGGTATATTTGTTTAACAGAATTACAACTTCTAAATAAATAACTGAAATTACCTGTGCACGTCCATACAATTGAGGATGACCAATTTTGCTTAACTATTCTCACTGCATTCAGCACAGAATTGCACTTACCAATAAACGTTCTAATGCACCTGCGGTCATTGTAAACCTCCCAAAGCTGTAAATGAAACATTTGATATAAGGTGAAAAGGGTATATTGATTCCCAGTTCTCCTCCTGATCTCTCCAGGTTGTAAGTCTACTGCAGTTAAGAGATGGACCTCCAAGCTTGAATTGATGTGAATATTTAATTCATTATTGGAATGCAAGGAGTGAACAGCCTTGTGATAACTATTCTCAGACACTCCCTCTGTACTGAGGTTCTGAAGGTGTTCTCACCAAATGGTCAAGGTCAGATACTCTTGTAAATTAAGAATTCAAAAACTCGGCTGTAAAACAGCAGTTTGCACTCATGTAGCATTTTTAACACTGTAAAACATTCAGGCTGTGAAGTCTGCAACTGAATATCATGGTACATTTGATATGGTTAACCACACCCCTCTGTTAATGTACAGTTCCAAAATACTTTCTTTGCATGCTTCCCTTCCCAGCCAGCTCAGTGTAGCTATCATATTCTAAGCAAAGGCTTTCTTTCATCCCTACATAATCCCATTTTAATTTCCCTAAGGGTCCTACACTGGCCTTTTTGTCAACCGTTCCTTTATAACACAATCTTGTACTTATGTATGCTGGCAACCTAACTCTACTTCTCCACCATTTCCATTGATCCCTTAAACAGCTCTGTGCTGTCAGGCTACCTGTTTGAAGTCACCATGAGCCAGAATTTGCTCTAACTGAACACTAGAAGACTGATAGCATTATTTTGATTTTCTGCCAAACTCTGCTCCCTTGTAATTGACACCACCTTCTCCTTGGCCACTAAGTCTCAGCCTAACTTATATACAAGCTGGAAGACTTTGTTTCATCTAGAGAGAAGCTACAAATCTCTTTTCAGCTATGTCTTAAAAAGATGGATATGATCTGCTTCTGTCCCTTAATGCAACTTAACACTTCCAAACTAGATTTCTTCAAAGTCCTCTATATCAACCTCTTCACTCCAAACACTCTGAATGATTTAAAAATCCACTATATTCAATTAGATCTGAACGATTTTGTATTCGTCCTTCAACTGTGATCCTTTGTGGCCATAGACTGGTGCTTATTCCCAAGGCATCTAATTTAAGATCAGCCTGATCACAAATGCTTTCAAGACCTCACCCCAAGACGTACTGGCATCCTCTTGTAGTTGCACATCTCTTAGTGGCAACCCAAGTATGGCTTTATATTTCACTGTAACCAACTGATTCCTACTCTGTGTAATTCTTTCACAAAACCTCATCTATCTCTTTCTCTATATCATCACAACCTGCCACCCCAAACAAGCTTCTGTTGCCAAGTTTATTACAATAGCATGTTTTCTACTCATTTTCTTCTCTGTGAAGCAGCTTGGCATACTTTATGATTTAAATATATATATGTAAATACAAAATGAGATTATTAATTTGGAATAAAGAAAAAATATTCAACCCTGCACGTTCAACTTTGTAGCCAATTTTAGGTGGTTTACTGAATTCCCCATTAATTAAGCGAGTTCAATAAACCTACATTAACTACCTAGTGACAGCTATCTTGACAGTTACAGAAAACCGAAATGAAAACAGAACAAGTGCCCAATGTAAAATTAAATAAGTTGACATTAACTGAAGCAGTTAAGGGAGCTATTGCAATTGAATTTCAGTTTTAAAATTCAAAGGAGTAGTTCTCATGGTTTAGGATGCCACCTAAATTTCTTAATTACACGGCTACCTGATAGTATACAAAAAATTGTTTCTGGTAATAAAATTCATATTAAATTCCCACAGAAACTTAACCCATTAATGAGATTATCATAGTGACGTATTTTAAGGCATGCCAATACTGGCTAAAATACATCTCAGCACTGAAATACTAATATGAGGTTATCATGGATCAGACTTTATCAGTCGAAATTACACATAAACAGCATAGAAATGAGTGGGCAGGTGAAGCATTTACACTGAAAATAGTCTTTATTTGATTTTCAGATGAAAAATAAATGTTTGTGGCCTATATTCATGGTTGAAGGATGATATTTGAATCCATCAATTAGATTATTTTGCTGTAATCACTCTCTAAACTTCATCTCTAACCTACTACACACTGGATTAATGCCATCAGGAACTATGCAAGAAACTTTTACCTTGATTTTACAGTCCATGGAACAGGACAAAAGCAAGTGACCTGATGTTGGAAACAATCGAATTGCACTGACACCCTGAAACAGAAAAGATTGAAAATTATTTTACTAGCAAAATCCAGCAAAACTAAAATTTTAAAACTAGCAAGATTAGGCTTTTTCTGTTTCTACAGATAGGGTGTAATGGGAAATGTTCCTTAGTGTCAGGTTGATGCCAGAGTTTAGCTATACTTGAAGTCTGACCAAGGGGCAGACTAATTCTGTGAGTCTCCAGCATAGTATCTGGAATGAACAATTGCTGTGTCTAATGAAGTTTTTAATGTCACTTGGAATAAACAGAATTGACACCATGTGTACCAATGACGACACAGACATCAAGAGGATTATTATTAATTTGCATCCAACATCTGAAATTTTTTTCCAGATTCAATGGTACATTCACTTCTTTAAGTGAATTCTCTAATCTTCTGGATGACACAAAATTAGATGGAAGTTTGAGTTGTAAGAAAGATGCAAAGACGTAAAAGGGATTTGAAGAGGATAATTGAGTGGGCAAAAATTTGATGAAATACAGCAAGGAGAAATGTGAGATTATCTACTCTGGCAGGAAGTGACAGTATATCTTAAACAGTGAGAGGCTGTGAAGTGTGAATTTCAAAGGGACTTGGGTGTCCTCGTTCATGAGCTGTTGAAAGCTAACATACAGGTAATAGCAAGCAATTAAGCAGACAAGTGGAATGTTGTCCTTTAATTGAGGGGAATTTGATTACAGGAGTAAAGATGTCTTATTACAATTATTTAGAATCTTGGTGGGGCTACATCTCTTTGTCTAAGAAAGGGTATATTTGTTATCGAGGCATTGGAATGCTCACCAGATTAAATCCTGCCATGGCTGAATTGTCTTATGAAGATACCAGAGGAAACTGGTCCTGTATGGAGTTTAGAAGAATGAGTGGTGACCTCATTTAAATACACAAAATTATTCTGGGGCTCGACAGGATAGATTCAGGAAGTTTTTTTTTAGCTTTATGCATCAGCCTGTTGCATGGCACCTTGTTAATGCCCTTTGGAAATCCAAATACACTACATCCACAGGTTCCCCTCTAACTTTTCTCACTATTTCATAGGACATAGAACACTACAGCACAAACAAGCCTTTCGGCCCACAAGTTGCGCTGATCATATCCAAATATATAATTCTATCTATAACTCTCAATCTCAGTAAATCCCATGTACTCATCCAGAAGTCACTTAAAAGACTTCGCCTCTACCACCACCGACAGCAGCCGATTCCACTCACTCACACCCTGAGTGAAAAACTTATCCCTAACAGGGATCACAGGTAGAGGTGGGAACATCAGGGTGGTGGCACGGGCTCATTGGGCCGAAGGGCCTGTTTCCCACGTTGTTTTGTTCCATCTCCTCTGTACCTGCTCCCCAGCACCTTAAACCTGTGTCCTCTCGTTGCCACTATTTCAGCCCTGGGAAATAGCCTCCAAGAATCCACCCTATCTATACCTCTCAACATCTTATAAACCTCTATCAGGTTGCCTCTTAACCTTCATCTCTCCAGGGAGACGAGACCTAGCTCCCTCAACCTACCTTCATAAGACATGCCTCCCAATCCAGGCAACATCCTTGTAAATCTCCTCTGCATCCTCTCAATAGCTTCCACATCCTTCTTGTAATGAGGCGACCAGAACTGCGCACAGTACTCCAAGTGGGGTCTGACAAGGGTCTTATGAAGTTTCAGTATTAGAAGTCGGAGATAAACTCAATCCCTCAATTAATGAAGGCCAGCACACCATACACCTTCTTGACCACATCCTCCACCTGCAAGGCTGATTTAAGAGTCCTATGGACCTGGACCCAAGGTCCTTCTGATCCTCTACACTGCTAAGAGTCCTATCCTTGATATTGTATCCTTCATCCCACTGGACCTGCCAAAATGGACCACTACACATTTATCCACGTTGAAATCCATCTGCCACTTCTCTGCCCAGTCTTGCATCCTATCTATGTCTCGCTGCAATTTCTGACATCCCTCTAGACTATCCACAAAACCACCAACCTTTGTGTCGTCGGCAAACTTACTAACCCAACCCTCCACTTCCTCATCCAGGTCATTTATGAGAACGACAAACAGTAAGGGTCCTAGAACAGATCCCTGGGGCACTCCACTGGTGACTGACCTCCATGCAGAAAAAAACCCATCCACAACTACTCTCTGCCTTCTGCAGGCAAGCAGTTCTGCATTCACAAGGCAACAGCTCCCTGGATCCCTTTTCAAGCCCTCTCACCTTTTCAAGTCTTGCATGGGGGACCTTATCAAACACCTTGCTGGAGTCCACGCAAACCACATCCACCGCTCTTCCTTCATCAATGTGTTCAGTCACATTTTCAAAGAACTCAACTAGGCTCATAAGGCATGACCTGCCCTTGACAAAGCCATGCTGACTATTTCTGATCATACTAAACTTCTCTAAATGATCATAAATCCTGTCCCTCGGTATCCTCTCCATACATCCTTAAAGAATTTAAGCAAGACTGTTCAAGACTGAGACTGGTAGATTTCTATGTTAAAAACCTCAAGGCATATGGGGATAATGCAAGAAAATGATGTTGAATTGGAAGATCAACCATGATCTCATAGAATGGTGGACCAGGCTCGACAGGCTAAATTGTCTAGCGGGGAATTAATGGGGTAAATATGTGGGGCTACAAGGATAGGGCATGAGTGGGACGTTCTTTTGACTAGTCAATGCAGAAATGATGAGCCAAATGTCCTTCTTCTGTACTGCTGGGATTTTATGCTGCTATTTCTTCTGTTGTTATCACACTGCCAGTAATCCTCCTTATTTCATTTCACCTTTAACCCCAAGAAAAGTGCAATAAAGTAATGGGGCAAGGTAACAGTTAGGGAGTGGTGAAGGAACATCAGTTATGTTTTGGCAAGAATTATACTTTATTCATAACATTGCACAGTCAACACGGTATCAATTTGACACAGAATATGGTTGTATTCCCTGGAATTTAGAAGGTATTCAAGATATTAAGGAACACATACAGTTAGATGAGGAAAAACTTTTTCTGCTGGTTGGGAAGCTTCAGACTACACGTACCCGTGCATGTGCATGGAAATCTTTAACTTTTTTCTGCAAAAGGCAATTAATGCCAGATCAACAAAGTTTATATTCGAGATTTATAGATTTAGTTATCCAAAGATTTTAAAAAATATGGGGCAAATATTCACTCTCTCCTCCACCAACACACAGTGGCAACAGTGTGCACAATCTAAAAGATGCACTGCAGGAATACATCAAAAATCCTTCAATAACACATTCCAATCCACAACCACTACCTTCATTGACATTGGGTCAGAATCCTGGCACTCCCTTCCCAACACTTCTGTGGGTGTACCCAAATCACAGGGACCGCAACAATTCAAGAAGGCAACTCACTATCACCTTCTCAAGAGAAATTAAGGATAGGCATTAAATGCTGGCCTAGTCAGCAATGTCCACATCTCATGGATAATAAAAAAAAGTGGATAAATGGAGTTGAGTCACAGATCAGCCATGATCTCACTAAATGGTGAAACAGTTTCAAAGAGCTAAACTTCCTTGCCCTGTACATTCTGTCGCTTCATCTCTGGTTGAACATTAAAAACTCTGGCCAGCACACAGAAATCATGGAAACCCTACAGTGCAGCAGGAGGCCATCTGATCCACCAGGTCTGCACCAAGAGCAATCCTACCCAAGCCTTATTCCCATAACTCCACTTACTTACCCCGCTAATCCATCTAACCTACGCATCCTAGAGCACTAAGGGGTAATGTGGAACAATGTTAGACTATGGGAGGAAACCCACGCAGGCACTCCACACAGACATCGACCCAAGCTGGGAATTGAACCCAGGTCCCTGGCGCTGTGAGGCAGCAGAGTTAACCACTATGCCATCATGTCACCCTAATGTACGTTTACTTACTTCAACTACTGCTGCAATCATGACTGGTGCATGATAATTTACCTATCTGATGCACTTTGATACAGATCAAAACATAACGGCGAGAAAATACAGACCAAAAGCAAAGTTCTGAAACACTAGCCTAACAAGCCTAAGTTTACAATTATAGAAAACTATTTAAAGAGAGTCCCAATATATAAACTCTCAAATATTTAAAGCAAAGGGAATTTTATTTACTGGCTAGAGAGCAAGTCAGAGACTCATGTCACCACTTTTAAGAAAGGCCTGCCACCTGTATGTAATCTAATAGGATTAACTACTGTGTTCCTGGTATGACAAGCCTACACTTGCTGCTGTGTTAATATCAATGGTATGAAATAAAGTCCTTGAGGGTCTCAATTAGTCATGGGGTTTAATTGGGGTGGCGATGGGGGCCCCACTTTGTCCTCTTGCCATCAAACTTACCGCAAAGGTGGCCATTAAATTCTTCCCCTTAAAAAGAACAATGTTTGTTCCCTTTCTTCCACTTCCCAGGCTATGGATCAGTTGTGGATATTACGCATGCTGTGTTCTGATGTCATAGCAATCGTCTTCAATGCACTCTCTCTCCCTCTCTCTCACACCATGTGAAAGTGCTTGCTTGCCCTCTGCCACACTTTTCATCCTACACATTCCCAACATTCAGGAAAGAGGAGAACACATCACATTTTGTTCTTCCCTGCTTATTAGCAAGGATATCAGCTTGCTAAACAGTAGCGCATCGTCACCTAGCTTAAGTGACAAATATCAACTTAGAAATACTAATGGAGTAGACTTCTGGCACAAATCCAATCACAATTTTCTCAGTTTTTTTTAGAAAGGCAAGTTTTTCACTAGTTCTGAGAGGGACATAGCCTAACCACATTGCCAAGCTCGGTTTCACAGAAATCAGTTGCCATTTTTAAAAGGGTGCCCCGATCTCAAAATGAAATTGAAGACTCACTGCCACTGCAAACCACCCCCCCCCCCCCCCCCACAACCCCAGCCTCACCTCCCTACCATGGACATCAGGGACTCCCCTATCCCATCACCTGAAGGAATGTTACCCCACTATCCCAACAAAGATCACTAGCACTGGGGACTTAGGGCCCTCATGATGAGTCTTTCTTCATGACCCCCTACATGCTCCCGCTCATGTCCCCTTTCTGGCCCCCTTTCATGCTTCACCCTCTTGGCATTACCCCAGCACCCTGGCAGAGCCTGCTTTGCAGTGCCAGGATGACAAGTGGCACTGTCATGCAGGCACTGCCCAGCCATGTTCCTGACTAGGGTTATATGTCATGGCCATAATGCCTGCTCTTCAGGGATTGAACCCAGCACCTTGGCATTATTAGTCAGCAATGCTACCTACTGTGGCACCGTACCACCCAAAGTGAGGAAGGTAGAAAAAAAGAAAGGCAGAATGTAATTTTATTATATAAAATAATAATGCCGTGTTCAGATAAGGATCACTTTGGCAGGCTGCCTGACAGGGGATTATCGTCTATAGCCAAAGGCCTAGAGGATGAGTGAGGTCAAAACAATATCATTGCCAAAACACACTGGACTATTCATATTACATAACTGCCTCAAATAGCCATAGTTGGACAAATAGTAATACATTAAACTGGTGACTAAAATCAAACTAAAATGTACATTTTGCAATGTTTAACAGGCAACATAAAAAACCTTCAATTATCACTGAGTAAATACACCATTATGATGTGCAACACTAAACAGTATGGTATAGATAGCCCCAAGTTTTACTGCTATTTTGTACTAAATTAAGTTATCACAGCCACACCTTACTGAGGGCATACAATAACCCACAATAGGCAAGGGAGACTAGCCAACTGTCTCATTCTTAACTGCTATCAACTGAGCTCTATTACAAGTGCATAGCAGACATTGAGGCAAAAATATATCAAGCTTGGCAATGGTGTCCTACGGTTAAACAGGTTATCAGCATTTGTTGCAAAGGCTCATTTTGCTAAGTGTGCACTGTGTAAGAAGAATAAAGGACAGCAGCACAAAAAATAAGTTGCCATCCTCAGAACAGCAACAACAACAAAAAATAAATAAGAAAAATTAAGTTGGAAAGCTAAACTTTAGGAAGTATAAACGCAAACTGCTCACTATCTCTTTACAAGTCAAACCCCTCATCACTGGAATCAATCTTGTGAACTTCCTCTGAACCGCCTCCAATGCAACTACATCCCTCCTCAAGTAAGGAGGCCAAAACTGTATACAATAGCAACAACATTTCCTTACTTTTATATTCTATTCCTTCCGTGATAAATTCCAAGATTCTATTTGCTTTCCTTATTACTGCTGTATCTGCATACTAATTTCCTGTGATTCATGCATGAGAATAGCCAGATCCCACTGCACTAAAGCACTATGAAGTTCCTCTTCCTTTGGATAATAATTTTCCTTTGTACTTCTCCTACCAAAATGGTAACCTCACAATTACCCACATTAAACCACATCTGCCAAATTTTGACCCATTTATTTAACCTATCCATGTAAGAACATAAGAATTAAGAGTAGGAGTAGGCCATCTGGCCTCTTGAGTCTGCTCCATCTTCAATAAGATCATGGCTGATCTTTTTGTGGATTCGGCTCCACTTACCTGCGTACTCACCATAACCCTTAATTTCTTTACTGTTCAAAAATGTATCTATCCTTGCCTTAAAAACATTCAATGAAATAATCTGAACTGCTTCCACAGATTCACAACCCTTTCTGTGAGAAAGTTCCTCCTCAACTCAGTCCAAAATCTGCTCCTCCTCATTCTGAGGCCATGCCCCCTCGTTTTAGTTTCAGCTGTCAGTAGAAACAACTTCCCTGCTTCTATCTTTTCTATTCCCTTCATAATCTTATGTGTTTCTATAAGATCTCCCCTCATTCTTCTGCATTCTAATGAGTACAGTCTGCTCAGTCTCTCCTCTTAAGCCAACCTTCTCAACTCAGGAATCAATCCAGTGGATCTCCTTTGCACCCCCTCCAGTGCCAGCATAGCCTTTCTCAAGTAAGGAGACCAAAACTGTACTCAGTTCAGTTTTATCTCCTTATAAATACATTTGGTCTCTTTATAAACATCCATTTGTAAATTTCTTATTTCATTATTGCAACTTAAAATCTCACTATTTTAGTGTCATCTGCAAATTTGTCTAGGTACTTACAACCCCTTACTGAAGTCATTAATATAGAATGTAAATAGCTGGGGCCAGAGGACTGAACCCTGTGGCACCCCACTAGTTACATATTGCCAACCTGAAAAAGACTCAAAGTTTAACTCGAATCTCTGCTTTCTGTTGGTTTGTCAGTCCTCTATCCAAACTAATATATTACCGCTAATCCCATATGAACTAACCTTTTGTGTGGCACCTTATTAAATATCTTCTGGAAGTCCAAATATGCTACATCTACAGGACTGCTTGTAATATCTTCGAGGAACTCAATCAAATTAGTCAAAAATGATTCACCCTTCATAAAACCGTGCAAGCTCTGATGGATTGCCTTTTGACTTTCTAAGTGTGCTATTATTACTTCCTTTATAATGGATTGTAACAATTTCCCAACAACAGATTTTAAACTAATTAGCCTAGAGTTTCCCACATCTTGCTTCCTCTCTTTTTGAATTAGAATGTTACATTAGCATTTTTCCAATCCACTAGAACCATTCCTGCTTCAAGGAAATTTATGAATACTTTAACTAATGAATCCACTATCTCCAATGCTGCTTCCTTTAAGATCCTAGAATGTAGGCCATCGGGCTCAGGGGACTTGTCTGTTTTCAATCCCATTAGTTCACTCAGTATCTTTTCCCTAGTAATGATGATAGTTCTAAATTTCTCCCTTTCTCTAATCTCTGCATTTTCTGTTACTACTGGGATAAAGCTCATCTCCTCCACCATGAAAACTGAGGAAAAATATTGATTGTCTCAGTCACTTCTGTATTCCCCACTATTAACTTCCTAGCCTCATCTTTCAAGTAACATTCACTTTAGCTATTCTCTTCCTCTTTATATATTTATAGAAGATTTTGCTGTCTGCTTTTATATTTTGAGCTAGTTTTCTTTCATAATTTACCTTTGCTTTTATTACATTTTGGCGATTCTGTGTTAATCTTCAAAAGCAATCCGATCTTCCAATGTGTCAATGGCCTTTGCAATATGCCTTAGTTTTTGTTTTTGTGTTATCCTTAACTCGCTTGCTTAGACATGGAATTCTTTCCCCCCTCTGGAATATATTTGAGTTGGGAGGATTTGCATATCTCCTTAAATATTTACCATTGTTCATCAACTGTCCATCCTTGTAGTCTTCCTGCCCTGTCCACTAGGACCAAATCTGTCTTCATGCCAATGTAATTTCCTTTGTTTAAATGCAGAACATTAGTGCAGGACTCCAGTTTCTCACCCTCAAACTGAATATGAAATTCTAGCATGCTATGATCACTCTTCCCTGGAGGCACCTTCATCCCTACTCTTTAGTTTAAAGCCCTCTCTACTTCTCTAGTTATACAGTCCACAAGAACACTGGTCCCTGCACAATTCAGATATAGGCCACCCAATGGCACAGCCTCACTTTCTCCAGTGCTATGCTGCATGACGAAAGCCTACTTCTCCCACACATAATCCATAATCTCTGGATTATTACCTGAGTCACATATTCATCTCTAATTATGTGTACCCTTTGCCAATTTGCAAGTAACTCAGGTAATAATCCTGAGGTTAACCTGAGAAGTTCTGGTTTTTAAATTCAGTTCCCAATTCCTCCAACTGCCTACACAGAACCTTCTATCTTGTTCTGACTACGTCATTGGTGCCTACATGGACCATGACCATGGATTCTCCCCCTCAGACATGACAGATGTTGAATTCAGGGATAGGCATGTGAACGCTCTAGAGAACATCCATATATTTAAGGAGAAAGTGTTGCATTAAAGTAGACAAGTCCCTGGGGCCAGATGGGGTCTATTCCAGGTTACTGTAGGATGGAAGGGAAGAAATAATTTGGGCCTCAACAGATATTTTTACATCCTCTTTGACTTCAGGTGATGTTCCAAAGCACTGGAGAATAGCCAATACTGTTCCCTTATTTAAGGAAGAAAGCAGAAATAATCCAGGAAATTACAGGTGGGTGAACCTGATCTCAGTGGTGGAGAAGCTTTTGGAGAAGATACTAAGAGACAGGATATATGTATATTCAGAAGAAAATGGATTAGTTAGTGATAGGCAGCAGATTTTGTACAGGAAGATCATGTCTCAGCAACTTAACCGAGTTTTTTGCAGAGATGACAAAGATGAGGGAAGGGATGTTGATGTAGCTTATACGGATTGCAGAACCATAGAACATTACAGCATAAAAACAGGCCTTTTGGCCCTTCTTGGCTGTGCCAAACCATTTTTCGGCCTACTCCCATTGACCTGCACCTGGATCATATCCCTCCACACCCCTCTCATCCATGTACCTATCCAAGTTTTTCTTAAAAGTGAGCCCACATTTACCACTTCATCTGGCAGCTCATTCCACACCCTCACCACTCTCTGTGTGAAGAACCTCCCCCACTAATATTCCCTTTAGACCTTTCCCCCTTCATCCTTAACCCATGTCCTCCTCTAGCCTCAATGGAAAAAGCTGCTTGCATTCATCCTATCTACACCCAACATAATTTTATACACCTCTATCAATCTCCCCTCAATCTTCTATGCTCCAGGGAATAAAGCCCTAATGTATTGCACCTTTCTCTGTAACTCAGTTTCTCAAGTCCCGGCAACATCCTTGTAAATCTTCTCTGCACTCTTTCAACCTTATTAATATCCTTCCTGTAATTAGGTGACCAAAGCTGCACACAATACTCTAAATTTGGCCTCACCAATACCTTATACAACCTTACCACACCATTCCAACTCTTATACTCAATACTTTGATTTATAAAGGCCAATGTACCAAAAGCACTCTTTACAACCCTATCTACCTGTGATGCCACTTTTAGGGAATTATGTATCTGTAATTCCCAGATCCCTCCGTTCTACTGTACTCTTCAGTGTCCTACCATTTACCTCGTATGTTCTACCTCGGTTTGTCCTTCCAAAGTGCAATATCTCACACTTGTCTGCATTATACTCCACCTGCCATTTTGGTTCAAATCCCCCTGCAAGCTTTGAAAACCTTCCCCATTGTCCACTACACCTCCAACCTTTGTACCATCAGCCAATTTACTGATCAAATTTACCATATTATCATCCAGATCATTGATATAGATGACAAACAACAATGGACCCAGCACTGATCCCTGTGACACATTGTAGTAAGAAGTCTGACAACACCAGGTTTAAATCCAACCGATTTACCTGATAGTAATCTCGCAAGCTTTCGACTCTATGGTCTTCGTCAGGTGGGAGTGAGGTGTTCTGGTCTCCAACAGCACACATACCAGCACAGACTGTTTACAAATTACTGATTAGAATGCAAATCTTTACACCTCACCTGCTATTCAAGTCTTAAAGTGGCTAACAATGTGAGTGGAAGGAGCACTGAGTACAGGTTAAAGAGATGTGTATTGTCTCCAGACAGCACAGTAAGTGAGGTTTTTTGCTAACCCAGGCAAGTCATGGGGGTTACACCCAAGATCCCTGTTAAGACATTCCTCATGTGTACGGAACTTGGCTATCAGTCTCTGTTCAGCGGCTCTGCGCTGTCCTGTGTCGTGAAAGCCCCCTTGAAGAACGTTTACCCGAAGGTCGGAGGCTGAATGCCCGTGACTGTTGAAGTGCTTGCCAACAGGAAGGGAACAGTTTTGCCTGGTGACTGTTGAGCGATATTTGTTTATCCGCTGTTGTAGTGTCTGCACGGTCTCCCCCAATGTACCATGCTTTGGAACA
This sequence comes from Sphyrna mokarran, assembly GCA_024679065.1. Lineage (NCBI taxonomy): Eukaryota > Metazoa > Chordata > Chondrichthyes > Carcharhiniformes > Carcharhinidae > Sphyrna > Sphyrna mokarran. Next base: position 26,532,351 of record JAGIQG010000005.1, read on the forward strand.
TCCTTTCTTGCAACGTACAAGTAGACAACTTTGGCTGAGTTGCAAGAGTATGTACCGTGTACCTGGTGAATGGTATTCTCACGTTTGATAATGTCATCCATGTTGATGATCTGGCATGTCTTGTAGAGGTTGCTGCGGCAGGGTTGTGTGGTATTGTGGTCACTGTTCTCCTGAAGGCTGGGTAGTTTGCTGTGAACAATGGTCAGTTTGAGGTTGCGCGGTTGTCTGAAGGCAAGAAGTGGGGTTGTGGGGATGGCCCTAGCAAGATGTTCATCATCATCAACGATATGTTGAAGACTCCGGAGAAGACGTCATAGCTTCTCCTCTCTGGGGAAGTACTGGACAACAAAGGGTACTCTGTCCTCCGTGTCATGTGTTTGTCTTCTGAGGTGGTCAGTGCGGTTTATCGCTGTGGCACGTCGGAACTGTCGATCGAAGAGTCGAGCGTCACATCCTGTTCTCATGAGGGCATCTTTCAGCGTCTGGAGGTGTCTGTCACGATCCTCCTCATCTGAGCAAATTCTGTAGGGGATGGCCTCTTTAACGTGTTTAGAGTGGAAGCTGGAGAAGTGGAGCATTGTGAGGTTGTCTGTCGGCTTGTGGTACAGTGAGGTGCTGAGGTAACCATCCTTGATGGAGATGCATGTGTCCAAGAATGCAACCGATTCTGGAGAATAGTCCATGGTGAGTCTGATGGTGGGATGGAACTTGTTGATATCATCATATAGTTGTTTCAATGATTGTTCACCATGAGTCCAAAGGAAAAAAATGTCATTAATGTATCTAGTGTATAGCCTTGGTTGAAGATCCTGTGCGATGAAGAAGTCTTGTTCGAACCTGAGCATATTAAGGTGCGAATTTGGTCCCCATGGCTGTTCCGCGTGTCCAGATGAAAAACTGATTGTTAAAGGTGAAGACATTGTGGTCCAGGGTAAAGCGGATGAGTTGTAAAATTACATTCGGAAACTGGCAGTTGTCAGCATTGAGTACTGAGACAGTTGCAGCAATGCCATCGTCGTGGGGGATGTTGGTGTAGAGCGCCGAGACATCCATTGTGACGAGGAGTGTCCCTGGTTGAACTGCTGCATGTGTGCTGACTTTCTGTAGGAAGTCCGTAGTGTCGCGACAAAAGCTGGGGGTTCTTTGTACAATGGGTTTCAGGATGCCCTTGACATAGCCAGAGAAGTTCTCACACAGGATCTCATTGCTTGATACGATGGGACGGCCGGGTACGTTTACCTCGTGTATCTTTGGGAGGCAGTAGAGGTCTCCAATACGGGGAGTACGTAGAATGAGAGTCCGGACGGTGCTCTGATGATTCGGATCAAAAGTTTTGATCAGAGTGTTGAGTTGAAGAGTGTGTTCTTTGGTCGGATCTGCTGGTAACTGTCTGTAGTGTTTCACATTGTTTAGTTGTCGGTACACTTCTTCACGGTAGTCCGTTCTGTTCAGTATGACGATGGCGCCTCCTTTGTCTGCTGGTTTGATGACAATGTTGCGGTTGGTCTTGAAAACACGAATGGCGTTGCATTGTGCTTGGGTGATGTTCAGGACTGTCTTGTAAGTGCGGTTGATGAATCTGGTGTTAATGCACATCCTGATGGCTTGGGCATACACGTCCAGTTGAGGGCAGCAGCCTTCCAGAGGAGTCCAATTGGATTCCTTCCTCTTCGGTTGCTGCACTGTGGATCCCTCTGTCGGCTGTTCTGGTTCATTAGCTGTCTCATTGAGTTCACTGTTGGCCTCTTCGGGTTTGTGGAAGAACTCATGCAGCCTCACTCGCCTGATGAATTCTTCTGTGTCCACTGCAAGACTGATGGGGTCCATTTTGATGGTGGGACAGAAATTGAGCCCTCGGCTGAGAACTTCGATTTCATCTGATTGAAGTGTGTAGTCTGACAAGTTGACAATGGATCTCCCTGCGGTAGTGCTGTTTTCTACTGTGGTGCCGAGGGAGGCTTGGTTGTTGCTGGTGGCGATGCCAAGTTTTTCAAGTTTCCTGTTCTTGGTCTGCATGTAGGTGGTGTAGTTTCTTTGTCTTATCTGCTTGGCAGAGTTTTGCAGCTGATCTGTGTCCTGAGCACAAGTTGAGAATATGTATTCCATTTTACTTTCCAGGGTGCAGCGTTTGCTGTAAAGCTGATGTATGAGGTGATTGAGGAGTGTGAGAGAGGCGCAACGGCAAAGCCTCTCAGAATAGTCTGTGTTATAGGTTGACCTGAGTGGGTTCATGATCTGTAGTCCCTTTGGTATCTTGTCTGCTTTCTTGCATCTCTGTAGAAACTTGATGTCTGTGTCGATTTGTGCAATCTTTTTGGAGCCGGCATCTCTACATCACGACATACTATAGTCACAGGCCTCCACTCAGAAAAGCAATCCTTCACTACCATTCACTGGCTTCTTCCATTGAGCCAATGTCTAATCTAATTTACTACCTCTCCATGTATACCTAGTGACTGAACTTTCCTAACTAACCTCCCATGCAGGACCATGTCAAAGGCCTTACTGAAGTCCATGTAGACAACATCCACTGCCTTCCCTTTATTCACTTTCCTGGTAATCTCCTTGAAAAACTCTAATAGATTGGTTAAACATGATTACCACGCACAAAGCCATGTTGACTCTCCCTAACATGTCCCTATCCATCCAAATATTTGTAGATCCTATCTCTTAGTACTCCTTCTAATAATTTACCTATTACTGACATCAAACTTACCGACCTATAATTTCCCGGATTACTTTTTGAGCCTCTTTTAAACAACGGAACAACATGAATTATCCTCCAATCGTCCAGCACTTCACCTGCGGAGATCAACGTTTTAAATATATCTGCCAGGGCCCCTGTAATTTCAACACTAGTCTCCTTCAAGGTCCAAGGGAACACCCTGTCCGGTCCTGGGGATTTATCCACTCTGATGTGCCTCAAGACAGCAAGCACCTTCTCCCCTTTTACTCTGTATAGGTTCCATGACCTCCCTACTTTTTTGCCGTATTTACATAGGCTCCATGCCAGTTTTCTTAGTAAATACAGATGCAAAAAACCCATTTAATGTCTCCCCCATTTCTTTTGGTTCCATCCATAGCCGGCCACTCTGATCTTCAATAGAACCAATCTTATCCCTTACTACCCTTTTGCTCTCAATATACCTGTAGATGGCCTTAGGATTATCCTTCACCTGACGACCAAAGCAACCTCATGTCTTCTTTCTGTCCTCCTGATTTCTTTCTTAAGTAAATTTTTGCATTTTTTATATTCCTCAAGCAACACACTTTAGTAAGGCATTTGAAAAGATCCCACACGGAAGATTAGTACAAAAACTAAAATCATATGAGATTCAGGGTGGGCTGGCTAGATGGATGTAGAACTAGTTTGGTTATAGAAGACAGAGAGTAGTGATAGAATGGTGTTTTTCAGAGTGGAGATGTGGAACTAGTGGTATTCCACAGGGATCAGAGCTGGGACCTCTGTTTGTAGTATATATAAATCGTCTGGAGAAAAGCGTAGGGAGCCTGGCTAGTAAGTTTGTGGATGGCACGAGGGTTGGTGGAATTGCTGATAGTGCCAGAGATTATCAGAGGATACAACAAGATATAAATAGATTGCAGACTTGTGCTCAGAAATGGCAGATGGAGTTTAATCTGGACAAATGCAAGGTGATGCATTTTGGAGCATCAAATTTAGCTGTGAATTATACTGTAAATGGCAGAGCCTTCGTAACATTAACATACAGAGGGATCTGGGTTTGCAGTTCACAGTACCCTAAAAGTGGAAACACAGGTGGCCAAGATGATTAAGAAAGCATATGGCATGCTTGCCTTCATCAGCCAGGGCACTGAGTACAAGAGTTTGGAATCATGTTAGAGCTATATAAAAGCTAGGTTAGGCCACATTTGAAGTACTGTGTGCAATTCTGGTCACCACACTACCAGAAGGACGTGGAAGCTTTGAAGAGTGCAAAGAAGGTTCACCAGGATGTTGCCAAGTCTCAACAGTGTAGGCTGTAAGGTTGAATAAACCAGGATTGTTTTCACTGGAAAGGTGGAGGCTGAAGGAAGACCTGATAGAGATCTACAAAATTATGAGGAATAGGCAGGATCAGAGGCTTTTTCCTAAGTGGAAGTATCAATTACAAGGATGCATAGGTTGAAGCCGAGGTTGGGGTGGGGGAGGGAGTTGAAGGGAGATGTGCAGGCACAGTTTTTCACAGAGTGGTGGGTGCGTGGAACACAATGCCAGAGGAAGTGGTGGAAGCAGCATTCAAGAGTCATCTGGATGGGTACATGAATAGGGAGGGAAGAAAGCAATATAGACCAAGTAAGGGCAAGTTTAGTTCTGGCATCTTAATTGATACAGGCCTGAAGGGCCTATTCCTGTGCTGCTCTTTTCTTTATTCTGTCCCTGCAAGTCCCTCTCCAGCCCAGAGCAGGTGTCCCAAACACTGGCACTGGGCAGGCAACACAGCTTTCAAGACTCTCAATCTGGCTACAAAGAACACAATCTATTCCCTTGACTACAAAGGAACAAAATGCAAGATATAGGCATGAATGTAAATAAATGAGGAAAAAGTCCATACTTGACTCATTGCTACATCACTGTTGAAGTGGAGGTAAGGGTAAAAGAGATGTTTACGTAGGTCCTCTACCTTACTTGTTGGTACCATAAATACAAGTCAAAGTTGCAACAAGCCTGAAGGGACTGATCCAGTTTCAGGTCACAACTGAACATGAATGCAAATGCTCCACAGAAGTTGCAGATAATAGAGCACTTTACTGCCATTCCTCTGCTCAGATCCTAAGAGTACAGTTCCTATCATTGCCAAGCAGGTGTATCAATGTTTGCAGAAATACTTTTGTGACTACTTGATTAGTGTAGATAATCAAACTGTTGGCATGGTGCGGTCATGCGAGCATGACATAATGTGACACAGGTGCTTAGAGGAAGTATCTAACATGAAGGTTAGTCAAGCATTAACATAGCATAGTAATGCTACCAGGCCTGCTGTCTCATTACTGGGAATATGAGCTTACTACTGTACTAATTGTCTGCCAAATTGAGGAAGGTTCACTTTCATCTGAGGATGCACATTTCTCATATAGCCTAATCTGCCCAGAATCCCACTTCTGGCCCTCTTCCAAACTTGTCAGGGAAAGGGATTCAATTGGCAGTTCATTAGCGGCAGTAATAGCACCAGGAAGAAAAGAGTTACAATAATTAATTCATCAAAACTCAAGGGTGGGATTTTCCAGTCCCATCTGTTGCCAGAATTGTCCAGTCCCACTGAAAGTCAAATTGGACTGGGCTGCTGAATTTCCTGCGGCAGTCCCACCACAATGAGGCCACAAATTCTGGCCCAAGTTTCAACAGATGAATGAAATAAGAAAAAAGGTTAAGGAAATGATAGAAATGTACTTATCTTTATATTATAGAAATATAACTAGGCATGGTGGTGCAGTGCTACTTCATAACTCCAGGGACTTGGGTTCAACGTGTGTGTGTGTGTGTGTGTGTGTGTGTGTGTGTGTGTGTGTGTGTGTGTGTGTGTGTGTGTATTTCTGCGTGCTCTGTGATGGCTTGGGGCCTACACTATTTAATGCCTAATGTCTGTCAGGATAGACTCTGACTCCCGGGGCGATGTGGACAAGTTGGGCCGAAGGGCCTCTTTTCATGCTGTAAATCTCTATGACTCTAAATTGGAGTAACTGGTTAATAAAAGTGCAAGTGAAGGTAACAATATACAAGGCAGAAATTTGAAATTATACCTTTGTATGTCCAGTCCATACATGTATCTGCTTCTTGGGGAGATAACATTTCTCAGGTGGTTGACCAGATCGTAAATTGATTCCAAGATCCTGAGGAATGTGAAGGTACGATCTTCCTTGGTAGTCATACATATCTTTGACTATAAAGAGATAACACAAACCTTTTTAATGTCTTACTCAATGATCAATCACAAGTTTATCAGAAAAGTTTTTTCAAATGTAGGTCATCACAAAATTCCTTCAAGGTAAAACATACATAATAATAAACAATGCTGTGTAACACATTAAATGAATAGCTTACCAAAAATTACCATGTAAACTCATGTTAACATGCAATTCTGAAAATTGGAATTTGAATGTATGATTTGGAAGCATGGGCAAAAACTTACACTTTGTAAATTTAAAATGTGGAACTTTAGAACAATTCATCAAATAAGTACAAAGCTGATAATGGAGTCACTGTTTATTCTATACTAGAATACATTCCACTTTCCTATATACACTCATTAAAAAGCTGTTTCCCTATTGTACTGCAATTCTATAAATTATATTCTCTGCAGTTTTTCACAAAATGACCGTATTCTCACCAAATGTAAATATACTTAGTTTCCCTGCAGCATTAATATTTCAAACCCCTAAATGCCAATTGGTATGGAGCTAGTTAAAAGTGACAGCAAAGCATCAGAATAAAAGTGAAAGAAGGATAAAATACAAGTCTCCAAGAACTGGGTCAGACTCTGGCCTTATCGTCTCTGGGATCTAGATTCAAATCCAGCCCAAACTGATGAGATGAATGACTGCTTTTCCTACTGAGTGTATGGTCCTCGTGAAATGAGTAAGGGCAGACTCATCTGATGTAAAGTGTGGCAAGTACCTAGAGTACAAAACTGTTCCTAATCTGACTCAGAGAGCCAAAAGGCAGTTGGTGTAGGAATGGGAAAAACTGTCACACAGGTGCAGTGGGAAATGTTCTTTCGAAGTTAGGAGATGATGAATGTTGTTAGAGGAGAATTGAAAGTTCCAGTCTATACCTATGTGATATAGTTGATCTGCGAGTGATTAATCTTGAATCTGGTATCTCAAATGAAAGAGTTTCATTCCTTCTCACTAATATCCATCACCAAAATAAGCACAGTCTCTCACTGCTCTTCAGGAACTGTTTTTAGAAACATCAAAAGAATCTACCAGGATTAGCTGGTAAACATCAGTAAATGCAAAAAAGCAGCTGGTTGTCAAAAGTTCGTAAAGATCTTCCTCAATAACTCTGATCTGAAACTAGGTGTCACAAATCCTTTGCGTCCTTGTCTCACTAACTTCAATGGCAGGCAGCCAGATGTTATTCCATGTTTGGAATTAACAACTAAATTGGTCGGAAATTTACAAGTCCACCAGCCAGAGAATCAGAATGGATGAGAGGTAGGCAATAAAATGTCCATTGAGGTCAGGTGTGATTTTATGGTTTCGGAAAGAGCAAGGCCATAAAATCCTGTCCATTGATTCTGGTTTCTCATCATTTACAGTTTTAATTCCAATTTTATAGTTTCTCATATTTAAATCAAGATAATTGTGTGATTTGAGCTTTCAGGCTCCAATATGCCATCTTTTCTTTGAGTTGGGTTAATGTTCACTATACTAATGGTAAATCTCATCTCAGCAGAATTTTCCTCACTTGCAAAGTGGGGCAGGGTGCATAAAATGTTTAAATGCTGCAACACCATAACCTCCCCATCCAGAATAGAATAATAGCATGCCATCAGTATAAAGCACAAAAGGGGGAGAAAAATAAATGAGTATTATTATAAAGGAAGAAAGTAAATCATGAGTTAAAAAGAGACAACGCCTCTGCGTTTACATGAAGAAATAGCCTTTCCATCAAATCACCCCAATTAAAAAATATATTGCCATTACTTCACCATTGCTGGATCAAAATCCTGCAACTCCCTCCCAACTGCACTGTGGATGCACCACATGGACTACATGGGGTTCAAGAAAGCAGCTCACCATCATCTTCTCTGAAGTAATTAAGATTGGGCAATAAATGTTGTCTTTACCTTAAACAACCACATCCCGTGAACAAAGATTTCCTGCTGCATCATTATTCTTTGACCTTGCTTCACAAATGGCCTTTCTACTCATGTTGTCTCAATCATAGAGAAGGTCATCTTTGATCACTTCCTTGTTTCCTTCTGCTACTCAGATCCTCTTTCCCAGCCTATTTCTTTCTGTGCCCTCCAAGAATAAAAGCTCTCCCTCAGGTCACTTACCAATGGCATTTTCAAATTCCCCAACTGCTTAGCTTTGGTCCTCCATTTGATCCAATATTTCTCCCTCACCCTGTTCCAAACCCCATTTTCAGTCTCATGTTACTATGATCCCAACTCAACCTTCTCAACTTGTCTGCAGCCTTCATGGAGTGAGAATGCCTTGACATGCTCTCATTCTCAGTCATAGCCAGAGAATTTCCTGCAATTATTTCTCTTTCCAACCCACACCTTTACCTCTAGGTTCCACCAAGGAATCCTCACCCTTCCCTCCTATTTTTCATCTATTTTCTGATACATTTTTGGTCACATGTCTGAATATTTAATATGGTTCAGTGTTAAATTTTACCTGAAGTATCTTGGGGTGTTTTAATATATTAAAGGCCCACAATCGTATTGAATGACAAAGCAGACTTGAAGGGCTAATTGACCCACACATGCCCCTATGTTTGATGTTCTGTATAGATGGAAGTTGCTGTTGAGGAATTCAATTAGCCTTTTTTTTGAAAAGAACCAAATGCATGTGTAATTATTATCAATAACATGGTGTTAGTATGAAGCACGTGTCAGTTCCTCCATTCCAAAAGGTCAGATTTGCCACAAAAATACAAACAAATAAAATAGATGCATTACGGTGAAGGATTGTTTTCTCTTCTGCAGGTTTCTCATCTTCTTGTTTGCCTTTCTTCTGTCTTTTTGCTATAATCTCATCGAGTTCTTTCTGTTCTTCCTGCAGAAATAACCAATTTGTCCATATTACAAATGTTCTACAGTTAAAAAAAAGGGATTGTGAACTATCTTGACAATTAACTGAGTTACACTGATTCGATGCTCTGCAGAGAATCAGGGATGAGTGGAAACATTTAAAAGGCAATAATCCAATTATAGAAAACAGATGACACACAAAATGCTAGAACAAAGGCCAAATTATTTAGATTTCGCATCCAAATTCCAGGAACAAATAACTGTTTAAAATTATTTTATAATTTTTAAGTGCACTGTGAATTTTCTGCAATAGCTCTCTAATCGTCCATTTATAATTGGAAGCAGGTGCCAGTGAAGACTGATTTACACTGCATGCTATATTGTTAATAGTGAGGATAGGGAGGCCTTGTGATGCAGTGAAGCGCTCCTACTGCTGGGCCCAATACTCTGGGTTCAAGTACAATGCCAGGAATTGTTGGCCACAGAAGGAATGATCGTGTAATCACCTTGGGAATCCTTCCACCACTATTCCACATAGAGAAAAAAGCATGGATGTGAAAATAAGCTAAAATAAATAAATAGTGAGGATGAAATGAATACTTCTTCAGATCCTTATCAGAGTAAGCAGAGAAAATATCATTGCTATATTATGCATGTTTTCTAAGACCGACATATAACTTGCCTCGGAGATATCTTCATTTGGACATTAACTGGTTACTGAAAGGAGACTTCCATTCTTTACAACCAGCTATTTGATTCCAGTAAAGCGCTTAACAAAGACTAAAGAAGCAATATTGTATTTCAGAGGAGTGGAGAAGGACGTTTCATTATGAACATGTGAATTCAAGCCATTATAGGAACCATATTTTGAAGTACCTTTTCCCAGCTAATGTCATTACTCAATGCTTATTGGGTTTATTTAAAGAAAATTATGAAGCAAAGGCAAAAAACAATATCTAGAAAGTACATTAGGGAGCACTATTGTGAACAAGGAATAGTTATGAGCCATTTTTCCATACCAGGAACATTATGCTATACATCACCTTCAGGAACATGTCTTACATTATTGCTGCAGTTTGCATTTGAATACAAGAAATTACACATAATACTACAATACTGGACTTTATAAGTCACTGTCAACAGACGTTGCACAAATTCAAGTGCTAATAGTCTATTATATCTATGTTAAGCAAGCTCTTATTTTAATAAAGCTATGATATGGTTATTCGTAAATAAATTTAGCAAGTTGACATTTACACTCTTCTGTCCAAATAAAATTCTACATGCTATTTTATAAGAAACATTCACACCTCTTTAGCAGGCCAGATATTTTTGAGCACAGTAGGGACAATGTGTGCATTTTATGAGGCTTGTGTGGACTGTGAAGATTTGTGACAGAATTTTTGCAGCAATTCAAAGCAAAGTTTTAAATGCCCATTAGTAAGTGGTAGGACATTTGCCATGTGCTTTCAGACAAATCAACTTGTGCACTTTTTTTTAAAACTGCTACATGATCACACAATTGAGATGTCACTTAGGATCTTTCCCCACATGGCAAGAGATCTGTGATTGTGTATTTCACTGCACATAGGGGAAAACTGCTGGAAGAAGCTGATCTGAGTCAGGCATTGTCCAAAGCCCCCCACAATGGTCAAAACAAAAGCAACAGGACACATGACTACTTCAAGCAGTGAAGTTATATATACACACTCAAATGACATTCAACTTTCTTGGAAAAGCATTTTAAAATTAACTGCCTGGTTAAATTAATTCCAGAACATCATGAAGTGTAATATGCCACAAATATTTTGCCAACCATTCATATAATGCAGACCTGACTCTCAACAAATACTGACAGGTTCAGCTTTATATGTAGAACTGTCAGTTCATGTTATTTGGTAAGATATTTTCATTCCACATGTATTTCAGTTGGAAAACAATGAACATTTTTTAACTCACAAAAAGCAGTTGTCAAGTTTCATTGTTGATTGATAACAAAAAGCAACTTCAGACAGTTGAGTTTTTGTATGTTTTACTGAACCGTAAATCTTAAATTCATCAAACATCCTTTTGTGCAAAGGGTAAAATAAATAGATTAACTGACCTCTGAAGGTTTAGCCACATCCTTTTCATCCACATATTTTGCCCAAGGCCCCTGAAAACCATCAATATTTGCTGGGTCAGGTTCTTTTAATTTCTTTCGTTTTTCTGTTTTCTTTTTACCAGACTCAAACACTGTAAGCCCTGCATGAGTTTAAATAAATATAAAAGGCAAGTTAGCACATACCAGTCTAGGCAAAGCAAATTCATATCAACTAGCATGGGCTTTCTAAAATGGCATATGATCGTCAGCGATGTTTCAAATTCATTGTTATGCAAGTACAAAGTAAGGATTAAAGCAGAGTTACACATCATCAGCAAATCAAAGCAAATAAAAGCAGCAATCATTTCATCGCATGCCAATTCCCATTGAAATAAATGGCATCAAGTAGAAACGAGACAGATCCAGATCCATCAACAGAACAGCCTTTTTAGCTGGGATGTGGTAGGTCTCTGAAGGTGCTCCCATCAGCCAGAAGATCATCAGCTTTCTGAAAGTTTTTGTAAAGGATGCTTTAGAAGTAAAGTACTTCCTTCTTTGTGACAATGAATCCCCTTTAAAGCAGTACTGAAGAGCACAAATTATTTGTGAGTTTGCAACACAGTACTGGATGCCCCCTGCTTGTCAGCAAATAAACTACAGTTAAATATTACAGCATTAATATTTCATTCAGTCATAAAGCTTGAGCAATTCCCTGCCACATACCTAAACAAGGTCTTTAGTCTGGATATAGTATTTTGTAACTATGCCATGAAAAGTATGTCAGTGAACATAAAGCATTTAGTAGTGAGCTACCAAGATGTAGTACCATTTCTTCTGAGAAATGCACTCAAGATGCCAGTATATACACAGGGCTTTAGGTTAATATGTTAGTATTGCATAGGGAAATTAATTAAGTATTTTTCCAGCAGCATCAATGACACCTAAAACCAAACATCTTAACACTATGCTAAAAGAAAGAAGTCGGAACTCAGCAACTGCTGAGGGGAGGTTGCTTTTTCTGGTTTCACCAGTCTTCTCCTGATCTCATATTCACACTTCTTTGCCTCTAGCTAGCTCATGCTCCTAAATAGTTTTGTCTTGGTTTTTAGTTCTGTCACTTATGGATTAATTATGCTGCTATTTGTAGACTTTTCACTTTCACAGCAATCTGATTTGTCAATGACAGCATGAACACTCTAGATTCTTTGCAAAGTCAAGTTAAGGCTGTTCTGATAGTGATCATTAGGTCCTTTCTCGAAATCTACTTGAGTAGAACTAGGAATGTACTCAAATGAAGTACAAAAAAATAGCCATTTTTCTTGTTAATTTAAAAAACAGTTGTTTGTGATGAGAAAGGCTTTTAAACACTGTGAACAAGCTGCAGATGGCCTTTTAGGAGTGTACTTTAATTTTAAAAATTGCTTGCTTCTTCCAAGGAATGTTTTAAAGAGACTAAATCATTGTCATGAGTTTAAAGGTCTGGAATGCTTTCCCTGTCAGCTAATCAATGCAAGAATCCACCACTTTCAGGTCAGGTATAGCATATCCCTAGTTCAGTAAAGTGGCTTGGTTACAAGCTTGGATGAGCGTCCTTTACTGCATCAATGTGACTTTTAGATTTTCATTGCCCATGTTAGTTACAGGAAGACTGTCAAATTCATACAATAGTGTAGAATCTGGGCTGCAATCGACCCAAATTTCAGAATTAAAATGCCTGCGTCCACTAATCGCAAGATTCTGTTCTCTCCTTGTACTAGGTTTTTATTAAACTTTTCAAGTGGTTTTGCTGATTACTCCATACTTGTTGAATGCGATGCAAGCCAACTCCATGCTGTCTGTTCAGTGCTATGATGCAGCTTTCAGCCAGTGCCAACTGCACTGCTGAGTGATTGCTTGAGTCAGCATTGTGATAGGCCAGCAAGGACTAAAGCCAGCTTGTAGTTCTGAAAGGCCAGGATTGTGCGTGTTGGAATTTAGGTGGGGAAAATACTGGGAACTCATTCTGATGCAGAAGAATGGTACAACATGGGAAAGAATATTCTTGGTTGAGGAAATTCAAAGAAAAGAAATGATATATCCACAGGTCTGCAGATATGGATGATTTAAGATGCAAGGATCATTCCAAAACAGTCACAAAGTATTTTCTACATTTTCTGTATATTTAAATCCTATTAATATTCATTTACTTAATAATAAATTTAATTTCAGACCTTTCCCCTAAATACATTTGATTTCCATTGTTCTGTCAGATATTGCCTCATATCATTTCCAGACAAATATGGGCTAATCATTGGAAATAACATTAGAAAAAAATGCTTATTTTAATGCAAATTTCTATCAAATAACTTAGTGGGAAATTACATATATTTTGATTACAATAATACTATATGTAAGACTCTTCAGACTGGTGGAACTTAACCTATGATTGTAATGATCTTCTGGTCAATGTTTGCTGTAGTAAGTCTTAAATATTGGTGGGATTGGGGGCGGGGGGGCCTGCTGGGTAGGATGCTCTTTCAGACAGGAGACTTAGACTCAATGGGTCTAATGGCCTCCTTCTGCATTGTAGAGATTTTATAGTTCATTCTATGGTTGCATAAAATACTGTCAAGACCATAGGTGACTGTGATGGTCAATGTCAGGAACCAATCCCAGAGGGACTGGAGACTGGATGCACCAATTCCAAAAAAAGTTAATTCCCTTATGGGCAGTCAAAATCAATGAAATCATCTTCAAATGCCATATCCCAACAACCGCACTACAGGTGTCAGACTGCTCACTGTTTCACACTTCCATCATTCAACTATCTACAATCTCTTATCAATAACAACTCATACCTAATATTTATAACTTCACCTCATCCTCTCAGGGTCTTCCAGTTCTGTTGGTGTCTTGCATGACCTGCTCTATCTGCCACCAGCAAACATGCCACCAAGGGAGTCACTGGAAGACCCCATCAGTGGGAAGGTCTGGAAAAGTTTGGCCTAAATTTATGCCTTTGTTTATGCACTCAAAGTGCAGAACAGAAGTGAATAAGGCCTTCCTATCCACTCTATCTGAACCCCACATAATTTTATACACTTCAATTAAGTCTCCCCTGAGCCTCTTCTGTTCCAAAGAAAGTAATCCTAACCTTGCCTAATTAAAGCAGGCCTTCCTTCTTGATCACCTTAGCTACTTGTCTAGGTAACTTCATAGATTGGTGTATATGCACTCAAAGGTTCTCTGCATTTATCTGACCTCGTGTTCCCTTTTCTTACCTTATATTCTTTTGCACTGTTAGCTCCCTCCAAATGTATTGCCTTAGATTTCTCCAGATTGAACCCTTGCCACTGAATATTTGTTCTGCCCACCTGACTAGTCTATTGATATCTTTCTGTTGACTACACTTTAATCTTCATTACCAATTACACAAACATTTTTTATATGATCTGCAATCTAAATCATATTTCTACATTCAGGTCCAAATCAAATATTTACCACAAACATTAAGGGACCTAGTAGTGAGCTCTATGGAACGTCAGTGGAAACAGTGACCAAAACACCTACTGAAACACCTTCTGCTTTGGAGCCATTTTTGGATCCACTTTGCCACATTGCCTTAGATCCCACGGATTTTTACTTTCATTACCAGCCTGCCATGCAGGGCCTTTTCAAAAGTCTTGTTGAAATCCACATAGACTGCATCAAGAGGATAAAGGGATATGGGGAACAAGTGGGGAGGTGGATTTCAAACTATTGGGAAAATCAGCCACGATCTGATTAAATGGTGGAGCAGGCTCGAAGGGCTGAAATTGCCTATTTCTGCTCCTAATTCCTATGTTCCTATCAATGCATTGGCCTCATTGATCCTCCTTGTTGTTTCTTCAAAAAATTTCAATTATGTTAGTCAGACACAACCTTCCTATAAATGCATCCAGGCAATTGCTGACATCATTTTGGGCATCCAAGGGCATTGGCAGAGCACATAAAATAGCCATCATATATTCAAAAGTCTCCAGCTTTGAACTGTCGTGGCAAGAAAGATTGAAGATTCAATTTCCTAATTATGTCGAGTTATTGACTCTCTGTAATGGGCTACAATTGTTTCCAGCAACCATGGATTGTACAAAAAGGAGCAAAGGGGTTAAAAATGTGCTTGTGTGTGAATGCTAGTTGAGGACAGAAGCATCGACTGTAATATTTTTCATAACTGGGCAACCTGCTGACACTCACTGTAATGGCAAATACGTGCATGATGGCTAGTTAAGCAAAGCAACAGAAAGTAATTGTCACAAGTGAAACAATACTCTGGCTAAGGAGTCAATGCCTGAAGGAGAGGAGGTAGGAGAAGGAAATTGGAGGGAAGAGTTCAGATTGGAAGAACTATAAAAGCTTGCAAATCATTAATGAATCAATATAAAGGGGCATCATTCCTCAGTATTATTCATTTTTCCATAAAACTAAATATAAGAACACACATTTTGGAATAAAAATGTTACCATTTCATACACAGGGCATCGTTTGATATACTAGTAACCAAAGCCTATGACCAAACTAAATGCCTGGTATCAAAATATATTTTGTGATCATACTTTTGAACAAAGGTATTTTACCTTGATTCTTCTCAGCATCTTCCACGCTACCAATATACATCCCCCCTCCTGTCCCTTCACTGTGGTCCACAGTCGGATCCAAAGCATAGCCTGAAATTGGAATAAAAGATTTGAAATAATTGTTTTAAAAAAGATGATTTAAAAAGCAGGAAAATGACCTGAATTCCATCAAATAACTTTCATGCATCTTCAGAATTCACTGAAAAGTATTTACACAAAAAAAAATATAAGGAACCAGTCAGACAATATTTGTGCCAAAAATTGCTTCAAAACATTGCTGCTGATCATCACACCAGATTTGCCATGAAGCAAGTCTTGGGAAACAAGCTCCGATAGGATTAGAGGAAATAATCATTTTGAAGCTAAATGAAGAAATTAGCTGTTGCAAACAGTTCTTATTGTCACCTTGATCAGCCACTGAATTGCTGCAAATATAAAAGTAAAATTCACTTACATATATGGGAACACATTATCTAATATCATTGCAGGATGCCAGTATAAACGAAACGGGACATGGTAGTACTGTCACTAGATCAGTAATCCAAAAACCTCAGACAATCTTCTGGCGCGCGCGCGGGGGGGGGGGGGGGGGCACAGGTTCAAATTCCATTATGGTCATTGGTGGAATTTAAATAAAATAAATGAAACAAAACAAAATCTGGATTTGTAAGCTATTCCACAGTGACTCTTGTAAAATCCATAAATTCCTTGCTCTTTAGGGAAGGAAGTCTGCCATCCTAATCTAGTCTGGCCTATATGTGACTCCATTCCACAGCTATGTGATTGAATCTTATCTGTCCTCTGAAATGGCTTAGCAAGCCACTTTGTGCAAGGCAATTAAGGATGGGTAATAAATGTTGGTCCAGCCAGTAAAGCTTATAAATGAAAGAATGGGATATAAAAGCAGAAAATGTTGGAAATACTCAGTAAGTCATGAACATTTGTAGAAAGAGAAAAGCAATGAATATTCAGATCATGAACATGTATTTATACAGCACTTTTAATATAATGAAATGCCCCAAAACACTCCAATAAAGGATTATAAAGTCAAATTTGACAGTCATTAAAGGAGATGTTAGGACAGATGACCAAAAGGCTTGGTCAAAGTTGAAAGTTTAACAGCTGTTTTGAAGCAGGAGAGAGACAGAGATATAAAGAGGGAATTCCTGAGCTTAGGATCTCAACAGCTGAAGGCTATCAATAGTGGAGTGTTTAAAATGTGAATGCTCAAGACAGCAGAATAAGGAAGTGATACAAGGTGTCAGCACCAGATGACCCTGGAGAGGGACCATGTGGTGTCCATGGGCACAGTTGACGCCTTCCGTGCCTGCTGGGCACCGCAGGGGCTTGGGCGCGTTCCAAACCCTTATAATCATATTTTGATTTAATGTTTTAAGATTCCTTTGGACTTCGGTTTCTGTTCGGGCCGTCCCTCCTTTCTTTTTAGGGGCTGCCCCTTTTAATGTGTCCCTAAGTTTGTTACTTGTTGGGTATGCAAAGAGGTACAAGGTGTCAGCAGCAAGCACTCAGTGAGACCCCCACCCACTTCTTGATGTCCTGTTCCTTGGCCAGGCACTGAGGGCCTTTAATCGCTGGAACCTCACACCAGAGCTGACCAGCTGGCTACACAGTTTTACATGTTCTGCAGACCACATGAGGCAGAGGCCTGACTACAGTTGGGTTAATGCTAACATTTGCAGAATGAGGCCCTTAAATGGTCAGTTAAGGGCCTCAACTGGTGGTGGGACAAGGAAGTCCACAATGGGCACTCCCACCCAGAATTTAATTTTGGTTGAGACACTGAAGATCTGTTATACCATCATCCTGCATAAGAAAATACCCTTCACGATTTCAAAATTCTGACTTACGGTACACTACCTTATTAACCATAACATTTGTTTCTATACCCTTGATGTGGGAGGAGTGGGGAAGAGAGAGAGAGAGAGAGAGAGAGGGAGAATACCCTCAATACCACAAAGACTAGGAGGGCAAATACGTTAGGTGTATAGGATAAGACCTAGGTGGGTTTGTTATTGGTACAGGCTCAATGGGCCAAATGACCTTCTTTTGTGTTGTAGATTCTATGGTACAGCTATATATTGTTATCATAATTCATGAATTTCTGGTAAACGTCTTTAATGAAGCACCTTAACAAACTCTTTCAAAGTCCACATACAGTACCTCGTCTGCAACCCCTTTAGCTACAATTTGGCACTTACTCAAAATTTGTTATGAACTTGCCTTGTGCTGGTTGGCTTGTGGATTTTGAGTATGGATAGAATTTAATTGACATGCAAAATAGATTGGCAGTTAATTCAGGACATATTAACTTTACTGATGCATTCAAAAATGGATAGAATTTTTGATCAAGCAAGAAGTAAAGGTCAGGTACAAAGAATAAGGTAAAATATATGTAAACCTGGCTCTAAATGACAGAACGAGCCTAATGCACTAAATGCCTCTTGTAACCGTTAAGTCTTTTGTATTATTTGTCACTCATCCTAACCATTGGTCAAACCTCATCTCCTGGTCACTAGGATGCTCATTTCTTCCAGCAGATTTAACGGAAATTAGGGAATTTCAGTGACCTAGGGCGGGATTTTCTGATTTTGTTTGCCCTGCCCTCACTGCCAGCAAGAATGGAGAATTTGGCACTCTGCTAAAATTCCTTTCACTGCAGCAGCACTGGAGAATCCTAGATCGGAAGTTTCTAGCACTAGGTTGAAATGGAGCTCAGGAAAATTAGATGTAGGTCTTCTTCTCAAAGTTCTGACTGAAACAGGTTTGGAGTAATTTCAGCCCAATTACCAGCAAGTCGAAATTCACAACACACACACGCACCTCTACCTAAAGAATGATCTACACTTCAAGGAAAACCCGAAATAAAAACACAGACTGATGGAAATATTCAGGAAGTTTCGCAGTATTTGGGACAGAAACAGAGTTAATGTTTCAGGGCAAGAGCTTTCATCAGAATTCTGTATAGAAATAAGTGTGAAGCAATCCACAAACCGAGTTCCAAGCAGGGAAATTAATTTGAACCACATAATTTTTAACAGATGTGTAAAATTGCAAAGCAGTAAGTAGATTGTTTTGCTTTACAGATTGCTAAAATATGGAGATGGAAATCACTGCAGTGAATCAAGAACACGCAATACTTCAAAAATGAAAAAAAAATCAATACTTTAACTTGTCTCGGGGCATTTAGATGTGCATCATACTTTCTGTACCAGTCTGTTCCAATGAACTGGACCAGAAAACAGCTGAGCTTCAATGCCCTATTTACAGGGGAACAACACAATCTAGCTAGTATAACGAATGTATAACAACCAGCCTTTTAACATGTCAACAGAAACACAGAAATCTAGGCTACAGCTGGAGTCTGGCAAAAAAAATGCAAAGAACTGAACAATAGTCAAACACAAATATCTCAATTTAAGATTGAAAATAGACTATTTTTTAAATGGAGGTTGAGTCTGACACATGGGTTAAAAGACAATCTTGTCTCCTTTCTCTGATTTAGTGCAATTTTGCATTATTTAATGCTGTACAATGTTGCTTTGCCAAGATTAGTTGCAAGGAAGTTTGAAGTATTGAATGCCAGAAAAGCTCTAAGATGTATTGTCACTTATTCAGTTCCTAACTGAGGCACAGGAACCAGAAAGATCTTGTCCAAATCTAATTCACAGTCATTAAGTAAGTTCAGCAGGAATGAGCTCACTTGAAAAAGGAGATAGAGGGCCATCCGAAGGGGAATCACCAGCATAATTCCTGGGATGACAGAGCCGTCCTATCAAGATAGATTAGAATTGTTTGGGTCTGTATTTCTTAGCATTTAGAAGAGTGAGGGGGTGACCTCATTCATACATATAAGACTCTGAAGAGGCTTGCCAGTGTAGATGGATAAAGTCTTGAACAAGAGGACATAGCTACAAGATAAAAGGTTGGTCAATTAAATCTGAGGTGTGTAGAAATTTCTTTTGGTAGAGGATGGTGAATCTCTGGAATCCTTTGCCTCAAAGGGTGGTAGTGGCTGGATTATTAGAAGTATTCAAAGTGGAGGTAGATAAATATTTGATAGATCAAGGAATAGAGGACTATGAGGAAATGGCACAGAAAGAAATTGAAGCCAGCATGAATCAGCCATGGTCAAACTGAACTGAATTGGTAGCTTACTCCTCTTTCTATTTCTGGTGTTCTTGTGATAGCAAGAACAAGGTGGTGCTCCTGCAGTCAAACTGCCTATTATCATTCATTATTAAGGCTCACATATAAATGAGTAAAATATTATATGGTATGCCGGGTGCACAATAAAAACACTCATCAGGAAAAGAGAGAATTAGAGGGGACAAAGGCACAAATGTCAAGAAATCACAGCATTATCAACATACTGCAGAAGCGCTTGTTCAATAATGTGAACTCTGGAGTTTCACTATGGTAAAACAGTCAGCAAATGTGGGATACACAGGTTGATAAAGTCTTTTAGACAGTTCACGGAATTCAATGTTATCCTAAGAAAAACAGAATATTATAAATGTTGAGAGATAATGATGACCCTACATTAAACGTTAATATGACTGCAGTCAGAATATTGTGTGCCATACTGGGCTCCACAGGTATTAAGACACAATTTGGATTCATTGTTGTGAGAAAATATACAAGAACAAAAACTTGAAATATTTAAGATTTAGAAATATTTAAAATTGTGAAAGTATGGGATGGGATAGCTGGAAGCCAATTGGATCCAGTGATGAAGGGATCAAAAATGAAGAGCCGTGATAAAAGGTTTTGAGAATTATACAAAGGACAGGAGAGATTTCTCTACAAGGAGGGTTGTGAGAATGTGGAATTCACTTCTAGGATTAGTAGTTGAAGGAAAAACTGTAACAACACTGAAGATCAGATTGGAAAGATTATTAAGGAATAAGCATTAAAAAAAACTGGTAGCATGATGGGTAAATAGGATTAAGGTCACATGGAGGGTAGACATCAATACTGTTGGGACAAATGGCTGTAACTTTTATGCATTTCTCAGATGCCAGAGTAAAGAATATTACTCAGCACATGGAATACAGTTGCAAATGAAGCAGGAACAGCCAGAAGTCATGGTCCATGTTCCATGTTCCAATCTTTGATATGGGTAGAAAAAGTGTTGATACTTAAAGCAGAGGCTAGGATTTGTTTTTTAAAAAAAAGGACTTCAAAAAATAATTTCAGCATTAATTTGAGTGCCACATGCTAGTGAATATAGAAACAGGAAGATGATGCAAACGAATACATGGCTGGATAAGTAATCAAAGAGGAAGAGTGAAATATTCTTAAGGAATTAAGGAAAGATATGACTGTACAAAATGGCAGACTGCATCTGAACAGAGCAATGTTCTTGCTGACAAGTCAACTAGCATTATTGGGAATGATTTAAACTGATTTTCTCTGGGGGATGGGGGAATCAGAAAAAAAACAGAGAGATATAAACAGCAGTAAAATTAAGAACGTCCAAATAACTGCAGGGACTAAATTGAAGAAAACAACAAAAGGAAAGAGCTGTTCACTTGTATAACTAGTAATGTTGCTGAGCTGCCGGCAGAAGTTGCTACATGGCATTATTATTGCACTAACAAAGATACGGTTCAAACAAGATCAGGAATAGGTTCTCAGTATTCAGGAATGATGGGCGTGGGGTGGAAAGTAGAGTGGGTGCAGCAATATAAGTTAGGACAATTTGCAGTTCTAAAAGTGTAAAGGAAAGACAGTACAGAGCTGGGAGTTTTGTTTTTAAATAAAGCTCCAAACAACGATGAGATAGAGGAAATCTGTCAGCATATTTTAAAGGCATGTACCAACAATAAAGTAGTAATATTCAAAAAGTTTAATTGTCCTAATATAGACTGGAAAGAACAGTCATAAGGGTTAGGAAGGAGAGGAATTTATGATATGTGTGCAGAAGAACTTCATCAATCAACATACACTAGTCCACTAAGAAAAGGAGTGTTGGATTTGGCTGTAGAAAATGAAATAGGAGAAGCACAATCAGCCTCTGATCATTTAGCTAATTACAACCACAACATAATTCAGTTTACATGGGACCTAGCAAAGGTAGATTGGAAAAGGCAATTGCAGGGTAACAGAGCAATGTGCACACTAGTTTGTAAGAAAGGGGTAAAGCATTTAAGTGAGGAGGTGGTTTGCAGTGGTTCTCCCAAAATGTCAATTTTGGATCTATTATTCTTAATAATTTTTTGAAATGACCTACACCTGATATCGCAGATGATATTAGGCCATAACTTCTATTCAATTGTGCAAGACCTATCCCACTGAAATTACAAGAATATAAAGCTTATCCAGCTCTTCTGGAAAATTTTACTCAAACTTCTGCTGGCTGGAGCTGCTTGAAACCTGCATTTGAAACAGTCCCTGAAAGCCACAGCACAGTACAACACCAGCAAACTCAGGGAGGCTGTGGCCCCCTTTTTTTCCTAACTCGCTGGTGAAAGCAGGTAGATTTGAACAGACCAGTGAAATTGACACGTCAGGGTAAAGTTGTGTGTCCAGGTAAGTAACTATTAGTATAACAACACCTGAATCATCCAAAGTTAGAAATTTATATCACTTTATCGGACAGTTTTCAGCACAGTGCAATTGTCCAGGGGAAGTTAGCACTTCTGGACAATTCTGGCGTAAACTTTTATTTTGGAATTTTCCCCTAAGGAGCTATAAATTCGGCACAGTGGTAGACAGTGATGAAGGTAATTGTAGACTTTAGAATTAAAAGATATATTAAGTCAAAAGTGGGGAAGGAATTGGGGGTTTGGCGTTAGTCTGAGGCATAGAACGTGAAGACAATCCAATTGGCAAATGAAAAAGCTGATCATGATGTCCTAACTAAAAAAAAACTTCTGCCCTTAGTCTGTACCGCTTGATTCCCTCCCTATTTATGTATCTATCCAGGTGCTTCTCAAATGTTGCCAATGTGCCTGCTTCTATCACTTTCTCTGGCAGCATTTTCCAGGTACCCACCACTCTCTGCATGATTCAGCAGTTTTCATCTTGCTTCAACTGGCAGGTTTGCAGGTCCAGAAAACTTCCCAAGATTAAGTTTAAAATGGTGAATAAACACGAGGTGCTCAGTTTCATTATTATTTTTTAAATTGACAACCTGCCAGATGTAGCGAGATTAGTTGCATGTCCTAGCTCCATTAGAACCACAGTTGGGCAAGCTGGATCAGTATTCAAATGTTTAATATTCCACGCAATATAAACCTGCTTATTCTTGGGGCTTTCATCGAAAGAGACAAACTTCTTTCTCACGACTGGGTCAATACCCAGGGGTTATAGATTTAAAAATCAATGGCAAAAGATCAAGAAGGGTTAGATGAAGAGAGTTTTCAGGATCTGGAAAGCTCTACTTGGAAAAAAACGATAGAAACTGATTCCAAAAAAATAATTTTAACAAGAAAATTGGGCAGGACTCAAGGATGAGAAAACTAACAGGGTTACAGTCAAAAAGCAATGGTGTATCATTAAGTACATTTGCTCTTTCAAAGAGCCAGAACAGGAACAATGGGTCAAATGGTCTTTTGTGCTGTAGGTTTCTATGATTTCTGTTGAAGTTGTTGAATTTGAGTTTAATCCCAGGTCAATTTGCCCCCCACATGCAACTTCAATTTTTTTGTGGCGCGCACATACAAGTTAGTTCTTTAACTTGCTGTATGTGGCTCGTTGGAAACCTTTGAGTTGCAACACATAGTTGTGCAGCTCAGAGGGAACACTGGTTCAAGTTTAGTTTGGAGTTGTAGAATGTGCCAACTTAAAAAATTATAATATGTACCAGTTTCTTTCCAAAACATACAAGAGAATCTTTCTTAAAAAGGAGAACTGGCAGATGTATTCATTTTACTTTTGTTGTACTTTGTATCACACTGGATTCAGCAAGGAATAAGTTTAAATATAGCATTCAACATTGCAATTTTTAATTTGTCCCACATGGTGGTGCTGAGTAAGTCCAAATTACGACAAAAGGCCAAGGGTGAGAAAGGAACTCTTTCTTTCCAAGTCTGGCAAATGCAAATGTATGTGGAGATGCATAACATCTGAGCCATGGACTATCAAATTTAAATAGTCCAGGACAAATAATCAAAAAAGGTCAATAATATTTTGCAGATATAGTCACTGATCTTCAAAAATTACACAAAATGGTACAGAAAAGGTATGAAAAACAAAAACGGAGGTAAGCAAAATGAATACTGAAAAGAGGAAGAAGTAAAAGATATCAATATTAAAGCATAGTGGTTAACACTGCTTCCTCACAGCTCCAGGGACCTGGTTTGATTCCTGGCTTGGGTCACTATGTGTGGAGTCTGCACATTCTTCCCATGTCTGAGTGTGTTTTCTTCAGCTGCTCCAGTTTCTGAAAGACGTGCTGGTTCGGTGCATTGGCCATACTAAATTCTGTCTTGATGTAGCCGAACAGGCAACTAGGGAATTTCCATTGTAACCTCTGCAATGTTAATGTAAGCCTACATGTGTCATTAATAAATAAACTTAAAAAATTGAGCATTTAGATCAGAGTAAAGAACAAAACCACACGAAACAGAGCAAATATGAAACCAATTACTGTGCCCACAATCTTTCCTAAAACTGTGAGCAGTTTTAGATGGACATTACACTTGTGCACAAAAGTCAGCAGGGCCACTGGTTTACAGCAATGAAGGGGACTAGATACCTTGAGAATCTCACATTTCCCTCCATTTTCCCCACAGAAGCCATAAATGGTTGCTTATAAGAAATTCAATACCTATCATTTCACTATTCATTAGGGGAATGCTAGCTAATAAGCCCGTTAGTGCAAGTAAAAGTCTTATATTGGCATTTAATTTTTGCACAAGCGGCACTGAATTACACAAGACTATTTATGTATAATTTGAGAATAAATATTGAATGCCTGTAAGACCAATACTTTTGGAATATCCAATAACAGTATTGTCTAAATAGAAAATAACTAATGATAAATGATGCAGGAAACACCTGACAATCATAACATAATTGATCATTCTGTCCATTATTAGAAGATCCATAAGTGTACATCATATAATGGACAGCTAGGAGGGTAATGTAATTAAGAATAAATAAACTGATTTGAGATAGTACACATCAGAAATAAATTCGTCAACTACTTGATAGATTTATTCCATAATGTAATTTTGTCTGCACTAGGCTTATGTACACATAATTTCTGAACGTTTGTACTTCTTGATAACCACAGCACAAAAGGCAGAATATCAACGCTCCCTTGGATGATAACCTGCTGTACACCGACAATAAATCACATGCACCTTTGAAACACGACTTTTAATTTCACAAGTGATGTCATCTGTGAGTGACAGACAAATAAAAATATCTACAACTAGTAGAAACACATACGTAGTTTCTTTTCACAAAATGGGAATATTACTCCCAGTCCAGCTGAGATGTTGCAGTTAATCTTATTTGTTGCAGGAAGTATATCAATAAACGCTGACATGTAATGAGGGCAGAAATGACCTCACTGTAAGAAGTCATTGCTTCTGGTCAAGTGGTACCTTGTCCCTGCAGCCAGGAAAGTAACATCATAGACAGTGTGGGATACAATGTTAGAGTTTATTTGGGAACATGCTTTGTAAAATTGCTGTTACTTCAGTTTTATTTCATGGGAATGGTAGCAGTAGCATTGTGATAATGTTACTCGACGAATAGCTAGTGTCATATGTTCAAATTCTAACACAGCAATGGCAGGAATTCAATTAGTTAACAAAATTGTAATAAAAAGGGGGTCTTGATAATAATTATCATGAAACTACCGGATTGCTGTAAGAGCCAACTGGTTCACTGATAGACTTTGTGAGAGGAGGTTTGTGGCTCTTACTCAATCTGGCTTGACATATGACCTCAGCCACAGCCATGTGATGACTCTCAACTGTCCTCTGAAATTGCCCAGCAAGCCACTTGTATACAACTGGTGCAGAAAAACTGAATAAGAATAAAACTGGAAGGAATAACTGCCATCGACCATAGAAGTTCTCAACATCAACTCCAGAATTTAAAGTTTCATGGCACTGAAAAAACACAAGCAAGGAAACCTCCAGCTGATTATCACAACTGAAACAGTACTTCTTCATGTTCAGCACTATTTGGAAGAAGCACTGAGGGTAGCAAGGGCACAGAATGTACTCTAGATGGTGACCTTCAATGTTCATCACCAAGACTTGGTAACATCATTATTAACTGAGTTGGCCACTTCCTGAAGGACATATCTACAACAGGTGGTGAAAGGATCAAGAAGAGTAAAAATCCTTGATGATTTCATCCACACCAATCTACCTGTTGCGGACATTTCTGTCCATAATATAATAAAATACATGATCAATGCACAACTATAGAGGCAAAGTCCAACCTTCAGAGTGAAGATATCTTCCATCACATTGTGCGGAACTACCACTATGCTAAATAGGATTGATTCAGACAGATCTAACAACTTAAAACTGAGCATCCATGAAACACTATGTATCATCAGCAGCCACTAAATTGCATTCAATCTGTAGTCTCATGATGCAACATTTTCTTCACTCTAACATTATCAGTAAGCCAGGCGATTAGCCGTGGTTCAATAAGGAGTATAGAAGAACATACCAGGAGGAACACCTGGCATACCTTAAAATGAGTAGCCAATCTGGTAACAGTACAACACAGAAGTGAATCTGCTAAGATAAGTAGTAATAAACTACAGAACAATCCAAGCAATCCTTTAACAAAAGTTCCACAGTACTGCTAGAACCAATCAGTGAATAGCCTGAGAAGGAGGCTCCACCAAAGTCATCAAACTAGTTGATTGCAAAGTCAATGCAAAAAACAAATGTTGAAGTATTAGCAATCATCTTCAGCTAGTAGTGTTGAATGGATGATCCATCAAGAAGCATGAGAACACACAAAATAAGAATAAATCATCAGGTCCTTTGGAACCTGATCCACTGCCATTCAATATGATTATGGCTAATCTTGGGCTTCAATTCCACTTCCCTGCCCATTCCCAGAACATCACTGTAGATGTCCTATCCATCCTTCATGCTAGGTATGACTTCAAGCAGTGAAAAGTTTTCCAACGACTGCCAAGTTACACATCATCCTTCGCCATCACTGGATCAAAATTCTGGAATTCTCTCTCTAAGTGCTCTCTGGGTATACTACACTACATGGACGTAGTAGTTCATAAAAGGCTGCTCATCACCACCTTCTGAAGGGCAATTTAGCTGCGGGCAATAAATGCTGGCCTTATCAGCGAAGTTCACATCTTATGAATGGATAAAAAAAATTCTCTTCCGCATCCCCCCCCCAACTCAATATTAGAATATGTGCATGAATAGTGCTTCACTAGTGCAATACTTTACTTATTATTAATGGTCCTGTTAGGTCCAGGTAATCTGAGCAAGGGAGATAGCTACCCTTAATTCTATTCTCCTAGAGAAAGTGGCAAAAGGCGTGCCTGGTGACATGGCAATGGAGAAATTGTGTCCCCATTTCACCACAGTTCAGATGAGCAAAAGAGGAAGCACCAACTTTGTTGGGGAAATATCTAAATATTTAATTTATCTAAAAGAAATATCTAAAAGGAAAGAATATTTCTTAAAAAATGGCTTCACTATGTTAAACTCACGCGGCTTGCTCATTTTAGCCGGATGATGAAAATATGATATTGTTTGCAACAAGTTATATTTTTAGCATTTAGCTGTGGCTATACTTTTTAAAAAGAGTGGACTTCATAATAAAATTAAGCTAACATGTAGAAAATGCATTGCAGCTCATCTTTATTTATGTATTCATATCTGAACAATTTATACTATTAACCCAAAGCTGTAAGGTCATGCAGCCATTTATTGCACAACATAAGTTTTAATGTAATAGATTACAGTGACATTCTCTCTTGGTTTGCATACATGATTAGAATTCATGTGGGGAAGGAATCAGAGCTCAGTGCAAATTATTGATTGTGTATGGAGAACACACAAAGTTCTAATAACCTCACTCATAGATATCAGACTCTGACCCCAATCACTGATATGGTGATGCTTCCCTTATTTGTTGTAAAAAGCTACTTCCTCCATCTAAAGAAATTAAATGGTTACTTACTCCATTTAAAGTCAATGAATATTAAATATTTACCTCTTCTGCCTACAGGAAAATCATCAATTAGTAACACTTCATCACAAAGCATTACATCTTTACATCCCATTAGAAATGATCTAGACATACTTCCCAGAACCATTTTCATCTACACTACCGTCAATCACATTGTTCAAAAATTTGCTTTACTGGTCTATATTTCTGAATCACAGTAAGTCACTTCTTTAATATGGGAATCTGTTATGTCATTATCTCTCCTTCTTCATTTTTAAAAGTTACCTTGAACGTATTTGCCCATTATCCTGTCTAGAAATTTGTTCCCAACGGACATGTTGACTAAGCTCAGTTTTAAATATTCTTACATCATCACCTCTTCCTTTTTTGATTTAGATAATTGGCTTTTATCACCATCTCTACAAACTTGTTTTACTCCAGAATTATGGCTGGAATCATCATCCCAGCCCTTTACAGGCAGCTTTGCAGAAAGGGTGGTGGGTCAGGACAGTGGCAAAATCACAATGGGATGGTTTTCCAATATAGTCTCACCTCTGGATAAGCCTTCAAGGTGTGAGCTGCATTTGGAATCTGCAAGCCATTCATTGCAGGTGGACAGGCAATGAGCAACTTACTGACATCACTGGGATCTTTCAGGGTCAGATGGTTCAAAAGAGAACCTGTCAGTTCGAGGTTCTAAGGTCTTTGGAAACTAAATTAAATGCCTGATCCAGATAGCCATAAGGGGAAAACGGGTCAAATTGTAACCATGGGTATTCTTGCGGAGGGATTTCCCATTCGTTGAGATCCTGTCAATTCTGGGCCAGATTTTCTAAACTGAGTTGGAGCAAAAGCTCCATTTCCATTTTGAAACACTTCTTCAGCAAGGCTTGTCTTTCCCAGTGGGATTTCCAGCAAGTTTTCCAGACCCCCATCAGTCTGTTATCCTTAATTGGATGGTGAATGTAGAGACCTATTAACTGTCTACGGTCTTGAAATTCTCCACCACTGGCTTATCTCTGACACAAGCATGGTTGAGGCTTGGAAATAGTGGCTAAAATGTTTGTGTGCTGAAGATTTCACTCTTTCTGATTTCACTCTTCCTAAATTAATCAACATCTCGAGATCAATCCAAAACCGGCTTAGGATACAAAGTCTAGGGGTAGAAGTAACTGGAGGCTAGCGTCCAGTGGCGCATCACAAGGGTGGTGGGATGGGGAATGGGGGATGGGGGGAACCGGAAGAGATGATAAGCAAGTTTGCAGGTGACGCCAAGATTGCTAGGGTGATAACAGCGAAGAAGAAGGTTGTAGGTTATAGGAAGATATAGATGATCGCTCAGATAGGCAGAGCAGTGGTAGAAGGTAATGCACTTTGGAAGAAGTAACAAGGTAAATGAATATTTAATAAATGGCAGGACACTAGGAAGCTCAGAGGAACAGATGGATCTTGAGGTACCTATTCAGAGATCCCTGAAGGTAGCAAAGCAGGTGAATAGTTAAGAAGGCATAAGGGACACTTGCTTTTATCAGTCGTGGCATAGAGCATAAAAACAAGGAGGTAATGTTGGAACTGTATGGAAAATAAAGTTTTTTTAGAAAGTTTATTTCTTAATGTCATATGTAAGCTTACATTAATACTGCAATGAGGTTACTGTGAAAATCTCCTTCACTACATTCCAGCATCTGTTCGGGTACACTGAGGAAGAATCTAGCATGGTGAAAAAGAAACCAGCATGTCTTTCAGGCTGTGGGAGGCAACAGGAGCACCTGGAGGAAAATCATGCAGACAATGACCCAATTCGCGAATTGAATCCAGGTTCCTGGTGCATGCTGTGCACAGTTCTGGTCACTTCACCAAAGGGAGGATATGTTTGCACTAGAGAGGAGTACAGAGGAGTTTCACCAGGATGTTGCCTGGTATGGAGCATTTGAACTATGAGAAACAACTGGAAAGAGCAAGTAAGGCTGAGGGGGGACATGATTGGGATGTATAAGATGATGAGGGATACACAGATAGGGTGAATGGTCAATCACAACAGGGCATAGAATTACAGAAACCCTACAATACAGAAGGAGGCCATTTGGCCCATCAAGTCTGCATCAACCAATATCCCACACAGGCCCTACCCTTTTATCACCACATATTTACCCACCAACCCCTCTAACCTATCCATCTCAGGACACTAAGTGGCAATTTTAGCATGGCCAATCAACCTAACCCACACATCATAGTTTTAGAGTAAGGGACAAAAGATTCAGAAGGAATTTGAGAAAAGAATGTTTCACTCAGAGAGTGGTAGGAATCTGGAATGCATTGACCGGGAAGGTAGCGGAGGCCAGAAACCTTACAACCTTTAAAGTATTTGGATGAGCACTTGGAACATTATAACAGTCAAGGATATGGGACAAATGCTGGAAAATAGGATTAGCACAACTTTAATGGTAGTTATTGTCAGTGTGACTCAATGGGCTGTAGGGTCTTTTCAGTGCTATACGACTCTTATGACTCTGTCTCCTCCCTTCACAGAATTGTTAGTGTGCAGAAGGAGGCCATTCAGGCCTTATGTTTGCACCAGCTCTCCAAATGAGCTTTATGACTTAGTGACACTCTCCTGCCTTTTTCCTGTACCCCTATACATTGTTTCTATTCACATAATCATCTAATACCCTCTTGCATGGCTCACCGCACTCAATGTACGAAATAAAGTTCTGTCTTGCATTTGCTTCTTTTGCAAATCACTTTAAATCTGGGCCTTCTTGTTTTCAATCCTTTTCTGAGTAGGAACAGTTTTTCCTTATCAGCCCCTTCAGGATTTTGAACATCTATATCAAATCGCCTCTCAGCCTTCTCCTCTCCAATGAGGACAGTTCCAACATCTCCAATTTATCTTCATGACTAAAGTTTCTCATCCCTGGAGCCAATCTTGTAAATCTCTCCTATACTCTCTCTCATGTTTCACATTCTTCCTGAAATGTGGCATCCAGAACTGTACACAGTACTCCAAACGAAGTCAAATGAGTGCCTTATAAGCGTTCAGTATAAACTCCTTGCTTCTTTATGCCACTATTAATAAAGCCCAGGATAATGTATGTTTTATTAGCTGCTCTGTTCATCTGTCCTGCTACCATTAATGACTTATATACATTTACATCTAGGTCCCTCTATTGCTGCACATCCTTTACTTTATACTGGTTCTCTATATTCTTCCGACCAAAATGAACGCCTCACACTTCTTCATATTGAACTTCATTTGCCAGCTCCTGCCTAATTCACTAACGCATTCATGTTATTTTGAGGTTTGACACTGTCCTCCTCAGTTTACAATGCTTCCAAGTTTTGTATCATCTGCAAACTTTGAATTGGTCCCAGACAGATAAAAATCTATATAATATCTTTTTGAGTATTCTTCATGCTTTTCAGATTCATATTTAGAATTTAACAAAAGTGCTAACCAGAAATCACAATTATTGTATTAGGTGTAATAAACTGGTCTTCCTAGGTGTCATCCACTGGTCACAGGAGGCTTTTAGTGAGCTGGCAGACCTGGCTAATCATCCACCCTGGCTAATCCCAATCTCAGCTCATTTGCTGCTTAAGCCCTCATTTGCACCTTTCGCACTCCTAGATTTGACTATTCTAATGCTCCAAGGCTTGCTCCCTTCATAAACTTAAGCTGATCCAAAATGTTGATGCCCATATTTTTACCTGCACTTAGTTCTATTTGCTTATCATCCCTGTCCTTGCAGATTTTCATTGGCTCTCAGTTAAGCAAAGTTTCATATCTAAATTGTTATCCTTGTCCTCAAATCTCTTCCTGGCCTCATTCTTTCCTTTCTCTGAAAACTATTCCAGCCCTAGGCCCTCTGAGATATCTGCCAAGGTGTAAAGGACCAATCTCTACATCTAACTGTCTTTCTTTTCTCCTATCGCTTTGACTAAACAATTGGTCATCTGCCCTAACACCTCTTGTTACTTGGATCAAATGTTGTTTGATAGTGCTCCTTGAAGCAGCTTGAGTCATGTTACTTCATTAAATTACATAAAAGTAATTTGCTGATGTTGCTAATAGAATGTATTTATGTTCTGTTACAGAAAGTGTAATTTACGGTATGCAGGCATTGGTATTGCATCGGCATACCTAAATCCGGCCTAATTCACACAAGGAACTAGAATCATCCAAACTTATCAATGTTTTCATGTACAATAAATTAAAAGTGAAGATTTCCATTTTTAAAATATCTTATAATTTTAAATACTCTGGGTGGAAGTTTATTGTCCTGCCCGCCACAGGAATCAGGACGAGTGAGGGGTGGACAATGAGAAGGTTTGTTGACCTTGGGCAGGATTTTATAGTCTTGGGGTAAGGGAGATCATAAAATCTCACGCTAAGTGAACAAAAGTAGCCAAACAGAATTGACAGAATTGGGAGCTAGCTACTTGTGGACCAAAACCCAATAACTAAAACCATTATATAGAATAAAATATTCTCTTCTCATCAAAATCATTTCTTCTTCCCACCATCCCAACGTTTAATGAAACTACAGCCAACAAGCCATAGCAGAAGCATTCCTGCATGCCATAGAAGAAGCAAAAAGATGCATAATTAAGAAGAATTTATTTGAATTAATCAAGATCACCCATAGATAGCCACTATTTTCACTCATGGATCAACTTTATACATGCAAACAAGATTGCATAACAAACAAGCATACATGTCACAGGCAGCCTGATCTAAACCGTGTCACCGAAAACAGCTTGAAGAAATTTTTTAAAAAATACATTGAGGCTTACCATAGGTGTGGAAAGTTCTTCTCTGCTGCTCAAACATGAAGTCATTGATATGGGCAGGTTCAGTATATCCAGACAGCATATTTCTAGGGGCAGCCATCTGCTGTGTCCTGAAAGGGTTCACTGGACCAAACTGAAAGAGATAATATGTCCACTTGGTTAATTTATCAGATTCAAATTCAATTTATGGAACGTCTGTCACAAAGCATAACACATTGTTCAGTTTGAAAATATATAGCAGAGATTTAATGAAGGCATTAAAATATTTAAGTTGAAATATAAAATTAACAAGAAATACTAAATTAAGTCAAGGTAGCCAACTGGGTAAAAACTATCCCTTTTATTACGAAATAAAGTCGGGGACTGTTTTACAAGAAGAAATTACATTCAAAAATGTGTCCCAACAGGGATTTTCAGACGTGGTATTATTTAAATGAACTAATCATCTATCTGTAGCTGCAGAAATAACCGAGAAACATTGGAACTAAATAATTTGAAGTCTAGTTACAAAAATGGACTAAATAACATAACATTAAAGTAATATTAGCAATGATGTGGGATAAGGAGAATTTTATCTTTAGCGGATAAATCCCCAGGACCGGACATAATATTCCCACAGATCTTGAGAGAGGCTAGTGTTGAACTTGCAGGGGCCCTGGGAGAACATATTTAAAATGTCAGTATTCATGGGGGAGGTGCCAGATGATTGGAGGGTGGATCATGATGTTCCGTTGTTTGACAAAGGTTCCAAAAGAAAACCAGGAAATTATAGGCTGATAAGTTTGATGTCGGTGATGGGCAAGTTATTGGAAGGTGTGATAAGGGATAGGATCTACAAATATCTGGATAGGGACTTATTAGGGAGAGTCAACATGGCTTTGTGCGTGGTAGGTCATGTTTGACCAATCTATTAGTGTTTTTCAAGGAGGCTACCGGTAAAGTGCATGAAGGGAAGGCAGTGGATGTTGTCTACCTGGATTTCAGCCAGGCCTTTGATAAGGTTCCTCATGGAAGGTTAGTTAAGAAGGTTCAGTCGCTAGGTATACATGGGGAGGTAGTAAATTGGATTAGACACTGGCTTAATGGAAGAAGCGAGAGTGGTTGTTGAGGATTACTTCTCTGAGGGGAGGCCTGTGACTAGTGATGTGCCGCAGGGATCGATGTTGGGTCCATTGTTGTTTGTCATCTATATCAATGATCTGGATGATAATGTGGTAAATTGGATCAGCCAATTGGCTGATGGTACAATGACTGGTGGTGTAGTGGACAGTGAGGAAGGTTTTCAAAGCTTGCAAAGGGACTTGGACCAACTAGAAAAATGGGCTGAAAATTGACAAATGGAATTTAATGCAAACAAGTGTGAGGCATTGTACTTTGGGAGGACAAATCAAAGAGAATGTAAGGGTAAATAGTAAGACTCTGAAGAGTGCAATTGAACAGAGGGATCTGGGAATACAGGTACAGAATTCCCTAAAAGTGGCGACACAAGTGGATACGGTTATAAAGAGTGCTTTTAGTACACTGGACTTTATAAATCGGAGTATTGAGTATAAAAGTTGGAATGTTGTGGTAAGGTTGTATAAGGCCAAATTTAGAGTATTGAGTACTGTTTTGGTCACCTAGTTATACGAAGGATATTAATGAGGTTGAAAGAGTACAGAGAAGGTTCACAGGGATGTTGCCAGGTCTTCAGAAGCTGAGTTACAGAGAGAGATTGAATAGGTTAGGACTTTATTCCCTGCGGCGTCAAAGAATGAGGGGAGATTTGATAGAGGTGTATAAGATTTTGATGGGTACAGATAGAGTGAATGCAAGCAGACTTTTTCCACTGAGGCTAGAGAAGAAAAAAAAATCAGAAGGCATGGGTTAGGGGTGAAAGGAGAAAAGTTTAAAGGGAGAATTGGAGGGGGAGCTTCTTCATGCAGAGAGTGGAGGGAGTGTGGAATGAGCTGCTGAATAAAGTGGTAAATGCGGGGTCACTTTTAACATTTAAGAAAAACTTGGACAGGTTCATGGATGAGAGGGGTGTGGAGGGATATGGTCCAAGTGCAGGTCAATGGGATTAGGCAGAAAATGGTTCGACACAGACAAGAAGGGCAAAAGGCCTGTTTCTGAGCCTTAATTTTCTATTGTTCTAACTGTCATCAAGATAACAATAGTACAGATAGAAACAAATTCCTCAGGAAAGCAAATGATAAGTTGGCCTTTATTCTGAGGGAATTGGTGTACAAGCATAAGAAGGCTTTGTTGCACTTATGTATGGTTTTGATGTATACTGTGTACATCTTTGGTTCTGTATCCAAGTTTGCAGTGCAACAAAGATTCACTAAACTCCCGGGATCAGAGGATTGTCCTATGAAGACAGAGCGAGTAGAATGGGATAATAATCTCTAGTTCAGAAAACCATAGTGTGATATTATTGAAGTGAGAAAGATTCAAGAAGATGGGACAATGGAGATGCTAACAGGCTGATCCTCCTGGCTGCCAAGCCTGGAACAACAATCAGGATAAGGTGACGGAAATTTTGGTCATAGACAGACAAAAAAAAGTCTTCAATTGTTGGGTTGTGAATCTTTGAAATTCTCAACCCTTGAGAGCTGTGGATGTTCAGTCATTAATTATATTCAATGTAGAGAAAGATTTTTGCATTCTGAAAGGAATCAAGTGGCATGGAATTTGAACAGGAAAGTGGAGGCCAAGAGTCAGCTCATAGAACCATAGAACCCTACAGTGCAGAAAGAGGCCCATCAAGTCTGCACCGACCATAATCCCAACCCTGCCCTACCCCCATATCCCTACATATTTTACATACTAAATCTACTCATCCCAGGACACTAAGGGGCAATTTTAACATGGCCAATCCCGCACATGTTTGGACTGTGGGAGGAAACCGGAGCACTCGGAGGAAATCCATGCAGACACGAAGAGAATGTGCAGACTCCACTCAGACAGTGACCCAAGTCGGAGATCGAACCCAGGTCCCTGGAGCTGCGAAGCAGCAGTGCTAACCGCTGTGCTACCGTGCCATCCATTAAATTAAAGTCATTAAATTAAGTCATTAAATTAAATGACAGAACAAGCTCAAGGGGCAATATGGCATATACGTCTATCTTCTTTAGTTCTTATGAGAAAAGAAATAAATTCATCAAAAATAATCATGAAAAATAGTCCAAAAATATGATGTTTTGATAATATCAAGTTATTATAAATTGATGGAAAAGATATTTTATATCAATTAAGTTCTTCATGTATCTCTCAAATATATATATGGGAATTAATCTTGTGCATCATTTGATCTACAATTCAGGAACAGGTTTACAGCTTATTCTTCTCAGACTGGGAGGCAATAGAGGGAAATAAGTGACAAAACTAGAATATCAATTTACATGTGGGACTGGATTCTACATTAATATTTCCTTTTTATTTGTCTAAATGCCCATCTTGCTTATCCAGTAAAATATTGCAACAAAATTACACCAGAAATCAGGCATTGTAGCATTTCATCTTTACAGTCTCACTAATGTAATGTTTCCTTCATATCTAAATTATTTAAATTGCTTAACAAAAGCATTTAACAACCAGCAAGCACTATTAATAGGATGTTCTCTGGCTACTGGAGAGGCAGAAAGAATTAAAACAAAATAAATTATGTAAGATTTGTAGAACACAGTAAAAGCATAATGGACTCAAGATAAACATAAGTTACCAGCATGCATTGAAAAATAACATTTATTAATTCATTGCTGAAGAAAGACATTTTTTAAAAGACTTTTTTGTCTTGTACTTGTCAGGACATCAGTAAGTTTATACAGTATGAGAAGAGAGTGTTAATTGGTTGGCAAGTAGATTTTAATTGGTAGTGGCATTACTATGAAGAAACTATCAGTTGATAGTGACTGACAGTTAACTGCCAAGCACTGTTTGAAATTTAAACTAAGTAGCTTGACTCTGATTGGTCAAGCCACTGCCCTGAGAAATGAAGTGAATGGCCATCACATGTTTTACTTAGCTGAAACAAACAATTTGTATACATGTTGATAGGAAGGACGTGGAAGCTATTGAAAGGGTGCAGAGGAGATTTACAAGGATGTTGCCTGGATTGGGAGGCATGCCTTATGAAGACAGGTT
Organism: Sphyrna mokarran; assembly: GCA_024679065.1. Classification (NCBI taxonomy): domain Eukaryota; kingdom Metazoa; phylum Chordata; class Chondrichthyes; order Carcharhiniformes; family Carcharhinidae; genus Sphyrna; species Sphyrna mokarran. The sequence continues at coordinate 26,568,821 of JAGIQG010000005.1, forward strand.
GAGGGAGCTGGGACTGTTCTCCCTGGAGAGACGAAGGTTGAGAGGCGACCTGATAGAGGTTTACAAGATGTTGAGAGGAATAGATAGGGTGGACTCTCAGAGACTATTTCCCAGGGCTGAAATGGTCGTGACGAGAGGGCACAGATTTAAGGTGCAGGGAAGCAAGTACAGAGGGGATGCTAGGGGAAAGTTTTTCACTCAGAGGGTGGTGAGTGAATGGAATCGGCTGCCGTCGGTGGTGGTCGAGGCGAACTCGCTGGGGTCTTTTAAAAGACTTCTGGATGAGTATATGGGATCCAATGGGATTGGGGGTTATAGATAGATCTATGGCTGGGTAGGTTTTGATGTGTTCGGCACAACTTGTGGGCCAAAGGGCCTGTTTGTGCTGTAGTGTTCTATGTTATTTTTGTCTGCAAAGAACAGGATATTGTGTATGTATATATGCTCTATTTCAGTTATAACTGATTCCATGCAACATTAATTGGTCAAATGGTTATGCAAGTTGTTATAATCAGTTTTGAGCAAGTTTTCCAAAAACATACTGAAGGATGCCATTAGATTTGCGATGGCCATGTTGAGCTTGCATATTGATAACAATATTGTGTCCATGTGCTAGCCTATTAACCTATTAATTCTACTTAAGGAAGCCATAGATACTTGCACTGCAGTGATCTAGACCCACCACCATTGCATGAATCAGCACCAGAGAACTTATGAACTTAGCAACTCGATAGTTACATCGAGTTCAGTTTTAAGTTACATCCAAATAGATGGTGATCATATGGGATTTACTTTAAGCCAAGATCTCTCAAACATCTTTGTTGGGTTCCATAAGAAACATGTCTCTGAGGAGATTAAGGGTTCAAATTCCAGATAATTAAGCAAATGATGTGGCTAATACTACTCAGTATTAATGCAAGGCTGTACTTTCCAAGGTGCTAACTTTCAAATGAGACATTGAACTGAGGTAACATCTGCTCCCTCAGTTGGGTATAAACATTCCATGGTAGTATTCAAAAGGTAGAAGAGTCCTCTCTGGCGATCAATTCATATCCCTCAACCAATGCCACCAAAACAGATGATCTGGTCATTATTCCATCTCTGATTGTGAGGTCTTGCTATGTACAAAATGTTGCCATGTTTCTTTCATTACAACAATCACAGGGTCTCCATACCTAACAGAGATGTGGGAGTATTTTGACCAAACAGACTGTAGAGATTCAACAAGGTGCTCACCATTACTTTCTCAAGGGCAATTAGGGATAGGCAATGTGCTGGCCTTATTAGCAACATTCACATCCCATGATAGATAACAACAAAAAGTGATTACACTTTTAAAAAAAACTTTCAGACATCCAAGATCATGGAAGATGCTGTAGAAATGCCAGTCTTCAAACAGATACATATATTTTGAATCTAATTCCCAATCAGAAAACTGCATCTGAAAGTAAAAATTGACTCAATTTGTCCCCTTCAGGCAAGAGTGGGTTGGGAGAATGGAACAAAATTGGGAACACACTACATAAGCACATTTAACATCTTAACACATTCCAAAGAGCTTTACTGGAATGTTTAATGACACAATTTGAGACTGAACCACATAGGAAGATGTTTCGTCTGATGACTAAAGCTTGGTCAAAGAGGTATATTTGGGGATTGTTTTAAAAGAGAAAGATTTTGAGAAGTGGAGCGATTTAGGGAGGAAATTCTAGAACATAAGCTGCAACTGAAAGAACTACTGAGAGGGGATGCACAACAGGCAGAATTAGGGGGATATTGCAGAGGATTGTAGGGCAGGAGAGTTTGGAGACAGGGAGATCAGGAGCAAAAGAGACAGGGAGACAAGCAACTATGAAGAGATTTGAAAATATGGATGAGAAATTTAAAATTGAGACATTGCCAGTCCAGAACCCAATACAGGTCAATGATGGACAAACAGGATTTGCTGTGAACACAGCAGAATTTTTGGTGAACAAGTTTATGAAAAGTAAGCGATTATCACAGTTTTTACAATGACAAATTGTAAGATGTACATATGTACCATTGTGGCACGGCAGGACACTTCATAATCATTTTTAAATCAAACTCTGACAGTCCAATTATAAACATGATTTAAATTTAACAACTTCCAGCAGCATTGCTCAGGCTTGATGGATATGATAGAAAAGCAAGTGCTGTCAACTTCAAAAAGTCATTGTCCATATTTGGAAAATGAAGTGAAAGGAAAGTGATCCTACAAAGAAAGAGAATAAAATAGAAATTAAGCACATGATAAAATAGATTTTCCTGGATAAGTCCAAACCAAAGTAACAAGGGCAAGTAGAGGGTAACAACTGCAAAAGCACTTCATAATGGAGTTTCAGTGCTTGTGTTTCTGTCCAGTATTAAGAATTTGAATGTTACATTGAAATATGATTAAGGGGACTGTACGGATGTGAACTCGGGCCCTGGGGTAAAAATGATGGCACGTACATTTTTAGATCTGTGCCAGACAAACATTGAAAATTACTTTAGTAATTAGTATGAAGAATGATGAATGAGAAGGTACTTGAAATAGCACAAGTGAGAAGTAATAAGGCAAACAGTTGTGAGTCAAAATGAAATACTTTGGGCATATTACTCAGGAACCATAAAGCTAGATAAAGAGAGCTTGATTGAAAAAGTGAAAAAGTTGTTTAAAAAAAGCAACCAAATTAGTAAACAATAGAACAAAACAACTGTACTTGTATTCAGTTTCCTCATTTATAAAACCAAATTTTATGGCACGTTAGTAAGCACCTTCTGAAAGTCCATGTATAAAACATCAAGTGCATGACCTTCATCAACCCTCTCAATGATTACAGTTTATCAACTTTAGTTACCTGGTTTATTCCTGCTCTGAACATGGATGTATCATTTACTTTGCCTCAGCCTTCTGGCACCATCCAGGTCTAACGAGGATTGAAAGAATGTGGCCAAAGCTTTGGGTATTTCCATCCTTATTTCCTCTCAGCAATTTAGGATGCACTCCATCCAGACTGTGTGGTTTACCTATTTTGAACAGCTAATTTTTAAAGTACTTTCTCCACAGCTTTCTCTACCCCTTTTCTTATACTTAGAGCGCCCTCTTCCCTTGTGAAGATAGAACATAGAACATTACAGCACAGAACAGGCCCTTCGGCCTTCGATGTTGTGCCGACCAATATAAAAAGCAATGCCCCTCCAAACTAAACCATTCCCTTCTCTTCCATATACTTATCAACTAACCTCTTAAACGACACCAAACTTGGCGCATCTACAACTGCCGCAGGCAGGGCATTCCACTCCCTAACCACCCTCTGGGTAAAGAACCTACCTCTGATATCCGTCCTATAACTATCACCCATTAATTTAAAGCTGTGTCCCCTCGTGCTAGCTTTCTCCATCCTAGGAAAAAGGCTATCACTGTCCACCCTATCTAAACCTCTAATCATCTTATATATTTCGATCAGGTCCCCTCTTAGCCTCCTCCTTTCTAACGAAACAACCTCAAATCCCTCAGCCTCTCCTCATAAGACCTGCCCTCCATACCAGGCAACATCCTGGTAAACCTCCTCTGTACCCTCTCCAATGCCTCCCCATCTTTCTTATAATGTGGGGACCAGAATTGCACACAATACTCCAAGTGCGGCCGCACTAGAGTTTTGTACAGTTGCAACATGACGTTGCGGCTCCGACATTCAATCCCTCTACCAATAAAAGCCAAGACTCCATATGCCTTCCTAACAACCTTCTCGACCTGACTGCCTACTTTCAGGGATCTATGCACATACACACCAAGATCCCTCTGTTCATCTAGACTACTAAGAATCCTACCATTTGACCTATACTCTACACATTTATTATTTCTGCCATAGTGCATTACCTCACACTTTTCCACATTAAACTCCATTTGCCACCTCTCGGCCCAGCTCTGCAACTTGTCCAAGTCACTCTGTAAACTATAACACCCCTCTTCACTATCTACACTCCACCGACTTTAGTGTCATCAGCAAATTTACTGATCCATCCCTCAATACCCTCATCCAGATCATTTATAAAAATTACAAACAGCAGGGGCACCAAAACAGACCCCTGAGGCACACCACTTGTCACCGAACTCCACGATGAATATCTCCCATCAACCACCACCCTCTGTCTTCTATCTGCTCGCCAATTCCTAACCCAATTAGCTAAATCACCCTCTATCCCATACATCTGCATTTTCTGCAGAAGTCTTCCATGGGCCACCTTATCAAACGCCTTACTAAAGTCCATATATACCACATCAACCGCCTTACCCCCATCCACCTCTTTAGTCACTTTTTCAAAAAAACTCAATGAGGTTAGTAAGGCACGACCTACCCTTCACAAAACCATGCTGACTATCTCCAATCAATTCATTACTCTCTAAAAAACTATAAATCCTATCCCTAATTATTCTCTCCAACACTTTGCCCACCACAGAAGTAAGACTCACTGGCCTATAATTCCCTGGAAGGTCTCTCTTTCCCTTCTTGAACAACGGGACCACATTCGCTATCCTCCAGTCCTCTGGAACCACACCCGTAACCAACGACGACCTGAAGATCAGAGCCAGAGGTTCTGCAATCTCCTCTCTTGCCTCCCAGAGAATCCTAGGGTAAATCCCGTCCGGCCCAGGGGACTTATCCAACTTCAAACCCTCGAGAATATCTAGCACATCCTCCCTATCTACTTCGATACCTTCCAGTTTGCTACTCTGTACCTCAGTGTTCTCCATAACTACATTTACATCACCTTGCGTGAATACCGAAGAGAAATATTTATTCAGTACCTCTCCAATCTCCTCAGGCTCCACGCACAACTTCCCACTGCTGTCTATGACTGGCCCTAATCTTGCCCTAACCAATCTTCTATTCTTAACATATCTAAAGAAAGCTTTAGGATTCTCCTTAATCCTATCAGCCAAAGTCTTCTCGTGTCCTCTCTTAGCTCTCCTCAATTCACTCTTTAGCTCCCTCCTGGCTAATCTATAGCTATCCATTGCACTAACCGAGCCTTCAAGCCTCATCCTGACATAAGCCTCCTTTTTCCTTTTAACCAGCAAATCAACTTTTTCGTACACCAAGGTTCTCTTACTCGACCATTTCCTCCTTGCCTGACAGGGACATACTTATCAAGGACCCGCAGCAGCTGCTCCTTGAATAAGCTCCACATTCCAGATGTTCCCAGTCCCTGTAGCTTCCTAGTCCAATCTATGCACCTAATTCTCTCCTGATGGCCTCATAATTACCCTTCCCCCAGCTATAACTACTGCCCCCAGCTTCATGCCTATCCCTGTCCATCACTAAGGTGAACGTAACCGAATTGTGGTCACTATCACCAAAATGTTCACTAACTTCCAAGCCTAACACCTGGTCTGGCTCATTGCCCAGCACCAAATCCAATGTAGCCTCACCTCTAGTTGGCCTATCTACATACTGAGTCAAAAAACCTTCCTGCACACTTTGTACGAAAACTGACCCCTCTAAGAGCTAGAGCTATAGCTATTCCAATCAATATTAGTAAAGTTAAAGTCCCCCATAACAATTACCCTATTACTTTCACTCCTGACCAGAATTGACTTGGCAATCCTTTCCTCAACCTCTCTAGAACTTTTAGGAGGTCTATAAAAGACTCCCAACAGGGTGACCTCTCCTTTCCTGTTTCTAATCTCAGCCCATACTACCTCAACAGACAAGTCCTCATCAAACTTCTTCTCTGTCACTGTGATACAGTCTTTGACTAATAATGCCACTCCTCCCCCCCTTCTACCTCCTTCTCTACTCCGACTAAAGCATTTGAACCCCGGAACCTGCAACATCCATTCTTGTCCCTGCTCTACCCAAGTCTCTGAAATGACCACAACATCGAAGTTCCAGGTACTGGTCCAAGCTGCAAGTTCCTCCCCCTTATTGCGAATACTCCTTGCATTAAAGTATACGCATTTCAAACCATGCCCTACCCCACCCGTACGCTGCTGAGTTTTACAGCTTTCCTCTATGACCCCCTTACTCTCATCCCTCTTAGCACCCCAACTATTCAGGATCCCACCCCCCCCCCGAATCAGTTTAAAGCCCCCTGCATAGCCTTAGCAAATTTTCCCCCCAAGATATTAGTTCCCCTCTGGTTCAGGTGTAGACCATCTCTCTTGTAGAGGTCCCACCTATCCCAGAATGAGTCCCAATTGTTCAGGAACCTGAACCCCTCCCTCCTGCACTATCCCCGTAGCCACGAGTTCAAACATTCCCTCTCTCTATTCTTCTCCAAACTATCCCTTGGCACAGGCAAGAGTCCAGAGATAACCACTCGGCCAGTTTTGGCCCTAAGCTTCCACCCCAACTCCATAAATTTCTGTTTAATATCCCCTTCCCTTTTCCTACCTATATCATGTGTCCCTACATGAACTATGACTTGGGGTTGACTCCCCTCTCCCTTAAGAATCTTAAAAATGGATGCAAAGTACTTACTTTTGGTTCAGTTATACCTTCTATACCCTTTTGGTACTGAACTGGCCCCATCCTTTCTTTCATAATCAGTTTGCTCTTTGTATGTTTGTAAAACTGTGGTCTTTTTAACTAAGGTACTAACCATTTCTTATTCACCCTCCTGTTCACCTTATGTTTTTCAGCATTCCCCTGAACTTTCTATACTCTGCTTGGTCCTCTATTGTATAAACCTGACATTTATCATGTGCCTCGTTCTTCCTGTTTATTTATATTAGGATAACTGATTTCTTTGATTGTCACTACTCCACTGCTCCTATCTGAAATTTGTTTGCAGATTTGTCCCTTCAACCGCTATCCTTTATTAAGTGATCTATAGTAAACACCCAGCAGTGTAACAGCTTTTCTTCAGCTCCTTAATTCAAACCTAATAGAGTTTGTCTTTGAACCTTTTAGTTGTCTTCCCTTTCTAAGGCTGTAACAATATATTTGATCAAAACTGCCACATGCCACCTTCCCTCTCATTTTTCCTTTCTAATTACCTCCTGAATACATTGTAACCAGGAATGTCTTGTTCCCAATCTTGCCCTTGTTTGATTAAGTCTCCTTTAGCACTACTATGTCATAACTCCACGTGGCAACTTGTGCCTGCAGCTCTGTAACATTATTTATCAAGCTCAATGCATTTATGTATATGTATGCGAACAACCACCTGCATCCCCACCTTACTTTGTATTCTATCCTGCTTGTTTCCTCCTTTTTCGAGGCTTTTTTTTGTAGTAATGCTGTTTGTTTCTGCTAATTCTCCATTGCCTTGTTTCTCCTACCTGATACCTCATGCTGGCTTTCCTAAACCGTGTCAAAATGCTTTAAATCCTCCTGCACAGCATTAGATATACCTTTGGAAGTATATTTATATCATTAACACTAATTCAATACCAATTAATTTAGAACAACCTTTTCTTTAGACAAGATTTTCAATGTTAGTTACGCATACACATAACAATCAGGATTGTCCATTAATATGAAATTCACACAAATGCTCATCAGTTATGTAAATTAAAAATGAAAGCTTTCATTGTTTGAAAGAAAAATTATTTATATGGATATTTCCGTTGCCTCACCCAGAACCTTCCTTGTAACAACTCACTGACTCCTACATGGTTCAATAAGGGTACACTAAATTCATTTCAAAGAGCACAGACCAGATTCCAATGTTGCCACTGTACAAAGAATACTGTCATACTACTGTATCATTCCTCATTTTAAAAGCTGCCTGATGGAAACATAAATTAAGAATCATACATCAAAACAATGCACAAAACCAAAATACTGTAAATGCATGAAAATTGTTTCATTTTTGCTGTACAAACCAGATACACTGTAAATCACCATTTGAATCAGATCAATGTATGTCAAAAACACAACATCATGAATTGCTTTATTCTGTACACTCTAATTCTGTATTCCAGACGTGGGGAAGTGCAAGCTCAATACAAAATATATTTCCATTGATCGGATGAATGCCTCAGAAACCAAGATACCTTTTTATGAATTTGCAGTTTTCATTAAAAACGTGTTCCATTAACTATAAACTATTGTTTATTGCAAGGGGAATTGAATATAGAAATAGGAAGATTATGCTTTAGTTGTACAGGGCACTGTTGAGACTACGAGAATAGCTAATGTTGTACCGTTGTTTAAAAAGGGTAGTAGGGATAACCCTGGAAATTATAGGCCGGTGAGTTTGACGTCAGTGGTAGGGAAGCTTTTGGAGGGGATCCTTAGAGATAGGATGTATAGGCACTTAGAGCGTTGCGATCTGATTAGGGATATGCAGCATGGATTTGTTAAGGGGAGGTCGTGCCTTACAAATCTGGTAGAATTTTTTGAGGAGGGGACAAAAACAGTGGATGAAGGACGAGCCGTCGATGTCGTCTATACGGATTTTAGTAAGGCGTTTGACAAAGTCCCTCATGGGAGATTAGTTGAGAAGGTCAAGGCTAATGGGATATAAGGACAGGTAGCTAGGTGGATAAGTAACTGGCTTGGTAATAGGAGAGAGTAATAGTGGAAGGGTGTTTTTCTAGCTGGAGGTTGGTCACAAGTGGTGTGCTGCAGGGCTCGGTACTAAGACCTCTTCTATTTGTAATATATATAAATGACTTGGAAGAGGGCGTAAGTGGAGTGATCAGTAAGTTTGCAGATGATACAAAGATGGCTGGACTTGCGGATAGTGAGGAGCATTGTCAGGCAATGCAGCAGGACATAGATAGGCTGGTAGCTTGGGCAGACAGATGGCAGATGGAATTCAATCCTGATAAATCCTGATAAACAAGTCTCTGAAGGTGGCAGAGCAAGTGGAGAAGGTTGTGAAGAAAGCATATAGTATGTTAGCCTTTATAGGAAGGGGTATAGAGTACAAGAGCTGGTCTTTAACGTTGCAGTTGTATAAAACGTTGGTTAGACCTCGTTTGGAATACTGCGTCCAGTTCTGGTCACCCTACTACCAGAAGGACGTGGAGACTCTGGAGAGAGTGCAGAGGAGGTTTACCAGGATTCTGCCAGGTATGGAAGGTCCGAGTTACGAGGAGAGGTTAGGCAAATTGGGACTGTTTTGCTCCGGTTTCCTCCCACGTCCCAAAGATGTGCTCTTAGGCTAACTGGCAAAACAAATTCTCCCTAAATTGTCTCAAATTTGGTTTTTAATCCACAGATGTATTAACATGGACAGGGATCGCGGGTAGAGATGGGAACATCAGGGTGGCGGCGCGGGCTCGTTGGGCCAAATGGCCTGTTTCCCGTGCTGTTTTGTTCTTTGTTCATCAGAGGTACTGTGCAGAGTACTTGTCTCCTTATTTAAGGATATAAATGTGTTACAAGCAGTTCAGGGAAAGTTTGTTCAACTAATATCAGGAAAGAATGGGTTTTTTTCTAGGAAAGGTTGGACAGGCTAGGCTTCTATCCACTGGAGTATAAATGAGGCAACTTGATTGAAGCATATAAGATCCTGAACAATCTTGACAGGATAAATGTGGGGAGAATGTTCTCTTGTCTTGGAAAATCTAGAATGGCGGGGGTTACAGTTTAAAAATAAGAAATTGCCCATTTAAGACGGAGATGAGAGAAATTTCTTCTCTCAGAGGGTCCTGAATCTTTGGAACTTCCTTTCTCAAAATGCAATAGAAGCAGAGTCTCTGAATATTTCTAAGGCAGAAGTACATAGATTCTTGATAAACAAGGGGGTTACCTGGTTAAGCAAGAGATTACAAACAGATCAGCTACCATCTTATTGGATAAGAAAGCAGCTCAAGGAGTCAAATGGCTTACAGCTGTTCTTTATTTGTACGTTCCCATATAACTCCTGCAACGAGAAATCCAACTTTCAGACAGTGGTTAACACTGCTGCCTCACAATGCTGGGGAGGCAGATTGAATTCTGGCCTTGGGGAATATAGAACATAGAACGTAGAACATTACAGCGCAGAACAGGCCCTTCAGCCTTCGATGTTGCGTCGACCAATTAGGAAAAAGCAATGATCCTCTAACCTAAACCATTCCCTTTTCGTCCATAAACTTATCTACTAACCTCTTAAACGCCACCAAACTTGGCGCATCTACAACTGATGTAGGCAGGGCATTCCATACCCTTACCACCCTCTGGGTAAAGAACCTACCTCTGACATCCGTCCTATAACTACCACCCCTTAATTTAAAGCTATGTCCCCTCATGCTAGCTTTCTCCATCCTAGGAAAAAGGCTATCACTGTCCACCCTATCTAAACCTCTAATCATCTTATATGTTTCAATAAGGTCTCCTCTTAGCCGCCTTCTTTCTAACGAAAACAACCTCAAATCCCTCAGCCTCTCTTCATAAGACCAGGCAACATCCTGGTAAACCTCCTCTGTACCCTCTCCAATGCCTCCACATCTTTCTTATAATGTGGGGACCAGAACTGCACACAATACTCAAATGGCGGCCGCACTAGAGTTTTGTACAGTTGCAACATGATGTTGCGGCTCTGAAATTCAATCCCCCTACCAATAAAAGCTAAGACTCTATATGCCTTCTTAACAACCTTATCGACTTGATTGCCAACTTTCAGGGATCTATGCATATATACACCAAGATCCCTCTGTTCATCAACACTATTAAGAGTCCTACCATTAGCCCTATACTCTACACATTTGTTATTCCTGCCAAAGTGAATTACCTCACACTTTTCCACATTAAACTCCATTTGCCACCTCTCGGCCCAGCTCTGCAACTTGTCCAAGTCTCTCTGCAAACTAGAACACCCCTCTTCACTATCTACCACTCCTCCGACTTTGGTGTCATCCGCAAATTTACTAATCCATCCTTCAATACCCTCATCCAGATCATTTATAAAAATTACAAACAGCGGGGGCCCCAAACACAGCTCCTGAGGTACACCACTTGTACCAAAACTCCACGATGAATATCTTCCATCAACCACCACCCTCTGTCTTCTATCTGCTAGCCAATTCCTAATCCAATTAGCTAAATCACCCTCAATCCCATACATCTGCATTTTCTGCAGAAGCCTTCCATGGGCCACCTTATCGAACGCCTTACTAAAGTCCATATATACCACATAACTGCCTTACCCCCATCCACCTCTTTGGTCACTTTTTCAAAAAACTCAATAAGGTTAGTAAGGCACGACCTACCCTTCACAAAACTATGCTGACTATCCCCAATCAATTCATTTCTCTCTAAATAACTATAAATCCTATCCCTAATATTCTCTCCAATACTTTGCCCACAACAGAAGTAAGACTCACTGGCCTATAATTCCCCGAAAAGTCTCTCTTCCCCTTCTTGAACAATGGGACCACATTCGCTATCCTCCAGTCTTCCGGCACTATACCCGTAACCAACGACGACCTGAAGATCAGAGCCAGAGGCTCTGCAATCGCCTCTCTCGCCTCCCAGAGAATCCTAGGGTAAATCCCGTCCGGCCCAGGGGACTTATCTAACTTCAAACCCTCAAGAATATCTAGCACATCCTCCTTATCTACTTCAATACTTTCCAGTTTGCAACCCTGTATCCCAGTGTTCTCCACAACTACATTTACATCTCCCTGCGTGAATACCGAAGAGAAATATTTGTTCAGTGCCTCTCCAATCTCTTCAGGCTCCACGCACAACTTCCCACTGCTGTCTATGACTGGCCCTAATCTTGCCCTAACCAATCTTCTATTCTTAACATATCTAAAGAAAGCTTTAGGATTCTCCTTGATCCTATCAGCCAAAGTCTTCTTGTGTCCCCTTTTAGCCCTCCTCAACTCACTCTTTAGCTCCCTCCTGGCTAATCTATAGCTATCCATTGCACTAACTGAGCCTTCAAGCCTCATCCTAACATAAGCCTCCTTTTTCCTTTTAACTAGCGAATTAACTTTTTTAGTACACCATGGTTCCCTTACTCGACCATTTCCTCCTTGTCTGACAGGGACATACTTATCAAGGACTCGCAATAGCTGCTCCTTGAATAAGCTCCACATTTCAGATGTTCCCAGTCCCTGTAGTTTCCTAGTCCAACCTATGCACCCTAATTCCCTCCTTATGGCCTCATAATTACCATTCCCCCAGCTTCATGCCTATCCCTATCCATCACTAAGGTGAACGTAACCGAATTGTGGTCAATATCACCAAAATGTTCACTAACTTCCAAGCCTAACACCTGGTCTGGCTCATTGCCCAGCACCAAATCCAATGTAGCCTCACCTCTAGTTGGCCTATCTACATACTGAGTCAAAAAACCTTCCTGCACACTTTGTACAAAAACTGACCCCTCTAACGTGCTAGAGCTATAGCTATTCCAATCAATATTAGTAAAGTTAAAGTCCCCCATAACAATTACTCTATTACTTTCACTCCTGTCCAGGATCGACTTTGCAATCCTTTCCTCTACCTCTAGAACTTTTAGGAGGTCTATAAAAGACTCCCAACAGGGTGACCTCTCCTTTCCTGTTTCTAATCTCAACTCCCAACAGGGTAACCTCTCCTTTTCTGTTTCTAATCTCATGGGGAGTGTGTGGTGATTGCATATTCTCCCCATGTCTGTGTAGGTTTCCTCTGGATTCTCCAATTTCCTCCCAAGGTCCAAAGATGTGAAGGTTAGGTGAATTGGCCATGGTAAAGATGTGGATTTATGGGGGTAGGGTGGGCCTGGGTAACATTTTCTTTCGGAGAGTTAGTGCAGCCTCGATGGGCTGAATAGCTTCTTTCTGCAATGCTGAGATTCTATGGTTCTGCACTACAGGGATTCTACGCATTATCCTAAGTGAACAAATTCCATAACATTAAATTGCACTTGCACACTAACTGAAGAGGGCATATAAGTGCTGTCACTATTAGGAGCATCACACTGAGCAAGCTTACCCCATGTAGAGTAGAGAAAGCTATGCTACTAAAAAAAAGCATAAACAAAGCAGATGAAAACACTGAAGAAAATAGAAAATCACCAAGCTAGACTTTGGAACAGATGAACTGAACCTGGCTAATGCTTAGATGGTTGTAGAATAACTTCTTTCAAAATATAGACTTCATCAAAAATATTAAAATTTTCGTACAGAGTGTGCAGGAAGGTTTTTTGACTCAGTATGTAGATAGGCCAACTAGAGGTGAGGCTACATTGGATTTGGTGCTGGGCAATGAGCCAGACCAGGTGTTAGGCTTGGAAGTTAGTGAACATTTGGGTGATAGTGACCACAATTCGGTTACGTTCACCTTAGTGATGGACAGGGATAGGCATGAAGCTGGGGGCTGTAGTTATAGCTGGGGGAAGGGTAATTATGAGACCATCAGGAGAGAATTAGGGTGCGTAGATAGGACTAGGGAACTACAGGGACTGGGTACATCTGGAATGTGGTGCTTATTCAAGGAGCAGCTGCTGAGAGTCCTTGATAAGTATGTCCCTGTCAGGCAGGGAGGAAATGGACGAGTAAGAGAGCCTTGGTGTACGAAAAGAGTTGATTTGCTGGTTAATAAGAAAAAGGAGGCTTATGTCAGGATGAGGCTTGAAGGCTCAGGTAGTGCAATGGATAGCTATAGATTAGCTAGGAAGGAGGTAAAAAGTGAATTGCGGAGAGCTAAGAGGGGACACGAGAAGATGTTGGCTGATAGGATTAAGGAGAATCCTAAAGCTTTCTTTCGATATGTTAAGAATAGAAGATTGGTTAGGGCAAGATTAGGGCCAGTCATAGACAGCAGTGGGAAGTTGTGCGTGGATCCTGAAGAGATTGGTGAGGCACTGAATAAATATTTCTCTTCGGTATTCACGCAGAGTGCTGGAAATGTAGCTGTGGAGAGCACTGAGGTACAGGGTTGCAAATTGGGGAGTATTGTAGTAGATAGGGAGGATGTGTTAGAAATTCTCGAGGGTTTGAAGTTGGATAATTCCCCTGGGCCGGACGGGATTTACCCTAGGATTCTCTGGGAGGCAAGAGAGGAGATTGCAGAGCCTCTGGCTCTGATCTTCAGGTCCTCGTTGGTTACGGGTGTGGTTCCGGAGGACTGGAGGATAGCGAATGTGGTCCCATTGTTAAGAAGGGGAAGAGAGACCTTCCAGGGAATTATAGGCCAGTGAGTCTTACTTCTGTTGTGGGCAAAGTATTGGAGAGAATTCTTAGGGATAGGATTTATAGTTATTTAGAGAGAAATGAATTGATTGGGGATAGTCAGCATGGTTTCGTGAAGGGTATGTCATGCCTTACTAACCTCATTGAGTTTTTTGAGAAAGTGACCAGAGAGGTGGATGGGGGTAAGGCGGTTGATGTAGTATATATGGACTTTAGTAAGGCTTTTGATAAGGTGGCCCATGGAAGACTTCGACAGAAAATGCAGATGTGTGGAATAGAGGGTGATTTAGCTAATTGGATTAGAAATTGGCTGGCAGATAGAAGACAGAGGGTGGTGGTTGATGGGAGATTTTCATCGTGGAGTGCGGTGACGAGTGGTGTGCCTCAGGGGTCTGTTTTGGGGCCCCTGCTGTTTGTAATTTTTATAAATGATCTGGATGAGGGTATTGAGGTATGGATCAGTAAATTTGCAGATGATACTAAAGTTGGTGGAGTGGTAGATAGTGAAGAGGGGTGTTTTAGTTTACAGATTGACTTGGACAAGTTGCAGAGCTGGGCCGAGAGGTGGCAAATGGAGTTTAATGTGTAAAAGTGTGAGGTAATGCACTTTGGCAGGAACAATAAATGTGTAGAGTATAGGGCTAATGGTAGGGCTCTTAATAGTGTTGAGGACAGAAGGATCTTGGTGTATGTGTCAATAGATCCCTGAAAGTAGGCAGTCAAGTGGATAAAGTTGTTAAGAAGGCTTATGGAGTCTTAGCTTTTATTGGTAGGGGGATTGAATTTAGGAGCCGCAGCATCATGTTGCAGCTGTACAAAACTCTAGTGCGGCCGCACTTGGAGTATTGTTTGCAGTTCTGGTCCCCACATTATAAGAAAGATGTGGAGGCATTGGAGAGGGTACAGAGGAGGTTTACCAGGATGTTGCCTGGTATGGAGGGCAGGTCTTATGAGGAGAGGCTGAAGGATTTGAGGTTGTTTTCGTTAGAAAGGAGGCGTCTAAGAGGAGACCTTATCGAAACATATAAGATGATTAGAGGTTTAGATAGGGTGGACAGTGATAGCCTTTTTCCTAGGATGGAGAAAGCTAGCACGAGGGGACACACCTTTAAATTAAGGGGTATGAGTTATAGGACGGATATCAGAGGTAGGTTCTTTACTCAAAGAGTGGTTAGGGAGTGGAATGCCCTGCCTGCAGCTGTTGTAGATGCGCCAAGTTTGGTGCCGTTTAAGAGGTTAATTGATAAGTATATGGAAGAGAAGGGAATGGTTTAGTTTGGAGGGGCATTGCTTTTTATTTTGGTCGGCACAACATCGAAGGCCGAAGGGCTTGTTCTGTGCTGTATTGTTCTATGTTCTATGTTCTATGTTCTAAAACACTAATTGTATATCAATGGTTTTATCCTGCAAGAACTTAAATCCTTACAGCATCTTAAGCATAGAAAAGTTTCATGGAGCATAATCAAAAATTAAGACTATGCCAACAAAAAAAGCTCTCCTGAACAATGACCAAGAGCCTGGACAAAGAGGTGGGATTTAAGGAGGATCTTAACATGAGGGGAAAGTCTAAAGAGGGAATCCCAAAGTGTAGGATGGGAGGTGACTAAAGGAACAGACACAGGATTTCTCTCTGCTGCTCAGATCACTGTTGGTGGCAACAGAAAGATCCGGCTGGTGGGAAAATCCCAGTCAATGACTTTCGTTTTCCTAATGTTTAATTGTGGAAATTGTGGCTCAAAGACCACATATCAGATAAATAACATTGAAAATATGGATGGATTTTGGAAGTTAGTGGGGTGACACCAACATTTACGTGAGATCTGGCAGGTTTGTGGATGATGCTGTCAATGGGCAACACGCAGACAAAAACACAAAACAGTATATCACAAAAGGAGACCATTGGCCCATCAAGTCTGCATTGGCTCTTTTGAAGAGCGATCCACTTCCACTATGGGACTTTCACAGTAAATTCATTGTTGTGTTAATGTAAGCCTACTTGCGACACTAATAAATAAACACTTTGTCCCATTTCTATGCTCTTTCCCCATATTCCCATGTCGAGTATTTACCTACTTGCTTTCTGAAGCTGTTACAATCTTGGCTGATGTTATTGCTGGACAATTAGGTTTCCAAGCAGAATCCTAACTTGAGAGATCATGACTTTTTTTTAAAAAGGCATGTGAATGAACAAAGGTCCAGGACTGCTGATTAACTTCTAACAAAATAAAACATTTTTTAAACAAAAAGAAATTAATTATAACACACTATTCCTTCACCCCTCCTACATCTTTACAGATGTACACTGATTCATAAAGATGCCACCCAAAACAGTTACAGTGGATTTCTCATCAAATCCAGTGAGATATTTGCCACATTTGAGCCAACCAGTCTCACCTCTGACTTCCAAGCAAGTACTTCCAAACTCCACTCTTATAAAACACCATCCAGGACAAAGGGGCCTGCTTGATTGACACCCCATCCACCATCTTAAATAATAACTCCCTCCACCACCAACACACAATGGCAGCAGTATACACAATCTACAATTGGAAATCACTTAGCCAAAACTCCTTCAACAACACCTTCCAAACCTGCAACCTCTACCACCTAGAAGGGCAACAGATGAACGGGAACACCATCATCTGCAAGTTCCCCTTCCAGCCACATGTTAGCCTAACTTGGAACTATATTACCATTCCTTCACTGTTGCTAGGTCAAAATCCTGGAATTTCCTCCTTAACAGCACTGTGAGTGTACCTACATCTCAGGAACTACAGCAGCTCAAGAAGGTAGCTCACCACCACCTGCTCATTGGTATCAGGGATGGGCAAAACATGCTGATCTAGCCAGCTACTTCCAAATCCTGTAAATGAATTTTTAAAAACTTTGTAAAACACCATTTGAAAGTCCATATACACATCAACTACAATGTCCTCATCCACCCTCTTATTTTATCTGATCAAAAGAAAAAGGAAGAGCCCAAAGATAGACAGTTGCAGACCTCTGGAGGCAAGGGTAAGTCATTGATGGAGATGCTCGGCTATGATCGTATCTTTAAGTGTGGAGTCAGCTAAGAAGGCAATAGGCAAATGGGACAATGGAAGGACATGTTATTGTGCATGGGGGAATGTACTGGCAGGCACAACTCACAAAAACTACATGAGCATCAAAATATTTTGCATGTCATGTCAATATCTGGTTTCACAACCCATAAGAACAAAGAAAATTACAGCACAGGAACATGCCTTTTGGCCTCCAACCCTGTACCAACCATGCTGCTCAAATAAACTAAAACTCTCTAACCTTCCAGGGCCATAACCCTCCATTTCCAACCTATTTATGTATTTGTCAAGACAACCCTTAAAAGTCTCTGTTGTGCCCCCCCAACAGTGAATTCCAGGCACCCACCACCCTCCATGTAAAAAAACTTGCCTCATGTATGTCCTTCAAACTTTGCCTCTCCCACCTTAAACCTATGCCCAGTAGTAACTGATTCTTCCAACCTGAGAAAAAGCTTCTGACTATCCACTCTGTCCATGGTCCTCAAAATCTTGTAGATTGCTATCAGGTCATCCCTCAAACTCTGTCATTCCAATGAGAACAAACCAAGTTTTTCCAACCTCTCCTCATAGCTAATGTCCTCCATACCAGGCAATATCCTGGTAAATCTTTTCTGTACCCTCTCCAAAGTCTCCACATCCTTCTGGTTGTGTGGTGACCAGAATTGAATACCATATTCCACGTGTGGCCTGACTAAGGTTCTATAAAGCTGCAATATGACTTGCCAATTTTTAAACTCAATGCCCTGGCCAATGAAGGCAAGCATGCCGTACGTCTGCCTGATTACTTTTTCCACCTGCACTACTGCTTTCAATGACCTGTTGTACCTGTACAACCCAGATCCCTTTGTTTATCAATACTCTTAAGGGTTCTGCTATTTACTGTATTTTTCCTACCTTTATTCAACCTTCCAAAATTCATTATCTCACATTTGTCCAGACTAAACTCCATCTGCCATTTCTCCACCCAAGTCTTCAACTTAGCTATATACTGCTGTATCTTTCCTGATGGCCGTCATCGCTATCTGCAATTCACCAACCTTTACGTCATCCGCAAACTTACCAATCAAACCAGTTACATTTTCCTCCACATCATTCATACATATTACAAACAGCAAAGGTCCCAGCACCGATCCCTGAGGAATACCACTAGTCACAGCCCTCCATTCAGAAACGCACCCTTCCAATGCTATCCTCTGTCTTTTATGACCAAGTCAGTTCTGTATCTATCTTGCCAGCTCACCTCTGATCCCATGCAACTTCATCTTTGCACCAGTTTGTCATAAGCAACCTTGTCAACGGTTTTACTGAGTTCATGTAGACAACATCCACTGCCCTACCCTCATCAATCGTCTTTCATTACTTCCTTGAAAAACTCCATCAACCTAACTTTACGAACACAAAAATTTGATATGAAAGTTTTTTTTCTGGCAACAGTTTAGTTATACTCAAAGAGTCAATGCTGAATACAATGCAATAACATACAGACAGAATTCAAGAAGCTTCAAAATCAGTATCCAAGAATTCTCACCTCTGGTGCAAACATAGTTTCATATGATGGATTGAACATAACTTCCTTCAGCAATGGATCAAGGTGAACCCCTGTTTCCACATCTTCCTAGAAGTAAAGAAATACAGGATTTAGAATGGTTCTGCATAGTCACGTAGAAAAAGTGCTATCACGATTATCACTTCAAGACTCAATTTTAAAATCAGAATAATAGAATATTTTTGGCTCACATTTTGAATTGGGTGCAGGGAAGCCAGGTAACATAGGAAATTAGAATATTCTGCAACCTGAAAATTACCTCAATTTCTTTAATGATGCTTCACTGAAATCACACTCCACTATATTGGATTTCACGAAATACCAGCAGCACGTGTAGGCATGTGCAACATATTAATGAAAAAGAAATTAAATTCATAGAATGTTACAGCATCGAAATGGGTCATTCATCTCCTCAAAAAGACACTGATGCATTTGCCATTTTAGAAAGAAAGTCTAATCCAAAACCACAATTTATTATACACATACGCTCCATTACTTTTAAAAAATTATTGATTCTGCTTCAATAAGAGTTTGTAACAGAAAATGCCATATCCAATATTCCATGCTAAGTTATAGATCACTTGGTAGCATTCTCCCTTCTAAGGCAGAAGGTTACGACTTTGAGAATCCTGAAATCAAAATCTCAAACAATGCACCGTGTACTACTGAGGGAGCATCATTTTTTAATGAAACACTAGCTTTTCTCGTGTTATACCCATGTCTCAGGTAGGTGTAGGAGAGCCCATGCACTAGTTTGAAGACCAAGAGATTTCTCTCCAGAGCCTTGACTAATATTTACCCTTAACCAACATTATGGAAACAGATTATGATATTACTCTTTGTGAGACCTTGCAATGTCTGCTCCATTTCCTACATGCATCAGTATTCAAAAGTATTTTATTGCCGATAAATAGCTTTAGATCAGTTCTGACAACAGGACGGCACTGTATGAGGCAAGTTCTTTTCCGGCTGGAGGTCTGTGACCAATGGTATTCCGCAGAGCTCTGTACTGGGACCACTGCTATTTCTGATATATATATATATATATAAATGATTTGGAAAAAGATGTAACTGGTGTGATCAGTAAGTTTTCGGATGACACAAAGATGGCTGGACTTGCTGATAACGATGAACAGTGTCGGACAATACAGCAGGATATAAATAGGCTGGAAAATTGGGCAGAGAAATGGTAGATGGAATTTAATCCAGATGAATGCGAAGTGATGCATTTTGGTTGAACTAATGTAGGGGTGAGTTGCACAATAAATGGCAGAACCATCAAGAGTATAGAAACACAGAGGGACCTAGGTGTGGAAGTCCACAAATCCTTGAAGGTGGCAGCACAGGTGGAGAAGGTGGTGAAGAAGGCAAATAGCATGCTTGCCTTTATAGGACAGGGTATAGAGTATAAAAACTGGAGTCTGATGTTGCAGCTGTATAGAATATTGGTTAGGTCACATTAGTCTAGTTCTGGTCGCCATACTACCAGAAGGACATGGAGGCTTTGGAGAAAGCGCAAAGGAGATTTCCAGGATGTAGCCTGATATGGAAGTCGTGGCTATGAGGAGAGATTGGTTAAACTGGGGTTATTCTCCCTGGAAAGATGGAGAATGAGAGGAGACCTAATAGAGGTGTACAAAATTACGAAGGATATAGATAAGGTGAACAGTGGGAAGTTTTTCCCCAGGTCGGAGGTGATGGTCACGAGAGGTTACAGGCTGAAAGTGAGAGGGGCGAGGTTTAACTCAGATATCAGAGAGACACTTTTTACACAGAGGGTGGTGGGGGCCTGGAATGCACTGCCAAGTAGGGTGGTGGAGGCAGACATGCTGGGATCGTTTAAGACTTACCCAGATAGTCACACGAGCAGACTGGGAATGGAGGGAAACAAACGAATGGTCTAGTTGGACTAATGAGCAGCACAGGCTTGGAGGGCCAAAGAGCCTGTTTCCTGTGCTATATTGTTCTTTGTTATTATAATCTAAATTTTTTTTTATAAGTCTTTAAAAATATTTTGTAATTGTCATAAATTGGGTTGGGTCACTGTCGTTGCGGAGTCTGTACATTCTCCCAATGTCTGCGTGGGTTTCCTCCGGTTTCTTCCCACCATCCAAAATATGTACAGTTAGGTGCATTGACCATGCTAAATTCTCCTTCAGGACATCGGAACAGATGCCGGAGTGTGGTGAATAGGGGACTTTCACAGTAACTTCATTGCAGTGTTAATGTAAATGGACTTGTGACACTGTTAAATAAACTTTAAAATTTATGGCTTATCTTAATTAATTTTTCCTCCAGTGAAAACTATCATTTGTTATAATTCTTAAAACCTTCTCAATTCTAGTTTTAAAAAAATTCAACCTCTCTTTACAACTCAAATCCTCATTTCCGCTTTATATCATAGAATCATTACAGTACAGAAGCAGGCTGTTCAGCCCATTGAGTTTGTACCGAGCACAATCCCACCCAGGCCCTATACCAATAACTCCATACATTTATCTTGCTAATCCCTCTGACAGTAGGGTCAATTTCGCATGGCCAATCTGTGGACTCTGGGAGGAAATTGGAGCACCTGAAGAAAACCCATGCTGACACCAGGAAAAAGTGCAAACTCCACATAGATAGTGACCCAAGGCCTGAATTGAACCTGGGTCCCTGGCGCTGTGTGACAGCAATGCTAACCACTGTGCCAACCTGCTGCCCGTCTTCCTTCCCACTTTAAAAGCTCAAAACTATTTATAACAGTCATCTGTTAGCACAGAATACCTATGGTCCAGAAGCAGTCCATTCAGCCCATTGAGCACTGACAACAAACCCACCTATAGCCAATCCCATAACCCCAAGCATTGACCCTATAGTCCCCTAACACTAAGGAACAATTTAGCATGGCCAATCAACAACAGCTTAGGAGTGGGTGTGTGCATGTATGTGTGTGTCTGTGTGAGAGACAGAGACAGAGAGAATGAGAACCAGAGTACCTGGAGGAAACCTGCAGGGAGAACATGAAAACTGCAGACAGACAGCCAAGGCCGAGAGGTAGCAGTGCTAACTACTGTGCTGTCCACTTGAATATTGTTGAAAACAGAAATATATCACCAAAGCTTTTCATCTTGAACTTTTTATAAAAACTCAAGAATACCTAACCTTAAACATTCATATTAATTTAGACTACAGGAGGAAAGGTTGCTGATTGGTTTGCAAGTTGCTGTGAAGACAGCAACAGGGAACTAACTATAGTTCCCCAAGCTCCCCAGCAATTTAAAAGAAAGGTTTGAACATTTTTCTTCTTTTTTCAGAGAATGGATCCTTGTAAAAGATCTAATGAGCATAAATGAGCCAAGTTACAAGATCAACTGTTCAACTTAAATTGGTTATTAGTGCAGCTCTGAGCACACTCAGGATTGTTTGGCAAGAGCTGCCCAATTGCAGAATCATAATCCTTTTTTATATTACCTAGGAGCTTGTGAGTCCTATAGTTTTTCTGTTGCTTTTACCATGGCAATGCCTCAGCCAGAGTCAACCTGACAATCAATCGCACCCTTTTCTCCGATATTTTAAATCATTATGATTGCTTGAAATTTGGTGCCATTTAAGCGGATAAATGCAAGATGAAAAGCTTCAGCAACATCTCTCTTTTCAGCAATATCCAAGTTCTGCACTACCAAGCATCTGTTAATTTTGTTATGATCCCAGCTGAAGTTACTACTGGACAAACCAGATGGGCAGCATGGTATATTTTATTTTATATTGCATGTTTATCCTATTAACCTGTAGGCACTTAGCTGGGGTGACATGGCATCACAGTGGTTAGCACTGCTGCCTCACAGCGCCAGAAACCCAGGTTCAAATCCCGGCCTGGGTCACTGTCTGTGCGGAGTCTGCATGTTCTCCCTCAATCTGCGCGGATTTCCACCAGGTGCTCCAGTTTTTTCCCAAAGTCCAAAAGACATGCAGTTATGTGCATTGGCTATGCTAAATTCTCCCTCAGTGTACCCAAACAGTACCAGAGTGTGACAATTATTGGATTGCAGTATTAATGCAAGCCTACTTGTGACACTAATAAATAAACTTCAATTTTAGATCCCAGGATGGAACCAATTTTCTCTCATAAATCAATTTTGGTTTGAACATAGAACATAGAACACTACAGCACAAACAGGCCCTTTGGCCCACAAGTTGTGCCGAACACATCAAAAACCTA
Source organism: Sphyrna mokarran (assembly GCA_024679065.1). Lineage (NCBI taxonomy): Eukaryota > Metazoa > Chordata > Chondrichthyes > Carcharhiniformes > Carcharhinidae > Sphyrna > Sphyrna mokarran. The sequence continues at coordinate 26,591,698 of JAGIQG010000005.1, forward strand.
CCCAGCCGTAGACCTATCTATAACCCCCAATCCCATTGGATCCCATATACTCATCCAGAAGTCTTTTAAAAGACTCCAGCGAGTTCGCCTCGACCACCACCGACAGCAGCCGATTCCATTCACTCACCACCCTCTGAGTGAAAAACTTTCCCCTAGCATCCCCTCTGTACTTGCTTCCCTGCACCTTAAATCTGTGCCCTCTCGTCGCGACCATTTCAGCCCTGGGAAATAGTCTCTGAGAGTCCACCTTATCTATTCCTCTCAACATCTTGTAAACCTCTATCAGGTCGCCTCTCAACCTCCGTCTCTCCAGGGAGAACAGTCCCAGCTCCCTCAACCTGTCTTCATAAGGCATGCCTCCCAATCCAGGCAACATCCTTGTAAATCTCCTCTTCACCCTTTCAATAGCTTCCACGTCCTTCCTATAGTGAGGCGACCAGAACTGCGCACAGTACTCCAAGTCTGGTCTGACAAGGGTCCTATAAAGCTGCAGCATTACCTCCTGACTCCTGAACTCAATCCCTCGATGAATGAAGGCCAGTACACCATAAGCTTTCTTAAGCACATCCTCCACCTGGGAGGCCAATTTGAGAGTCTTATGGACCCGGACCCCAAGATCCCTCTGCTCTTCCACACAGCTAAGACTCCTACCTTTGATAGTTTACTCATTCATCCCGTTGGATCTGCCAAAATGGACCACAACACATTTATCCGCGTTGAAGTCCATCTGCCACTTCTCCGCCCAGTCTTGCATCCTGTCGATGTCATGCTGCAACTTCTGACATCCCTCCAGGCCATCCACAACACCACCCACCTTCGTGTCATCGGCGAACTTACTCACCCATCCCTCCACTTCCTCATCCAGGTCATTTATGAAAATGACAAACAGCAAGGGTCCTAGAACAGATCCCTGGGGCACTCCACTGGTGACCGACCTCCATGCAGAAAAAGAGCCATCCACAACCACCCTCTGCCTTCTGCAGGCAAGCCAGTTCTGGATCCACAAGGCCAAAGCCCCTTGGATCCCACGGCCTCTCACCTTCTCAAGAAGTCTTGCATGTGGGACCTTGTCAAATGCCTTGCTGAAGTCCATGTACACCACGTCCACTGCTCTTCCTTCGTCAATGTGTTCAGTCACATTTTCGAAGACCTCAATTAAGCTCATAAGGCACGACCTACCTTTTACAAAACCATGCTGACTATTTCTAATCAACCTAAACTTCTCCAAATGCTCGTAAATCTTGTCCCTCAGAAGCCTCTCCATCAGCTTACCAACCACTGAGGTCAGACTCACCGGTCGTTAATTTCCAGGACTATCCCTGTTCCCTTTCTTGAAAATAGGGACCACATCCGCAATCCTCCAATCCTCCGGAACCTCTCCCGTCTCCATCGACGACGCAAAGATCATCGCCATGGGCTCTGCAATGACATCCCTCACTTCCCACAAAACCTGGGGTACATCCCATCTGGTCCCAGAGACTTGTCTATCTTGATAGCATTTAGAAGTTCTAACACATCCGCTTCCTTAATATCTACATACTCAATCTTTTCAGTCTGCCGCAAATTTGTAGTGCATCCTCCCAGATCACTTTCCACCGGGAATACTGAGGCAAAGTACTCATTAAGCACCTCTGCCATTTCTTCCGGTTCCATACAGACTTTTCCCCCTTCACCTTTTCTAGGTCCTTTCCCTTCTCTTCTCATCCTTTTACTTTTCACATATTTGTAGAAGGCCTTAGGATTCTCCTTAATCCTACCAGCCAAGGCCTTCTCATGACCCCTTCTGGCTCTCCTAATTTCCTTTTTAAGCTCTCTTCTATAAGCCTTATACTTCTCTAGATCCCAAAAAGTTTGTACTTTTTTAAATTCATTCATATGATGTGAATGCCACTGGCTGGCCCAACATTACCTAAACTGAATTGCCCTTGAACTGACTTTAGTAACGTGGCCATTTTAGAGGGCAGTTAAGAATCGATCTGGAAATCACCTTGTAGGCCAGAGCAGATAAGGATGGCAGAGCTCCTTAGGACATTGCTAAACAAGTTAGATTTACATCAATCAACAATAGTTTTAAAGTTATTGTTAGACTTTTAATTCCAGATTTTTACTGAAATCAAATTACATCATTTGCCATGGCGAGATCCAAACCTGGGTCCCTGGAATGATTTGATTTGTTGTCAAATGCATTGGTATACAGTGAAAAGTACTACTTCTGACACTCTATACAAAGCATACCGTTCATAGAGAAGGAAAGGAAGGGATTACTAGTTCAGTCACAGTACCACTACACCATTGTCTCCCCAGCATCTAATTAGCTCTTTATAGCTTTCATATTATAGATATGCTTTAGTTATGCTAGTCTTCATACCTGGAAATATACTGTTTCAAAAGAAATTGATGTGACTCCTCTATTAAGATATAAAATGCATTACTTAATAAACTTACCTTTTTCCTTACTGAATGCTGCTTAACCTTCACCAATTTCCTACTGCTGATTCACAGCTGTATTTGTCAATATTCCCTTCCACTTAATCTCACTACTTCCTCTTTTCCACACCAGCCTTATCATGATTTTTTTAATTTATCCTTTATACTTGTACACAGTATGTAATTTTATGTGGTCACTGCTTTCTAATGTTGTCCTATTTTTAGGCTAGCTATTTGTTTGGCCTAAATAGTCAAAACCAGGTCAAGTACTGCTTCCAACTTCAGTGATGGAGTAGTGAATCTTGACGAACATGGAAATTAAATAAAGAGGAATTCAGATTCAACATACATATTTTAAATATACACATTTTAAATTAATCATAAACACGTCAATTGGTTCGTATAGATGTAACCAACAGTACACTGTTACTGCTAAGCTACTGCTCCCAACTGTTGCCTTCCCCAACCCTCTGACATCATCTTCACATCATTCCTCAAAAATCCAACCTTCCTTTTACTGAATCAGGTGACACAGATGACAGATAATTCTACCGGATTTGAAGTGTCAATGTTATCATCCAGTTTCTAAGAGGATAATGAAGTTGTCTAATAATCCTAGTGCACTTTCACTTTGCAATCTCACTACCAGTCATTCGACAAAGCTTGACTTCATTATTCCCAGTCACTTGTGAAAATTTATTTAAAATGTGGAAATCTGATATTAAAGTAATCCACAGATGATAGAGAAACGAAGATTAATCCAAACCTCAAAAGACATTGCTTCCATTAAATTTTTCCCAAAACCCATGCTGCAAATATCACTGAGCTAATCAAAATGAATGTGTCTATGTGTTGGGGAGGTCAGAAAGAGCACAAAGTTCCTTCCACAGATTTTCAAGGGTAAACTAAAATCTAATAACATAATCAATTGTCATTTCACTGATTTCCAAAGTAAGCTAAGTGATCTATCTGCATATAAAGAACAAAGAAAATTAAAGCATAGGAACAGGCCTTTGGCTCTCAAAGTCTGCACCGACCATGCTGCCTGACTGAACTAAAACCCCCTACACTTCAAGGGACCATATCCCTCTGTTCCCATCCTATTCATGTATTTGTTAAGGCGCTCCTTAAAAGTCACTATCATATTTGCTTCCTCTACTTCCCCTGAAAGCGAGTTCCAGGCACTTACCACCCTCTGTGTAAAATATTTGCCTTGCACATCTCCTTTAAACTTATTGCCCTTGGTAATTGACTCGTCCACCCTGAGAAAAAGCTTCTGATCATCCACTCTGTCCACGCCCCTCATAATCTTGTCGGTTCCATTAGGTCGCCCCTCAACATCCGTTGTTCCAGCGAGAACAAACTAAGTTTCTCCAACTTCTCCTCATAGCTAATGCCCTCCATACCAGGCAACATTCTGGTAAATCTTTTCTACACCCTCTACAAAGCCTTTGCATAATTCTGGTAGTGTAACAACCAGAATTGAACACTATATTCTAAAGATTCTATAAAACTGCAACACGGCTTGCCAATGTTTACTCAATGAAGGCAAGCAGGCTGTTTGCCTTCTTGATTACCTTTTCCACCTCTGTGCCACTTTCACTGACCTGTGTGCTTGTATACCCAGATTCTCTGCCTATCAATACTCTTAAAGGTTCTGCCATTTACTGTATATTTATCTGTATTAGACCTTCCAAAATGCATTACTTCTCATTTGACCAGATTAAATTCCATCTGCCGCCTCTCTGACCAAGCCTCCAACTGATCTATATCCTGCTGTATCCTTTGGATGGTCCTCATCGCTATCTATAAATTCATCAACATTTGTGTCGTCTGCAAACTTACTAATCAAACCATTTACATTTTCCTCCAAATCATTTGTGTGTGTGTAACGTATATATATATATATATATATATGTATATATATGAGCCAGGAAGGAGCTAAAGAGAATTAAGAGCTAGAAGAGGACATGAGAAGACTTTGGCGGATAGGATCAAGGAGAACCCTAAAGCTTTCTATAGGTATGTCAAGAATAAAAGATTGGTTACGGCAAGATTAGGGCCAGTCAGAAACAGTAGTGGGAAGTTGTGCATGGAGCCTGAAGAGATAAGAGAGGCACTGAATGAATATTTTTCATCAGTATTCAAGCAGGAAAAAGTCAATGGAGTCAAGGAGAATTCTGAGATACAGGCTTTTAAACTTGACTGGATTGAAGTACATAAGGAGGAGGTGTTAGCAATTCTTGAGAAAATGAAAATAGGTTAAGTCCCCTGGGCGGGATGGGATTTATCCTAGGATTCTCGGAGAGGCTAGGGAGGAGATTGCACAGCCTTTGGCTTTGATCTTCATGTTGTCATTGGCTACAGGTATAGTGCCAAAAGACTGGAGGATAGCAAATGTTGTCATCTTGTTCAAGAAGGGGATTTGAGACCATCCTGGGAATTATAGACCAGTAAGCCTTATTTCTGTTGGGGGCAAAGTTTTCGAAAGAATTGTAAGGGATAGGATTTATAATCATCTAGAGAAAATAAATTGATCAGGGATAGTCAACACGGTTTTCTGAAGGGTAGGTCGTGCCTCACAAACTATATCGCATTTTTTGAAAAGGTGACCAAAGATGTGGATAAGGGTAAGGCAGTTGATGTGGTGTATATGGATTTTAGCCAAGCGTTTGATAAGGTTTCCCATGGTAGGCTATTGCAGAAAATGCAGATGCATGGGATTAAGGGTGATTTAGCAGTTTGGATCAGGAATTGGCTAGTGATAGAAGACAGAGAGTGGTGGTTGATGGGAAATATTCAACCTGGAGTTCAGTTACAAGTGGTGTACCTCAGGGATCTGTTTTGGAGCCACTACTGTTTGTCATTTTTATAAATGACCCAGATAAGGGTGTAAAAAGATAGCTTAGTAAATTTGCTGACAACACCAAAGTCGAAGAAGTTGTAGACAATCAGGATGGATGTTACAGTTTGCAGAGTGACTTAGATAAGCCGCAGAGCTGGGCTGAGAGGTGACAAACGGTGCTTAACGCGGAAAAGTGTGAGGTGATTCACTTTGGTAAGAGTGACAGGAGTATAGAAGATAGGGCTAATGGAAGCACTCTTGGTAGCGTCCATGAGCAGAGAAATCTTGATATACATGTGCACAGATCCCTGAAAGTTAGCACCCAGGTTGATAAGGTTGTTAAGATGGCGTACGGTGTGTTAGCTTTTATTGGTAGAGGGATTGAATTTCGGAGCCGTGAGGTCACTTGCAATTGTACAAAACTCTGGTGCTGCCGCACGTGGAGTATTGTGGACAGTTCTGGTCACTGCATTATAAGAAAGATGTGGAGGCATTGGAAATGGTGCAGAGGAGGTTTACCAGCATGTTGCCTGATATGGTGGGAAGGTCTTATGAGGAAAGGCTGAGGGACTTGAGGTTACTTTCATTAGAGAGAAGAAGGTTAAGAGGTGATCTAATTGAGGCATACAAGATGATCAGAGGATTGGATAGGGTAGACAGTGAGAGCCTTTTTTCTTGGATGGTGATAGTAATATGAGGGGACGAAACTTTAAATTGAGGGGTGGGTAATTATAGAATGTCAGAGGTAGGTTCTTTACTCAGAGGGTAGTAAGGGCGTGGAATGCCCTGCCTGCAGCAGTTGTGCACTCGCCGACTTTAAGGGCATTCAAATGGTCAGTGGATAGACACATGGATAACATTAGAATAGTTTAGGTTAGACGGCCATTAGATTGGTTCCACTGGTTGGCACAACATGAGGGCCGAAGGGCCTGTACTGTGCTGTAATGTTCTATATTACAAACAGCAAAGGTCCCAACACTGATCCCTAAAGAACATCCCTTGTCACAGCTCTCCATCCAGGAATGCACCCTTCCACTGCTACCTTCTTTTCTATGAGCCATCTTATCAGTTCATCTCTGATCTTGCTTCTGTGGGAGTGAAATAACTGTGCAACAACAATCCATAGTCTGCTTCAAATGTCCCCTAAAGAGATGTCACCTTGGCCAATTGTTCCTCAATGTACATCAGCGCATTATCAATGGTTTGTCAAATAGTCTCTTAGGAGCATAGGAATTAGGAGCAGAAGTAAGCAAATTCAACCCTTCGACCCTCCCCTGCCAGTCAATTAGACCACTTGAATCGGTGTAAGTTGTGAAAAGCGGATGTTCAATGAGACCTTGGCGTCTCATGCATCAGTCACCGAAAGTAAACACACAGGTACAGCAGGCAGTAAAGGCAAATGGGATGTTGGTCTTCATCGTGAGTGGATTTAAGTACAAGACAATGGATGTTTTGCTGCAATTGTAAAGGGCATTGGTGAGACCACATCTGGAATATCGTGTGCAGTTTTGGTGTCCTTTTCTGAGGCGGGATGTCCTTGCTATAGAGGAATTATAGCCAAAGCCAGTCATGTGAGAAGAGACTAAGTTGGTTAGGATTATGTTGACTGAAGTTTTGAAGAGGGAGAGGGAAATGTCATAGAAACATATAAAAATTCTAATAAGGTTTAGCCAGGGTAGATTCAGAAAGAATGTTCCCAATGACGGGGGAGTCCAGAACTATGGTTCATAGTTTGATGATATAGGGTAAACCTTTTAGAACTGAGCTGAGGAAGTATTTCTTCACTCAGAGGATGGTGAATGTGTGGAATTTGCGACCACAGAATGCAGTTGAGGCCATATCAAATGAGGACATTTGAGGAAATGTCTGATTTCAAGAAGGAATGAGATATAGCTCTCGAGGCTATAAGGATCAAGGGATATGGGGAGAAGAGAAGATCAGGTTTTTGAATTTGATGATCAGCCATGGTCCAAATGAATGGCGGAGAGGCTCAAAGGGCCAAATGGCCTACTCCTGCTTTTGGTTTCTATGATGTCTGATCTCTCCTCGATCTCAAGCCCACCTCCCCACTTGTTTTCCATATCCTTTTTTAAATTAGAAATATGTCTATCTCCTTCTTGAAGCAATTTAGATTCCACCACACCAATGGGACAGTGAATCCCACAAATTCACCATCCTCTGCAAGCAGCTGATCCTCTTCAACTCAGTTTTAAAATCTACCGCCTCTCAACCTATTGCTGTGACCTGTTATTGGAGATGGCCTATAAGAGGAAACATTTGGTCTACGTTTACTTCATCAATCCCTTTTAAAAGTTTATATATCTCGATCACTTCCCCTCTCTTTCTGTACTGTAGCCAACCACTTTTGACACGCTTTGCCCAGTATTCTGACAACATTAAAAACAATCTGACACGGACACACCAGTCTCCAGTGTTTTTCCTTTCTAACAAGTCCACCAGCTGGGTCAGACAGGGAGAGTGTGTTTGTGCGATGATAGCCTACAGACTGACTATAACCCATGTGCACAGCTGGGCCTGACCAAGGCCTCCCCACACCCACCTTAACAGCAACCTCGGGCGCCGAGTTTAAAGCCAGAGGGCCGTGAAGGCGTGACATGGATTTTCCGGGGTCCAGAGGGTGTAAATGAGCCACGGCGTCCTGGCTGGGAACTTCTCCGCATTCCCCATCTGAGTCACCACCACTTTCGCTGCCGCTGCCGTAGGAAGCCAGAGCCGCGATGGCCGACATCTTGGAGGGCGGCACAAGTCACTCAAATAACAAGGCGTCCTTGAAGATCGGCAACTTAACTAAGTCAACTGGCTAACTGATATCAACTTCGCCGCGACGTCTTCACTTTTAAATCGAGGGCATTTGTATCGGCTGCCTCTCCCAATGTCGGCCTTCAGTGAAACTTCCTTCAGTTATGGTTATTTACTACACAGCTGGCAGGTCCACAGTCCCGCCCCCGGCCTCCTGATTGACAGGCCAGGGAAACAGCGGGCGTGTCTGCCGGACATGTTTTCTGTTTTCTATTGGTCCGCCGGCCCGTCCATCAGATGACGTTACAGGCCGGTGCGTTGCCCTCCCCTCCCCCACATTTCAGCCCCTGGTCCGTGCCATTGGGACTCTTCGAGCAAACAGAGGGGGGAGTGGACTGTGCTGCGTTGAGCCGGATAGTCTCGGCTCAGAATCAAACCGCTACCATCGGTAACTTACAAAAGGCCAGTGGATATCTGTGATTCGGGAGGCGCAAACGCAGCGGTTTGTGGGGTCGGGTAGAGTGGGCGAGAGGCCTCGCCGCCGGTATGATGTCCCCTGTGCGGTGTCCTTGATGTGCGCCATTCCGGCCGGAGCGGCGGTGTTGTTATCGAGACCGGCGAAAACTTGGGGCGTCAGTGAAAGCGGACCGGTTAGAGCGAAGCTCCGGAGAGGGCGGCTCGAGCGTGGACAATGAAGACGTTATTCTCCAACTGAACAGCGTTCCAGTTCTTTTTAAATTAAATACCTCCATCTCTGTCTATTTCCCCCTTCTCTCTCGGAAGATTATTTAACAAAAATCACACAATAAAACCCGCTCGAGCTGGTAAGAGTTTACGGGGTACGTAAATTTAATCTCAGTGAATGAAATGTCGGGGATTATATTTATTGTTGCAGTGTATTTTTCCTCTCCTAGCAGAGGTGTGCGGGGACGCATTTTACTGGTGCTTTTTGAAAAAAATAATTCCAGCCTGCATCTTTCCCTTTTATTTTTCGGCGTTTCTTATCCACCAGCAACCTCCGTTCTCCCCCCCCCCCCCCCCCCCCCCGATTTCTCTGTTGTTGCCGCCAAGGCCCCCCGGGCAGGTAATGATGGGTGGCTAGATGAGCTGCTGGGATTTACCTGAGCTTTTCAGTCCTGAGTGCCTCTCACACTTACACCTAATCATTCAGCTCCAGCGGCCACAGCGCCTGATATCCTGCAGAAAAAGGAGCCTGAGCTTTCTGCAACTCCACACACTCTCTTTTACACACACGCACACTCATTCCATTGAGATGGTACCTTTTTAGAAGTAGAGACTCTTCCTGTCTTCGGCACCCCCCCCCCCCGTTTTTTTTGGGATTGTAAAGTTGTTGAATTATATTCTGTTCTGTATCATTTTGCTGTTGAGTTTTGAGATTTTCCCATCCACTCAATTTCCATTGCAAAGTACAGTGATGGATGAATGGGGGAATTATCTTGCGATCTCCCCATACTTAAAAAAAAATTCTTCCTTGCTGCCATTAGACCTTTGCATGGACTTAGCTCGTATTAAGTTGATCTTTACACCGCAGCTATGACTGTGACACCACCTTCTGCACCGTCTCCTGTCCTTCAGTTTTATTTACAATGATTTCCAGACCCGGGGTCTAACAGGGGTGCTGTGCATTTTTGTGAATGGTGTGCAGCTTGCTATCTGAAGTTTTAAATGCTACCCTTTTCAGGGACGGTATTCAATGTGCACTGGAGTGGTGTATCACAGAGCACATGACGGTGACTAATTTATTGTGTATGAAACACCTTTTGATTGGGATGTGTAAGAAACGTCCTGCTTGTTGTGTTGCTGTTATTGGCCGTGTTAGTGCCAGTATTGATGAGCAAGTTTTCTCGACTGTGTTCCTTCCCGCCCCCCTTCACCCACAAATTGAGCTTGAGAAGGCTGAATTGAAGCTTTAAACTCTGCCGTCCATAGTATTTGATTCCCACAGCAGTGAATGATCGCAGACCTGGACTCCCTATGTATTTTGTGTCAATTTAAGACCTTCCCACACAGGTCTTGCCTGGTTTTTGAAGTGTCTCAACATTAAAATCAACCAAAAACGAATGGAGCAGAGAGCGGTCGGAAATTTAAACAAGCAGATTTAAAGGCCCAAGATTAATACGTTGGTTTTTTTGTTTTACTGTACAGTACTGTGTTTATATGCTTACGGATCTTTTTACAAAGCAAAGCTAGATTTGCAAACGAATTTTAAATGTGCACCAGCGATTTATTTTTAAAAACGACGCCCAGATCCGACTAACACAAATCGTAATTGTGAATGTTCCTGAATTTCTTTCTAGTATAAATTAACATGGACTACTTCCCAAGCTTGCAGCTTCAAATGAAGGGAAACTATTAATTTGAGTTCAGTCCTATTTTATAACTACTCTCGCAAATCAGTATGATATCTGTTGCTGGTTTTTATTGCTTTTTTGGCAAAGTTTAGATTTTCCTCTGGTTGAAACGCATCCCCCTTTCTACTAATAATGATATTTCAGCAGTTCCTTGTACTTACATAGCACCTTTATCAATGGAAAACGTCCCAAGGAGAAACAATACAACTTAACAGACAAATAGTGGACAATGAACTATATTAGTCCACGTAACCTAAAGGCACCTGTTAAAGATCATCTTGTTGGGGGTTAAAGATAGAGACGTTTTAAGGGAGGGGGGTGGAAATTCCAGAGCTTAGACCGAAGACAGTTGACAGCATGGCAACTAATGATATGGAAACTAAATTGGGATATGCACATGAGGCTGCAGAGATCTGAAGATACAGTATGGCATTGGGTTAGGAATGATCATGGAGGAACTTGAACAATGGAATGATGATTTGAAGTTTTCTGAATATCAGAAAAATGAATTGATTTATTGTCATATGTAATGGTATACAATGAAAAGTATTGTTTCTTGCATGCTATACAGATGAAACATACCATACATAGGGAAGGAAAGGAGAGAGTGCAAAATATAGTGTTATAGTCATAGCTACAGTGTAGAGAAAGATCAACTTAATGCAAGGTAGGTCCAGTCAAAAGTCTAATGGCAGCGGGAAAGAAGCTGTTTTTGAATTGATCGATATATCAGACTTTTCCTGACGGAAGAAGATGGAAGATAGAGGTCCTTAATTATGCTGGCTGTTTTTCCAAGGCATCTGGAAGTATAGACAGAATCAATGGAAATGAATGATACTTGCTACATGTTGGGTATTAGAACAGTGTTTCACAATAGCTTAAGAGTGACAATAGTAGGTCAATCAGGCCAGCATGTCTTGGGCAGCCAAATTGGACAGTCTTTTCTTTTCCCCATTTAAGTGTCCATTGGCTCCCTATTTACTGTTCAATGTCAATAAACAAGTTGCACCAGGATCCGAGGAAAATGTGGACCCATTTATTTCTTTTCAGAATTAAAACTATACGTTCCAAGTGAGCTAACCATTTCTCCACAGAAACTGCCACATTTTAAAAATTCTTTTCATTCATGGGACATGGATGTTGCTGGCTGGCCAGCATTTATTTCCCATCCTTAGTTGCCCTTGAGAAGGTGGAAATGAGCTGCCTTCTTGAAATGCTGCGTGTTTAGGAACATGCAGTTATACAGTTTTAAATTTTTAGGTGACTTTCTGAAGCCATAAAAATGCAAGGACAGCGAAAATAGAACAGATTTCAATGAAGATAAATTTAAAAGAATAACTTTTCTTTAACACTTAAATTCTGTGCCTACTCTTACATCCATTTTGATCCAACATAATTTAATGAAATTTGCATTTAAGGCTGCAAGGTCACATATTTTACACTGAGCAAGATATGTCATATACTTCTGCTTGATTCTTTCTAACATAGGTTTTTACTTTCTTGATTGTGTGTTGGGACAATGCATGGGAAATTTCATCAAATGTTTTACCTGTCTTTTATTTTGATCAATCATTAATAATCTTAGTTTCAATGCAACTGCATATTAGTTGTTGTGCCCAAGCAATCTGAAAATAAAAGGTGGCTATTAATGTCTTCATGAATTTGTGAAATGGTTTAAACAATTTGAAACATAAAGATCTTCTGTGATTGTAGGCAGAGAATATCAAGATAAATAAAATTGACTTTATAAATAAATAAAATTGACTTTCAAAATCAAAATTTTGAACATATTGTGGTTTTCATTAAAACAAAGCTTTTTAAAATTTGTGGAGAAATGTTCTAATGTTTGTCTCATTAAATGTCTTGCATATTGTTATAAACAGATATAAAAATTATGATTCATAGTGAAATCATACTCTTTTGCACATAGGTTTTGCTGCACTAATCTACTTGTTTTACTACAAATAATATTGTCAAAAAACTTGTAGAGTTCCTTTAATATTAGGCACTTCATTATCTTGCTTTTTGACTTGGAAAAATAGAAATTGAGAGAATAACAAATTGGGAGTTTGCCATTTTATCATGAATTGAGGTTATTTGATGATGAATATATACAATGTTAGTTATGGCTTCTCTGAATTTGAGAAATCATTATTTATCATGAAAGGGTAACACCTATCCTTTATCAGCTCATTTGCAATTCAGGTGCATTATTGTAAGTACATATTCCATCTGGTCTTGACTATGTAGATAATTCACTGGATATGCCAAATGTGAAATGGTGCAATTCAATGTATATATGAAACAGTGCAATTCAATGGATTTATTTAAATCAAAGACTGATAATAGTGCATTATTAATTAATGACGATCATTTAAAAGATATTGAACAGTAATTTTAAGTCTCAAGTCATACAAGGCTCATACTAGCACAGTAAGCTGTATACTGTGCTTTACATAAAATATTGCCATGGGCAATAATAGCTTTGCTTGTCATAAAAAGTTTAAATCATTGCCAGATGATAAATGAAAACGACACAACTTCCAAATCAATGAGTTAATGTTGTGACTTCTATTCAAAACAAGGTTTTCTTTTTCTTTACTGTTTTGCTCATTAAGAGTATGGTTCCAAGCAGGGTTTGCTGTTGATCCATTCTTGGGTTCGTTGATGTAAGACACAGCATAAGCAGATCCCATCTTTCCACTCAAAGCTAACCCACACTACCAGATATTGATTTGTGTAGTCGACGGGGTTGTAACCATGAGTCCCTTTTGACATAAAATCTGGATATCATAAACTTAAAAATATTTTTATGTACTCTTTTCTAATCTTTGCATCAGCCAAAATGATAAATACTCTGGTAAGAGAAGTCAGTGACAAACCTGGAAACTGGTTTATTATTAATGGATGTACATATATAATTCACTAAAAGTAGCAGTTTTATACTTCAGATGTTTCCAGCAACATGCACTGCAACCAGAAAGCACTATTCTATCCTAGCTATCTGAAAAAATATTCATTTTTGGTTGGTTTTAACTGGAAAATAATTTTTTCCCTGTGAATGGATACTTCTGATAAAATTTGTAAAGGTACATTATGTACAGTTACATAAAGTGCAAATTTGATCAAATTTCTATATGCTGTGTAGCACTTTTGAGTTGCTTTGTTACACTTAGTTACAGGTCGTATTAACAATAACTTGTCAAATGTACAGCCCAAAGGGTTTTTACACTGTTTCCATCCATTACACTAAGGGAGGGTTTTAAAATGTGACCTTGCCTCATTGAACCTGCAAAGTTTTTGGGTCAGCCACTGCACATTTGTCCTCAGTTCTGGAACTTGAAATGTGCCAATCTGCTGCACTTTGACAATTCTTAGCACTGGAAGACCAAAGGGCATCTTTGACCTTTCAGCAGCAGTTGATGTTTATCTTTGACTGGAAAAGCACGTAGAACTCAGAATTGTTTTGGAGCAGCTCAGGATGAACCTCAAAAGGACTTGTGGGTAAACAGCAAACCCTGCTTGGAACCATACCCTCAGTGAGCAAAAGGGTAAAGAAAAAGACCTTGTGAATGGAAGTCACAACATTAATTCATTGATTTGGAAGTTGTCATTTTATATCATTGCCAGATGATAAATGAAACTTTTTATGACAAGCAAAGCCTCTCCACAGCTTTCATTGGACCAGGCTGATCCTGAACATGGGTTCTGCTGTCCTCCTTTTATGTTAATTCTGACTCTAGACAGTATTATTACACCAATCTACATTACTCCCATTGAGCTCAAATTATCAAGTTAATCAGTAGTAGTGAGTGAACAATCAATGTAATATTCGAAATAACTTTCATTTGAATCAGTATACTTGAGACAATCATCCTGTATGAATACTAATCTGGACTCTCACTCCTGCCCATCCTATAGTTATGTGAATTTATTCCTTTCAGGAATGGTTTTATGAATATTACACTGAGGTCCACTATGACCCTGTTAGCAGAAACTCAGTATCCACTCTATTCATTATAACTGGTTCTTGGCTGGGAATGTTTGCTATTTGACCATACGATTGCCCAATCACTTAAAACCATCTAATACTTGTTAGTATGTGTTGAGTTGTTTATGGGTTCAACAATGTAGTAACCATTTTTGTGCATGTGTTGTCATGGAATATAAAACCTTTTATTGTGTAACGGCCTGCCTTGTCACTGAATTAATCCTGTTGGGTTTTTGTATGGGGAACAAAACTAAAAACTTTGATCTTGGTTTTTGTTTCTTGGTGAAATGGAACTCAGTTCTATATTTTTTTGAATTCAAATGTATACATTTACTTAACTATAATCATGTAAGTTGCTCTAAAAATGGCCACAAAATGGACGTAGAACCAAAGTTTTTCCATTTTCTTCATTTCCCTAACTTAGTTGTTAACTTGCAAGGATTATATTTTAAATCCAACCTCCAAGTAATATAAATTCACAATTTTTTCTGCTACAGCAACAGGATATATTTTGTATCGCACATTTATCCCATTAAAGACTTGTAGGCACTTAACTGTGGCAGTACGGTGGCACAGTGATTAGCACTGCTGCCTTGCAATGCCAGAGACCTTGGTTTGATTCCCAGCTTTGGTCACTGTTTGTGTGTGGAGTCTATGTTCTCCTTGTGGTCTGTGTAGGTTTTCTCCCACAGTCTGAAAGCCATGCTGATTAGGTGCATTGGCCATGTTAGATTGTATACCAAACAAGCACTGGAGTGTGACCACTAGGGAATTTTCAGTCACTTCATTGCAATATTAATATCAGTCTACTTGTGACACTAAATACACTTTAGAAAAACTTATTTCATATGGACTAAATAAGATATTAGGGCAGATGACAAAACGCATGATAAGATTGGAAAGGGAACTGTGGCGAAACTATGGCTTACAAGGGCAATTTGAAATAGTATTAGATTAAGAGAAAGAGCATACAAATTAACAAAAAAGCCTGAGGATTTGGAATAGTTTAAAATTCAGCAAAGGAGGGCCAAGGGCTTCATTAAAAAGGGGAAAATAGACTCTGAAAGTAAGCTAATGGGAAACATAAAAACTGACCATTTCTACAGGCCTGCGAAGAGAAAGAGATCGACAAAAACAAATGCAGGTCCCTTACATTCAGAAATGGAATTCATAACTGGGAACAAATAAATGATTTGAAAACTAAATTCATACTTTGCTTCTGTCTTCACAAAGGAAAATGTGAATAATGTACCAGAAATTCAGAGAGAAACAGGGTTTTAGTGAGGAGCTGAAGGAAATCAGTGTTAGAAATCATTTTGTAGATATTAATAAGATTGAAGATGGGTAAATCTCCAGAGTCTGGTCATTTTCATCCCAGGGTATTTAATGAAGTGGCCCTAGAAATAGGAGATCAGTTGGTATTTTTCCAAAATTCTTTGGACTCTGGCTACCCTCTAATCTGTAGGAATCATTCCAATGTAAGCCTGTTATTCAAAAAGGAAGGTAGAGAGAAAATGGGGATCTATAGACCAGTGAGCCTAACATCGGTAGTGGGGAAGTTGCTGAAGTCTATTATCAAGGATTTCATAGCACAGCATTTGGAAAGCAGTGGTATAGCCAGATAAAGTCAGCATGGATTTAAGAAAGGAAAGTAATGCTTGGCAAATCTATTGGAAGTCTTTGCAAATGGTACAAAGTTGGATGGGAAGGTGAGTTGTGAGGAGGATGCAGAGATGCTTCAACATGATTTTGACTGGCTGAATGAGTGTACGTATGGATGCAATATAGAACATAAAACATTACAGCGCAGTACAGGCCCTTTGGCCCTCTGTTGCGCCGGCCAGTGGACCCTCTAACCTAAACTATTCCAATATCATCCATATGCCTATCCACTGAACATTTGAATGCCCCCAAAGTAGGCGAGTCCACAACTGCTGCAGGCAGGGCATTCCACGTCCTCACCACCCTCTACACTCACCGCGTAACCTTCTTCTCTCTAATGAAAATAACCTCAGGTCCCTCAGCCTTTCCTCATAAGGCCTTCCCACCATACCAGGCAACATCCTGGTAAACCTCCTCTGCACCCTTTCCAATGCTTCCACATCTTTCTTATAATGCGGCGACCAGAACTGTACGCAATACTCCAAGTGCGGCCGCACCAGAGTTTTGTACAGTTGTAACATAACCTCACGGCTCCTAAATTCAATCCCTCTACCAATAAAAGCTAACACACCGTACGCCTTCTTAACAACTTTATCAACCTGGGTGCCAACTTTCAAAGAGCTATGTACTTGTACCCCAAGATCCCTCTGCTCGACAACGCTATTAAGGGTCCTTCCATTAGCCCTATGTTTCATATGCCTGTTATTCCTACCAAAGTGAATCACCTCTCACTTATCCGTATTGAATTCCATTTGCCACCTCACGGCCCAGCTCTGCAACCTATCTATGTCCCTCTGCAAACTGTAACATCCATCCTCGCTGTCTACAACTCCCCCCACTTTGGTATCATCGGCAAATTTGCTAATCCAACCCTCTACACCCTCACCTAGGTCATTTATAAAAATGACAAACAGCAGTGGCCCTAAAACAGATCCTTGAGGTACACCACTTGTAACTGCACTCCAGGTTCCCATCAACCACCACCCTCTGTCTTTTATCAGCTAGCCAATTCCTAATCCAAACTGCTAAATCACCTTCAATCCCATGCATCTGCACTTTCTGCAGTAGCCTACCATGGGGAACCTTATCAAACGCTTTGCTAAAATCCATATACACTACATCAACTGCCTTACCCTTATCTACCTCTTTGGTCACCTCCTCAAAAAACTCAATAAGGTTTGTGAGGCACGACCTACCCTTCACAAAACCGTGCTGACTATCGCTAATCAATTTATTTCTCTCTAGATGCTTATAAATCCTATCCCTTATAATTCTTTCCAAGACCTTGCCCACAACAGAAGTCAGGCTCACCGGTCTATAATTTCCAGGATGGTCCCTACTCCCCTTTTTGAACAAAGGGACAACATTTGCCATCCTCCAGTCTTCCGGCACTATACCTGTAGCTAACGACAACATGAAGATCAAAGCCAGAGGCTCTGCGATCTCCTCTCTAGCCTCCCAGAGAATCCTGGGGTAAATCCCATCTGGCCCAGGGGACTTATCAATTTTCATACTCTCAAGATTCACTAACACCTCCTCCTTATGAACCTCAATCCTGCCCAGTCTGCTGTACAAAATTCTAGTGCGGCCGCACTTGGAGTATTGTGTGCAGTTCTGGTCCCCACATTATAAGAAAGATGTGGAGGCATTGGAGAGGGTACAGAGGAGGTTTACCAGGATGTTGCCTGGTATGGAGGGCAGGTCTTATGAGGAGAGGCTGAGGGATTTGAGGTTGTTTTCGTTAGAAAGGAGGCGGCTAAGAGGATACCTTATTGAAACATATAAGATGATTAGAGGTTTAGATAGGGTGGACAGTGATAGCCTTTTTCCTAGGATGGAGAAAGCTAGCACGAGGTGACACAGCTTTAAATTAAGGGGTGATAGTTATAGGACGGATATCAGAGGTAGATTCTTTACCCAAAGGGTGGTTCGGGAGTGGAATGCCCTGCCTGCAGCAGTTGTAGATGCGCCAAGTTTGGTGGCGTTTAAGAGGTTAGTTGATAAGTATATGGAAGAGAAGGGAATGGTTTAGGTTGGAGGGGCATTGCTTTTTATATTGGTCGGCGCAACATTGAAGGCCAAAGGGCCTGTTCTATGCTGTAATGTTCTATGTTCTAGTATCGCAGTACTCTCCCCAACAACATTGTCTTTCTCCTGCGTGAATACTGACGAAAAATACTCATTCAGTGTCTCTCCTATCTCCTCAGGCTCCACGCACAACTTCCCACTGCTATCTCTGACTGGCCCTAATCTTGCCCTAACCAATCTTTTATTATTTATATACCTGTAAAAAGCTTTAGGATTCTCCTTAATCCTATCCGCCAAAGTCTTCTCGTGTCCTCTTCTAGCTCTTCTCAACTCCCTCTTTAGCTCCTTCCTGGCTGATTTATAGCTCTCCATTGCCCTAACTGAGCCTTCACGTCTCATCATTATATAAGCCTCCTTCTTCCTCTTCATCAGAGATTCAACTTCCCTAGTTGAATCCCATGGTTCCCTCACTCGACCACTTCCTCCCTGCCTGGCAGGTACATATTCATTAAGGACATGCAGAAGCTGTTCCTTAAATATGCTCCACATTTAAGATGTCCCCAGCCCCTGCAATTTCCTGCTCCACCCTATGCATCCTAAATCTCTCCTAATAGCCTCATAATTTCCTTTCCCCCAGCTATAACTACTGTTATTTGGTACCTGCCCATCCCTTTCCATCACTAAGGTAAACGTAACCGAATTGTGGTCACGTGATAAATATAACGTGATAAATGTGAGGCTATCCACTTTGGTGAAATTGGATGGCAGATTATTATTTGGGTTTAAATTGAAATGGATACTCAGCAAAACCTTGGTGTCTTCTGAAGCTGAAAGTAAGAAAGCAAATGGTATGTTGGTTTTCATAGCAAGAAGATTTGACTATAGGAATAGGGATTTTTAATGCAATTGTATAGGGTGCTGGTGAGGTCGCACCTGAAATATCATGTGCCAATTTGGTGGCATTATCTGAGAAACAATATTCCTACTATAGGAAGAGTGCAGCAAAGGTTTACCAGGCTGATGGGAGGACACTCATATGAGGAAAGACTAAGTCTGTTAGGATTATATTCATTGGAGATTAGAAGAGTGAAGGGATCTCATAGAAACTTAAAATTCTAACAGGATTAGACAGGGTAGATTCAGAAAAAACATTCCGGAGGTGAGGAGAAATTTCTTCATCCAGAGTGGTGAATCTGTGAAATTCACTACCATATAAAGTTGTTGAGGCCAAAATGTTCTATGTCAAGAAGGAATTAAATGTGGTTCTTGGGACTAAAGGGATATGAGAGGAAGTTGGGATCGGGGGTTTGAATTTGAGAATCAATGGTGGAAAAAGTCTGAATGGCCTACTCCTATTTTCTCTGTACATTTCATGTAAAAGAGGTGGCATTTAAGGGGCCTCTCGAAGGAGAAAAGAAAGGTAAAGAAGCAAAAATGGTTGCAGGAGGAAATTTTGAAGTTTAGGGTCTTGACAACTGAATGCGTGGCCACCAATGATGAAGTGATATAATTGGGAAAAGAATTAGAGAAGTTAATATCTCATAGGGCAGAAGGAAATTGCAGGGAAGTAAAACAGCAATTTTGCCCGGTGCTGTCTGTGAGTTAGTATGTAAATCTTGGATGCTGTATTTTCCTACATAGCTACTGGCCGTCCAAAATATGAAGGACACATGAGAAACAAGATTTTCATTATAAAAACAAGATTTATGGCACAGGAGACCAATTGATCCATTATCTCTACAGTGGCTAAACAAGCTGTCTTAATTCAGCCTTTCAGTTATTGCTCTGTAGCACATGGATGCATTTCCATGTGTTAAATTTGTACAGGGTTTTTCATTCAGACAAAGAATTTTGGATCCCAAACACAGTCCATGTTCATGACTGACTATCCTACTTGACTATCCATGAGTTCTTCCAACAATTACTGTAAATCCATATTCCCTAGGTTTTGACCTTGCTCTTATGAGAAATCTCCCCTTAACCTCTTCAATTCCAAAAAAAGCCTATCTGATCTTTTCTCATAGCTTGATAGTTAAAATTTCTCAATTTCTGGAGCATTCTCACATCTCCTTTCTACCTTCTCTAGAATGATTATTTACTTCCTGCAGTGAGGTAACCAGAACAATATGCAATACTCTAACTCTGGTCTAACTAGTGTTTTATACACTTCTGATATAACCTCCCTGCCCTCTTCCTTTCCTTTGGCTAAAGCCTATATTTTGCATTTACTATTTGTATCTTTTTCACCTGCCTTTTGTCTTCAATGATCTGTATACATACTACACTGCCAAAGTCCAGCTTTTCACTATACTTTTCTGAATCCTGCTGTTTAATTTGCAGCTCCTTGCTTGGTTTTCTTCTCCAAATGCATTGCTCCATCTTTGTTCATGTAAATTTAATTTGCCACTTTTCTTCCCACCTGACCAGTCCTTTAATGTCTTCCTGCAGTTTGCAGCTTTCTCACTATTAACCATGGCTAATTTCATATCTGTAAACATTTTGATTATTCATGCCCCCTAAATTTAAGTCTAAATCATTACCATTGGAATTGATCTTCCAGTAAAAAAGGCTCTTTAATCATTACTTTCTGCTTCTTACCTCTGAAACCATTTTTGATCTAACGTGCTATTTTGCTTTTGATCCCATGAATTTGTAGTTTATTCATCAGTCTGCCATATGGGACTTTGTTTCAGGCCCTGTTAAAATCCAGGTATATGACACTAACTGCATTACCCATATCAACCTTCTTGTTATCACTTCAAAAAAAATCAGTCATGTTAGTCCAATATGATTCTCCTGCACCTATGTAAATATTAATTTATGCCATGTCTCATTTTTTTCAATTATTTACCCATCACCAAAGTTATTTTGATCTGTAATTTCTCAGGCTATCCTCCCTTCCTGCACAACTTTACAGTTGTGTGCCATCTCCAAAGTGCTGTGCAGCAATTTGCCAAGTCCCCTTGGATGGCATCTTTCACATATGACCTCATCACCCAGACCATCAAGCTCAGCAGGTGCATGGGACTGCCACCATTTGCAAGTTTCCCTTTTTAATCTCACACCACTACTTGGGACTATAGCCTAAGCTTTACTGTCAGAGGCAAAATCTTGGAACTCCCTGTCTTGCAGTACTGTAGGTGTATCACCACGTTTGGCAGTTCCTCCAGGTCGAGGATGACTTGCTTCCACTCCAGGTGGATAGGTTCTGTGGTGGCTATAAAGTCCAAGCCTGGAGCCACATTCTGTGCCACAGATTTGGCAGGTGGTGTTTCATGAGGTGGATAAGTCATTTTGGATTTTGTGCTATTCCTAGTGTTTACGCTTGACCTCCACATGCTTCACCCGGTGATGTTTGAGGTGATTGGAACCTTTACAATGCTTCTTCTCCAGTTTGTGTTCTAAGTCAAGTGATTCTCACATGTAAATGGGGATGTTGCCTTTATATAGGGTGACTTTCAGAGTGTCCTTGTAGTGTTTTCTCTGCTCTCCTATTCCTTGCTTTGTTTCAGGAGTCTTTGTCAGGCATGTGGACAATGTGGCCCATCCATTGCAGCTGATTGAGCATGACCACTACCTCTACTGGGGATTTTGGCTTGGGAAAGGATACACCAGTGGATTTGCAGGATTTTGCTGAGGCAACGTTGATAATATCTCTCCAGGAACATTGTCCACGTTTCTGTTACGTATAGGAGGTTGGAATCATGGCTGCTCTGTGACCATGAGCTTGTTGCTGGATTTGAGTCCTCAGTCATCCAGAGACTGCATTGATGCACTGATTGACCCAGTGTCAATGCTGGATTTCATCATCAATGTCGGCTTCTGCCATGAGGAAGCTTCAGAGGTATAGGAAATGATCCACATTGTCCAGGGGCAGTTTTGTGTAGCAGGAGTGGACTGACAGAGATCTTTTATTCTCTAGTAGTTTTTGTCTGATAAGATTTTGTCTGTTTTCTCATAAGCCTCAGCAAACGCATTTACAATGATTTGTAATTCAGTCTCAGCATTTGGGTGCACACAGGCGCTATCTGCGTACTGCAACTTCTATCAGTCACCGAGTTGGTGTGGTCTTGACTCAAACCTGGAGGTGTTGAAGATTGAATAATTTTCTGCTTGTCTGGTAAGTTCATTCTGCTCCAGTAGGGAGCTTCAAGCTGATGAAACTCCCTCCATTGCAATATTGTGGGTATATCTAATGGACTGCAGTTGTTCAAGAAATTGGCTCACTGCCATCTTTAAGACACTTTAAACGATGACTTTGCCAGTGATGCTCTCAAAGCATAAAATAATTAAAACATTTGGACCTAATGGTTTATTCACATTCAAATAGGCTGAACTTTATTTTCTGCCTCACTATTTTGATTACATCCAATCTATCAGCCTTATCAACACCAATGCCTCTTGTCCTTCAAAAGCATTCATTAAGAATCATGTCCAAATTTGTCTTCACAAGTTATCTTTTTGGCCTCTACTTGGCCTTCATCTTGTTTTATGTATTTGTGAAATGACTTTGAATATTCGTTGATTTTTACCTGTTGTTATTTTTCATGACCTTTTTATTTTCCTAATTGGGTTTTAATTTTGCCCCAGCCCTTCTGCAGCATTGAGTTCTTGGTATCAGACATAAGCATCCTGTTCTGTATGCTCTGACACCCAGGTGGGTGGGTCAGCATTGGAGTTCCCCCCCACTACCCAGATCTGTTCCCACAGTCTCCACCTTAAACATCTTCCATTGCTCTGACCTTGTGCTATTGTTGTCTATCCTTCATTCACTGTTTAGCAAGAAGTAGGAGCAGGAACAAACTGTTTCACACTGTAAGCTTGCTCTCTAATTCAATAAGATCGTGACTGATCTTACTCTCAATTCTTCTTTTTCCTGCCTGCCCTGTCATCCCGGAGATGCTATTTGCTGAAGAATTCCAAGTCTGTAGCCTGCTTTTGCAATCACAGCATTTACATGGCTGGTCTAGTTCAATTGCTGTTCCATGGTAACTATCACGATGCTGAAATTGCAATTCAGTAATGAATGGTAATGTCATTGGACATCAAGTGGAGAGCTGGATAGTTGGATTTTCGCTTTTTCAAAATGATCTTTGCCTGGTGCATGTGATGAAAATATAACTCACCATTTATTAACCCAATTCTGAATGTTGTATGAGTTTTTGAAGAGAAATGGATCTGATGCCCCCCTCTGCTCTCAATGGTAATCAAACCACTCAGTTGCCTTTTTGGGCAAATTTTATAAATCAAATTGTCTAACCCTCTTTGTTCCTCTACTTAACCTTCAATTAAGCAAGTCTGTTGAATTAGGGGGAATCCTAAAATGTAATTGTCTTATAAACCTGCATTCATAACAATATGTATCATGAACTGGTCTCTGCTGTGTGGGGTAGAAGATTTCATTCTACCTAGTTACTTGGTGCTGGCTGAATGCCTGTGCTCTGCTCTTTCCTCTCCATGTCAATTCTCTCCCTCAGTTCATTTACTTACCATTATCTTTCCACTTCCAACTCTTATCCAAAGAAATTCTACTAGCGCTTAACTATCTGGTCCCAAGTCCCATCAAATTGACTAATGTCTGTAATGCATTAAGCCTGCCAGTTTTATTATGTGATTCACTTATCCCCTGACATTTTCACTTTTTTTGAGTGGGTTGGAGGTGGTGGAAGAATGGGTCTACAGACTGACAAAAAATCTTAATTTCTTTTTTCATACTGAATGTTTGAGGATTTTGAAATATATTCAGCTTATTTATTGCAATAAATTTCTAAATGGTTCTACATTTTTCATTGTTAAAGCTGGTTGCATGTCCCAACCAGTATTAGAAAAAAAACTTTATTGGTGTTGGAATTATGATGTGAAGATGTTACAGCGCAGTTGTTTTACACAGGCCATCTCTTATGCTATTCTCTTTCTCCACCCCTCATGTACTTTCTTCTCTCTTCCACTGCACCCCCAATTACCATTCACTTTTTCTATTTTACATCTCAGTCCCTTACTTTTACCTCTCTCTTCTTGCAGCTCCACTAATTGGTTAACTGCATGGTACAGTAATGATCAGATGATCAAAACTAATATTGATTTATTTCATTGCAAGCAATTAGTTGTTTGTTTTTTAAAATGGTTTGAATGTTGGAAAGAAGTAGTGAAGTTATTCTTTGACATTGGGAACTCACCATACAACATGGATTGTGTTTTAAACATTAAAACTAGTACTAAGAGTAGCAATTTGACAATCATATTAATCAAGTGTATATTTTTTGTTTAGGCTTATGAGAGCTCATCAAGCAAAGTAATAAAGCATAGTTGGAGATAATCATACTCAGTTTCCATATGAGTTAACATTAATTTTGGAAAGTTCTGTTTAATTAAATTTGGGTCAGTTTTGCGTGATATGCTTGTATCTCTTTAGGGACCATGTTTAATACAATAGCTTCAAAACAGTTTTTATCTTAATTTGCATGTGTGTTAATTCCACTTAAGTGGTTGTTGGAGAAATGATTTTCACTTATGATGAACTTAACATTTTAGTTTGTAAATTTATTTTTACTTGTTAACTAGGCTCGTTTGACACTGCTTATCACTTTTTGGTTGTATGTTTTGTGTATTTTGAGTTTTATTATATTACAATTGCAGACCATATCCACAAATGTTTGGTCCAATCTAGTGCTGGACCAAAAACTTTTTTAGACAAGGTTTAATTTGATATTCCAAACGCTTAAGTGAGTGAAGCCACAAGATTCCACTGCATTTGAATCAACAAATTTTTCTGAAGTCACTCGGATAAAACACTTCACAATATCTATCATGTACTCTATAATTCAGGGTTAATATGAGGTACATGTGAATTAGTAGGTAGTCTGTGGTCAAATGCATTACACCACAATGTGACTAAGACTGATTCCGTAAATTTCACAATCCACCCAGATGTCAGGAAGCAGAGTCAACCAAACTTGAGGCAACAGTGGATTTCAGTCTTTATCTTTATAGATCTCACCTTAGAATTCTTTACAAAAATCACTCCAATTGGATGGTTTCAACAATGGTGCACTTCATAGAGTTTCAATCTTGCCTCCTTGTACTGTAGCTCTGGATTCCCAATGCACTGAAGTGCCAACTTGCAAGCAAAGCCTCAGCTCTACATCCATGCAAGCAGAACACTACTGTTCCACAGGGTTACTTTCATCGCAGCTTGGAAGCACTTAAGTTCTGTTGCATTTTTAGATGTTCAGTGATTCTTCAGACCCTTAGCACCTAGTCTGCCAACTGCAGCCCTTTTTCTGCTTGGAGCCTCTTTCTGTGCTCCTTTTTCTGCTTTACAGCTGGGAACTCTCCCTTTCCCTGATCTGGCACTGTTTTCCACTACAGTGCCACTCTTGTCACATGATTTGTTTTTCCAGCCTGATTTTCTTTCTGCACAAGTATGCTAGGTCTCCCCGTGGCCAGAAGAGCTTAAAATGCTGAATTGTGCATGGAAACTCTGAAGCACTGCCAGGACTTGAATTCTCAGTATCCTGCTTTCCAATGAGGAGTCTGTATTTCGTAATTACAAATTTGAAGCTAGTCCAGGCTGGTGTTATTGAAGGTCCTATCTGCTCCATTCACTGGATGAAAAGTGTAGAATAGCACTAGTTGGCAAATAATACCACCAATAGATTATTGCTTTCAAATATTCTGTAAATTAATGAAATTAACAAACACTTGCAATTTACTGGACTTAAATGTCTAAACCATAGAACATTTGAGTGAGAATGTTAAGTTAAAAATGTGTGCTCACTCAAAAGTATCTAATAGGTATTCATGCCCTTTGTAGAGTATTGCATTGTCAAATATTTACTGCATAGTTTGCTTTTAGAACAATTGCAGCACTTGAAAAAAACCCATTCATTGGAAATGAATTCATTTTATTCATTTTATTCAACCCATTCATTTTATTATCAGAAATAAGAAGATTTTTGTATATGTAGTGCTGTTCACAACCTCAGTTGGAAACAAAATTACTACTCTAATTGGAATAGGTTTGCTATCCTGTTGACTTGTCACAAATGACATTATCCTTGATTGGTTACAATGATGTGCAACAATTTATTCAGTCTATCTCAAAGTAGGAGTGATGAGTAAAATTGTCTTGGATTAATTAGGGTTATTGAATATTATGCAAGAAAAACAAGTAGATGTATTTTGATTATCCTTTTAGACAGATACTTATTAGCTGAAGTCCAATATTTAATTTTCCCTTTGCTTAACTAACTGGAACAAAAGTAGTTATTTTGGGCATTGGTTTTTTGTAAAATGTGCTTTAAAACTTAAATATTTGTTATTACTGGATGTTACATATTTGAAGTTGGATATAATGATTTGGAAAGAAATGATTACAATTGCCCTTGCCATTATAAGCACAATGTAATGACATTATCCTTGATTGGTTGCAATGATGTGCAACAATTTATTCAGCCTATCACAAAGTAGGAGCGATGAGTAAATTGTCTTGGATTAATTAGGGTTATTGAATATTATGTAAAAAAAAAAATGAAGAACTATATTGCAAAATTGTAAACTGATATGTGGATGCTTTTTAGGGGCCAGTTTCTTTTTGCATACTCCAAGCACCATTATTTGGCAAATTTAGTTCACCTTGGGTGATAGAGTTAACGACTTTGGTACAGTTTAGATGGCATGTTTTATAATAGCTGTGTTAACACATTTAGATTATCTCACTATAAAAAGAATCTATATATTTGCATGCTTTACATATTATATCAAATTTTTCTTTAATATGTTTAGTGCTGTACAAAAGTTTGGAGTCTAGAAATTTGAAAATCATCTCTGAATAACAGTGTCAGAATAACTAGCAGTGTCTTAGGTTTGTTCCCCTCTCCGTGAAATGCCACGCCTTATTTTTCTGTTGTGATACAGAACAGCCAGCATCTATCCTCAGTATGAGTACAGTTTGGAGTACAATATAAGGGGTAGGAGTCTTAGCTGTGTTGTAGAGCAGAAGGATCTTGGGGTCCGGGTCCATAGGACTCTTAAATCGGCCTCGGAGGTGGAGGAAGTGGTCAAGAAGGCGTACAGTGTACTGGCCTTCATTAATCGAGGAATAGAGTTTAGGAGTCAGGAGATAATGATGCAGCTCTGTAAGACTTTTGTCAGACCCCACTTGGAGTATTGTGCACAGTTCTGCTTGCCTCATTGTAGGAAGGATGTAGAGACTGTTGAGAGAGTGCGGAGGAGATTTACAAGGATGCTGCCTGGATTGGGAGGCAGGCCTTAGGTTGAGGGAGCTGCGACTCTTCTCACTGGAGAGACGTAGGTTGAGAGGCGACCTGAGAGGTTTATAAAATGTTGAGAGGAATAGATAGGGTGGACTCTCAGAGACTATTTCCCCGAGCTGAAATGGTCACTACGAGAGGACACAGATTTAAGGTGCAGGGAAGCAAATACAAAGGAGATGTCAGGGGTAGGTTTTTCACTCAGAGGGTGGTGAGTGAATGGAACCGACTGCCGTCGGAGGTTGTTGAGGCAAACTCACTGGGGTCTTTTAAGAGACTTCTGGATGAGTATATGGAAAAGAATAGGATAGGGGGTTATAGATAGGTCTGTGGATTGGTAGATGTGATCGGCGCAACTCGTGGGCCGAAGGGCCTATTTGTGCTGTATTGTTCTATGTTCTATATGCTTGAGTTAATCTCTGTCCAGTCACTGGGAATAGTCATTGACACTGAATAAGTGGGTTGCTACCATTGCCACTCTGTGACCTACAGTCAAAAGTCTGTGTATAAATATCAGTTGGGGCAAAATCAGGGTTGACCAGAAGGGCATGGAGACTCTGGAGAGAAGGCAGAGGAGGTTTACCAGGATGCTGCCTGGTATGGAAGGTCTGAGTTATGACGGGAGGTTAGGCAAATTGGGGCTGCTTTCCTTAGAAAGATGTAGACTTAGAGGAGATCTAATAAAGGTGTACGAGATTGAGGGGTATAGATAGAGTAAACAGGGTTAAGCTTTTTCCTAGGATGGACTCAAATAGCACGAGGGATCACGGGCTTAGGGTGAGGGGGATAAGATATAATTTGGATGCTAGAGGGAGGTTTTTCACACAGAGGTCGTGCGGGTATGGAACGTGCTGCCAAGTAAAGTGCTGGAGGCAGGCACTCTGGAGTTACTTAAGAAATACTTAGATGGGCACATGAACAGAATCGGAATGGAGGGATATAGAAAACTGATTTAAAATAGGGATCATAGCCTTGGGAATTCCCTGGGAAGTGTGTGAATTGTCAATGATATTGATGTATTTGTTTTATCCTACAGGTACTTCGGTCTGCCTTGTTGTTCAACAAGGGACATACACGTGATGGGTCGTGAAAGGGCTGCTCTTGGATTTTTCAAGAATAGCCTAATGCTTCATGTCGTTAATATTAGTTAGCTTGACCTGGACCATTTGATGGGCAATACGACAGCTCAGTGACTATCACTGTGCTGTGCAGATACACGGATTTGGGCCTACGTGTGTCGCAGTTTG
The DNA here is from genome assembly GCA_024679065.1 of Sphyrna mokarran. Classification (NCBI taxonomy): domain Eukaryota; kingdom Metazoa; phylum Chordata; class Chondrichthyes; order Carcharhiniformes; family Carcharhinidae; genus Sphyrna; species Sphyrna mokarran. Next base: position 26,620,302 of record JAGIQG010000005.1, read on the forward strand.
CGCATTCTCTCCATGCTTGCATGGGTTTTCTCCAGGTGCTTCGGTTTCCTCCCACATCCCAAAGATGTGCTCTTAGGCTGATTGGCAGAACAAATTCTCCCTAAATTGTCTCAAATTTGGTTCCAATGCATAGATCTATAAACATAGACAGGGGTCATGGAGTAGAAGTGGGAACATCGAGGTGGTGGCGTGAGCTTTTTGGGCCAAAGGACCTGTTTCTCTTGCTCTTTTGATTTTTGTTCTTTGACTGTTCTCCTTTCCTCCTGACATCCCTTCTTCCATTTAATGACATTTATCCATTGATCAATAACCAACATTAATCAGTATCTAAAGGAGGGGAGAAATTTGCAAATGGCTAGGAGGATTTTTTTAATAGCTTGTCCTCAAAATTGCTTCTTTACATTTTATACTGTTGTCTAATTTCCAACATCAGAATAATTAGATTTGTTTTGCATTTGTAATTTGCTGAATGTTTTCTCACTTTCCCAAATTTCTGGATATTTCCATTATAAAATACTTTATAATAAACCTGATGCGTGAATGATTTATTGCATGTTATCAAACCATAACAAGATTACCATGTTACTTTTTTAATCATCTAAATATCATTTTTGGGACACACAGATAAGAACATTAAGTTGGTTATCCTGATGCCAACATAGTATACCAATTAATCATGTTTGTGGTGCTCAGACTGCCATCTGTAAATTTCACTATATAACTTGTAAATGGTTTTTTTTTTTGCAATAAGTGCTATGTTTTTTGAACCTTGATTTAGTTGCAGATATATATTTTGTGAAATTGCACATAGTGAAGTTGTTCTGTGAATAAGGAACTCTTTCCTCATCAACAGTTATTTTCTCTGTGCAGCAAAGGCTGCTCTTGCATGAGAGATGAGTACCGTCTAATGTTTGGGTAAATAGACTGAAAGGTATGCTTTGTAAACAAACAACGGGAAACCATTTTTAAACTGCATTCCATTAGGAAAGAAAAACTCAGCAAGGAAGATCCACGTGTAACTTAAATAGGGAAGTTAAAGATAGTATTCCATGAAAGAGAAACTTATAATCTGGCAAAGACTATTTACTAGGGTTTGGGAATGTTTTCGCATCCAGTGAAGGGCCACCAAAATGTTGATTAAAATGGAATAAACTTAACGAGAGTAAATCAGCGAGTGATGTAAAAATGGGTGGTAGAAGCTTTTTACAAGTATAAAGAAAGGGAGGAGAAGCTAAAGTATATCTTGGTTCCTTAGTGATAGTGGCAGACTTTGGGCAACTGTTTTGTATCAATCTTCAGAGTAGAAAGTACATCTTGCTTATCAGAAGAAGAGTAATCTAAGAGGTTAATAGTGTGCAAGATTTGGTCACTTTTTCAGCAGAGAAAAAATATTGAACAAACTTAAGGCACTAAAATCTGACAAATCCCAGATCCAGAGGATCTACATATGTCACAAAAGGGGTACCTATATAGATATTTGGATGCACTGGTTATAATTTCCCAAAATTCCCTAGATTATGCAACAGCCTCAGAAGATTGGAAGTTGGCAAATGGAACATTGCTCTTCAAGAACGAAAGGAGAAAAGATGCTGGGAATGACAGGTCATTTGGCCTGACATGAGGGAAATACTGGAATTTATATTCATGTCAGTGAAGTCTTACCATGCACAAAAAAAGATACTATGAAAGTCAAATTAGTTTTTTTGAAGATGCAGCTTCTAGGATAGATAAAGGTGAATCTGTAAACTGGTAGTTGTTTGGTAGTGCAGATCTTAAATATTGCCAAAAAAGGGACTTTTTTCTATCAAAGGCTTTTGTCTTGCATGCATCTGGACAATTCACAAGAATATGAAAGTCAGGAAAAACAACACATTTTTACTGTATGAGAAGAGTGCTGATTAGTTGGCAAGTAAACTCTTGTTGAAATGTTGCTATGGGGAATGCAGCAAATGATGGTGACTGACAGTTAACTGTCAAGCATTGTTTTAAATTTAAACTCAGCAGCTTGACTTTGGCCGAGGCAATATTCTGAGGAATGAACCATCAAATGGCTGTCATATGTATACATATTCTTTCTATCTCAAAAAAAAAGGGCCCTGTGTAATAATATATATATATAGCTTTTAATATATGCGCCACATTGTGAGTCCAACTGACTCTCTCAAATTGGTTGCCATAATCTTCAGTGTGTTTAGAATCATTGTGGTAAACATTATTGTCTAATTGTGAAATCATATCAAATGTTAGAATTTTTTGAGTTTTGCGAGCATGGGCTGGTTGGTACAGTTTGTACCTTGCCCATTGTGAACGCTGTTTGATGTGATCCCCCAGTCTTTGGGATACGGCCTATAAAGCTAGCATCTTTCTGGAGTGAAATTCATGCACCACATTACCCATTTATGTTATAGGCAGGATATGTTTATAGCATGATGGCTGCTTCCTGTTTGTGGTGAATACTACTCATGGTGCTGCTGCATAGCAGTGGTGTGAAACAGTTGATTTCATTTGTTGCTAAAGTTTTGCGATACCTTGCCCTTTAGGGTAATCTGTGGTGGAATGGGCACTTTTCAAGGATACAATTGACAGTCTTAGGCCCGTTAATAAGTTTGGTCCATTCTGCGCTGTATTTGACACACAATCAGCTAGTACACAGGTGCGGCAGGAAAACTAATGGAATATTGGCTCTTATTCCAAGGGGGTTGAATAAGGGAATTGAAAGTACAGAGAAAGGCCAAGAAAGTGGCGTGAGGAATGTTGATTCAGTCATGATCCTATTCAATGGTGCAACAGAATCAAGGGGCTGAATGGCCTACGCTGTTCCAATTTTGCTGTAACTTACAAGGATAGTGGTGAGACCATAATGTAAGTTTTGATCCCTGTATTTAAGGGAAGATATTATTGCACCCAAGTCAGTTAAGAGAAGGTTCACAAGAATGATCCTTGATTGTCTTATGTAAAGTAAAATTTATTTATTAGTCACAAGTAAGGCTTACATTAACACTGCAATGAAGTTACCATGAAATTCCTCTAGTCGCCAAAGTCCAGCACCTGTTCTGGTCAGTGTATCTAACCAGCATACCTTTCAGGCTGTGGGAGGAAACCCACACAGACACAGGAAGAATGTGCAAATTGCACACACAGTGACCCAAGCCGCGAATTGAACCTGGGTCTCTGGTGCTGTGAGGCAGTAGTGCTAACCACTGTGCCACCGTGTCACCATGCTACCCACAATTAAAGGTTGGGACTCTACTCTCATTGGAATTTAGAAGGATAAGAGGTGATCTTATTGAAAGATATCAGATTCTTAAAGGGCTTGACAGGCTAAATGCTGAGAGAATGTTTCCCCTCATGGAAAAGTGTGAAACCAGATGCAACAGTTTCAGAATAAAGGGGCACTAATTTAAAACTGAGATGAGGAGTTTTTTGAGGCTTGAGAGTTTTTGGAATTCTTTGCCACAGAGAGCTGTGGAGACAGTCCTTGTGTATATACAAGGCTGAGATAGATTCTTGATCAGCAAGGGAATTGAAAGTACAGAGAAAGGCCAAGAAAGTGGCGTGAGGAATGTTGATTCAGTCATGATCCTATTCAATGGTGCAACAGAATCAAGGGGCTGAATGGCCTACGCTGTTCCAATTTTATATGGTTAAACAGAGAACTTTCTAAATGTGCCAAAAACAGTGCATGCCCATGAAACTTAGTGCAGGGGGGGAGGGAGAAGTGGTCCAGATAAATTGCTCATTAAAATGTTGTGAACATGTATAGAAAATCATTTCATCTAATGAAATGCATGCATTTATACCTAGAGGACCAGAGTAATAGAGCATAGAAGTATGCTTCAGCTCTATAAAGTCTTGTTTAGACCATACCTGTTGTATTGTAGTTATGTGGCCCAGAATTTGAATAAGGTAAGGTATCCTTCATAAGGATACCTTGCAGGTAATGCGGCTTAGATTCATCAGAGTTATTACAGGACTACAGCAATTAATTTGTGGAGATTACACAAATCAGGGTTGTAGTCCCTAGAGTTTACAAGGTTAAATATCCAATTGATTGAAGTTTCAAATTATGGGGAATTGTGATGGTAGACACAGGACCTTGGGGACATGTTCTAAACTTAAAGGAGCAGCACGTAGCTGTTAGTTCAGTCTATATTTTGTATTTGTAGGTTAAGAAAAGTGAAACTCAGTTTAGTTTTATTGTGAACTGGGAATACTAGGACCCTGTTCGTATCCATTGCATTTTTAACAAGATTTTTAAAACACTTGAAGTGAAGCAATGGGTTAACAAGGGTTCAGTGAAACTGTTCAAAAAAATAGAGAACTCTGCTATTGCCTAAGAACAGGGGTTCAGAGCTGCACACTGGGAAGCACAAAAGGGCAGTCAGTTAGTGTATGTATACCAGAGAATGCAGGCAAAAGACCTAATCTTGCATTAGAAATCCTACAAACCTGTTGGGAAATTTATTTAATGGAACCCATGTTTGCTCTGAACTTGAAGTAATAAGTGAGTTTTGATTGTAGTTTTTGGGTGTCATGGATAGAGTTATCAGCTGAAGGAAGTTATCTGGTGAATGCTCAGCAATCTGACAGAAGAAAACTCTTTGAAACTGACCTCAGCCAAGCAAGAAATCTTCGTGTTAAGATGGTGGTAAACATGCTGGTTTGTGTCTGTATGGGTTGCTGGGACAAAAGGAATCGTGGGTCTGAATTATTTTCTGTTACCTGTATTGAAATATTTCCAACCTTTTTTGCCTGGTGTGTATATAATTTATTTTTTTCTTATTTAATGAATCCTTTATTCGTTGTGTTAACAAGTAACATTGACAGCACTCAAGCGCTAGGCAATAGCCATCTCTATCATGAGAGAATTTAACCACTGCACCATGAGATTCAATGACAAAAACCATAGCTGAATCACCCAACTATTAGAATTCTGGGGGTTAGCATCAATCAAAAACTGAACTGGATTATGCATTTAAATACTGTGGCAAATTCAATTAGGTTTTTTTTTCTAGTTTTGAATATCCCATTTTAGACTGTGCAGGATATTGAGAGTCCTGGAACAATTAATGAGAAACGTAATCTGCATTGAAGAAACTGGCTGATGATTACTGGGAAAATTTAAATTATATTTTCTAGGATCAGAAGGATAAGAAGTTCTTTGATCAAGATGTTTCAAAATAAAAGATTTAGAGATGAGAAAGGAATCTTTTCTTTACATAAACAAATTATATAATTTGAACTAAGTTTTTTAAAAAATCATAAAGTAACATTTAAACTAAGAATTGAAAGAATATGGAACACACTGCAAAAAGGTGGGAAACAATTGGTGATTAAAATGAGAGGTTTTGTAGAAAAGAGGTTTGGTGGAATAGAGGGACATGTAATGAATTAAAAGTAAATGTATACTGTTGCCATCGCTAAACAAAAGACTACAGGCAGGGTGATGAGTCCAATGATGTACTTGTGTTTCTCAGAGGTAATCAGTGCTGTGCATTTGCTGAACAAGGTAGCCTGCCTGACAAAGATGGGATGAAATTTCACATTGCAGAGCACTTGACTTGCTCTATAACAAATTGGATCAAATTTACATTCTAGAATAAGTGTTGGGTGAGTATTGTTCTTCCAATACGTGTTGTTGAAAATGAGAAATTCCCATTTTTATAACAGCATTCAGTCTCAATGCAGCTATGAATATAATTTCATAATATACAAATGCGTAATTTGGTACTAAATTAACTGTCTCCCACAATACATCATGAGGATGGTTGAGTTGGGAATTGAAAAGATCACAATAGTACAAGGATTGAGGAAGAATAAAAAAATTGACTGTGCTGTATCCAAAGCCCCACATACTTCATTCTGTGGAAATTGCTGCAAGGTTTGTCTTCCCTCATGGAATTTTTCATCATGATCAGGGGCACAAGAAATACAAGTCCCAAGAACAAGACGGAAACAGTAACTTATGAGCCATGTAATTAATACAAAGGTCTTAGATGAAGGAGATGGTCATCAACTTCAGGAAAAGTAGTGGAGGACATGCCCTGTCTACATTCCCTGCAAGTTTTCCACTCAGGTGGTGAGTGAGTGGAATCGGCTGCCATTGGTGATGGTAAAGGCGAACTCGCTGGGGTCTTTTAAAAGATGAGTATAAGGAATTTAATGGGATTGGGAGTTACAGATAGTTCTATAGCCTGGTAGGTATGGATGTGATTGGCACAACTTGTGGGCCGAAGGGCCTGTTTGTGCTGTAGTGTTCTATGTTCTACATCAATGGTGATGAAGTGAAGATGGTTGAGAGTCGTGTTTCTAGGTGTTCAGATTACCATTAATCTATTCAGGTTATTGAGGTCAGCACTGACGACAATCCCACCTGGGCCCTATTCCCGTAACCCCACATATTTACCCTGCTAACCTCCCTGATGTTATGGCCATGCTAAATTGACCTATTAACCTAAGTCTCATATCTTTGGACTGTGGGAGGAAACCAGAGCACCAGGAGGAAACCCACATGGACACAGGTGTTGTAACTGTTGATTCTTGGATATTTTCAGCCAGTTTGCTTACTCCAATGTTTTATCCTGGTGCCCTTATTTGCAAAACGGACAAAGGACAAACACAAGTAAAGGTTCAATAAGTTTATTAATAATAACACTACTAACCCTTAAATTACCCACATAAAACAAGAGGATACCCCAGATTCAAGTATACTACCCACAAAGATTGTTTGGCTAAAATTGCAAGCTCAATTCTGAGTCCCTCTGGTCTGTTGTCATGAAGGTGAGTCTCGATGGCAGGTTTTTCCTTCCTTCCTTCTCTGGTCAGTCTTTGAAATGGTCAAGGGTTGCTCCTTCTTCGAGTCTTCACTGCGGGTGTCTGAAATGTGTCTGTTTATCTTGTGCATGCTTGCCTTTCCAGAAACTTCTCTGGCTTCTGGCCAATGAGGTCTCAGGAGGGAGTTCCAATACCCAATGGGTTTCTTGGTGCCTACCTGACAGGATACCAGGGTCTGCCACCAAGTGTCCATTTCCATGCTGTTACTTATATGTGACCTGTTATAAGAATAAACCAACTGCAGGAACTCACGGTGACAAAGTCTGGCCCGATCTGGGTTTCTAACAATAGGTTGGTGCATTTCAATGGGGTGCAATGATCTAAGTATCAGTAGGGTGCAATGACCTTTGGGTGATTGATGAATCAGGCCCAGATATGGATTGTTATTTATTGCCATTCCTAATTATGTTTGAATTGAGTGGCTTACTGGACCATTTCAGAGAGATTTTAAGAGTCGATCACAACCACATCTGGAGTAACATGTGAACTGAGTAAAATGGAACTTGGTGAGCCAGGTGGATTTTTATAACAATCAATAATGGTTTCATGATCGTCATTAGACACTTAATTTTAGATCTTATTGAATTCAGATTTCACCATTTGTCATAGTGGGATACAAACCTTCAGTCTCTACATTGCTAGTCCAGCAACAATATCACTGCACCACCATATCTCCTTGCTCTATTTAAGCTCACGTTAAAATGTAAAAGCCTGCTGTGTTTTCAGACCGCATTTACATGTTGATTGTTGGATATTTAATTATTGGTTGAGTTGAATAGAAATAGAGATGTCATGTTGAGAGACTTCTAGCAAATGTAAACATATACACTTGTAATTGTGCTATAGTTGAGACAAAGGCAAAATTTTCCCCCTTAAAGGATATTTGCTAAAAAGCAACAGACTTGTTAAAACATGTTGCATAGATGCAACCAACTAGTTAAAACATGATGCATAAACAATTTTGTTTCCATAATCTGTAGATGTCTTAACAATTTCCTTATACCTTGATAAATGCATATTAGAGGAGTGGACCAAGAAAAGTTGAACATTGAGAGGTTTATTGTCCACAATTTGAACATATTTCTCTTTTTTCACCTGCTCTTCTTTCTCAATGTAGTTTCACTGTGCTTTTTTTTATGGTTATCATTTTCTAATTATAATTCCATTTTGAACAGTTGGTCAATTGAGATTGCAATTCCATAAGGGTTGGGTCTGTGATTACAGTGTACATGGTTGAAATGAGAATCTTATTTAAAAAGCTAAGCCAAAATAGAGATCGTTTAGGAATAAGCTATTTCAGGAAATGAATAGGTCAGCAATGTGCATTAGTATAGATTCTTCGAATGTAGAAAAATATTCCACTGAACTTCTATGGCCATGTGTGTAGAAAGACCTGAACTTGAGACAATACTGATGTTGGCAAGAATGGCCAAATAAGATTGGGAAAGGGCCATATTTTGATTATGTACATAAAAACTTTCAGAGGAAATTGAGTAATTGTCATCCCAGTTGAGCAGTATAATCTGGTGATATTTCTTGAGCTGTTATGTAAAACTGTTTAACCCCCAGATGTAAATCGTTCATATGACATAGTGAACATACAGTACACTCTCACTGTAATGAATATATGAATAAACCACTTGTGAAAGTGAATTTAAAATTTGTCTCTTTGAGTAATAAATCAAAATGAAATACCTGAAAAGTCTGTCTTTCTCGTAACACAGGTATAACTTGCTTTAGGGGAAATCACATTATCTTGTTTTCATTTATTTCAACAAAATGAATCAGTTTTTTTTTCAAATGGCTACTGCCAGCTTCAGGAGTTTAAAGATTATTTGAGTCTTTAACAACAAATATCTGTACACCTCTTTATTAGGCCATAATTAAAATATTGTTTATAGTTTTAACATCTTGTATATTGTTTCTACTTAAGGTGCAATTGGTTAAGCCAGGACAATATTGCACTTTTTGTGAAGTTTTCCTTTCCTAGGTTTTCGCTGTTGTCAAACAGAATTTGCCGTGAATCAGTATAATTGGAGTGTTTTCAAATGTAATTGTTTAAAATGTAATTTTTTAAAGAGATTATTTGAGCTTTAATGTTATGTTTCTGAATGTTAATTTAACATTGTTTGACAGAAAAAATTACTTTTTTTGTTGGTGTAAATCCAAAACCAGTTAATAAGATTTTAAATTGCTGAAAAATATTTCTGAACAAATGTATAGAACTATTTGCTTTCTTAGTAAACTTAAAATTAGGTTTTCTAAAATGTGTTTCTTTTTGTATTGTTTTTGTAATATAAGCATCATTAGGAAGGCCAGCATTTATTGCCCATCTCTAATTTCCCTTGAAATGGTAGTGAGCTACATTTATAAACAGTTGAGCTGTGTGGTACAGGTATCTCCACAGTGACTTCTATAGAAGTTTGATATTGTGCTAATACTGTGCTTTTAAATAATCTTGACTTCTGTTCTGTTGTACAGTTCTATGCACTTAGGAGGCCTTTTGTTTTGTTACTGCAGCAACATAATTGCTTCTAATTGGTAGAATGTTTGTTTCAATCTGAACTAATGCTGTTCTATTTTTGTGTTTTCCCTTGATTTTGCAGAGTAGTCTTTGACAGGTATGGTCATATGACACAGACAAGTTAGGCTTACAAGAACATTCAACCTTAGATGCTGCTTTTGAGTTGAGAGACCAATGCCTCCCTTTTCTCCTGTTTTTGAAGTTGGAGACTGGAATCTGCCAGGAAATATGACTTTCTTGAAGATCCTGCTGTATGAATGGATCTTTGAGAGTCCTGTTTTGGAAGCTGCTGAAAGAGAGAGGGGTATCCCTTTTCTGTCTCTGAAGTCTGGAGACTGGGAGCTGCCAGAGGCTAGATTTACTTTTCTGAAATTTTGCTGTTTTGAGGATATATCCTTCTCTGGAAACTGCTGTCTGGATCACTGTCCAGAAGTGTGTTTCTTGTGATAACTAATTCTATATTTATGGGGTATTGCTTTAAACTGGAACAACAGAGATAGGTGTTAAGGATACTTTGTCTAAGTATTTTAATTGGTTAAAGTTTTATGCCAGTTCTTTTTGTTACATTCTAACTGTGTTAAATTTTGTTTTGATAAAAGCTTCCTAGTAGGTCAATTGAATCATACGTGACACGAAACACCTTATGCTCAACCTAATGCCAAAATCAAATGTAAAAGTTAGGATCTAGGCTAACTTTAGAAACTATCTTTAGATTGTTTTGAATCAGTGGCCTATAACAAAACAACTAGAGTAGCTGGCTAGGCCATTTCAATCACGTTGCTGTTCTAGGCCAGGTAAAGATGGTAGACTTCCCTCCCATGAAGGACATCAGTGAAGCAAATAGTTTTTAATAATGATGCTCTAGTTTCAGAATCATTATTAATAAGACTAACATTTTTATCCCAAAAGGATTGCATTTGAATTATCCCTGATGCCACGTAACAATTTGTACTCCTATTTCTGGAGTCTGGGCCTATTCAAGTCATTGTAACCAAAAGAAGCTCCTAGAATATAGAATACAACATCACAAACAGGCCCTTCGGCCCACAAGTTGCATCGATCATATCCACACCGACCAGGCCTATCTGTAACTCTCAATTCCATTAAATCCTCTGTACTCATCCAAAAGTCTCTTAAAAGACCCCAGTGAGTTCGCCTCTACCACTACCAATGGCCGACAATTCCACTCACCACCCTGAGGGGGAAAACTTATCCCTGACACTCCCTCCGTATCTGCTCCCTAGCACCTTAAACCTGTGTCTCCTCATAGCGACCATTTCAGCCCTGGGAAGTAGTCTCTGAGAATCCACCCTATCCTATACCTCTCAACAGCTTATAAATCTTTTTTAGGTCACCCTGCAGTTTATCCTCATAAGGCATGCCATCCAATCCAGGCAACATCCTTGTAAATCTCCTCTGCATCCCCTCAATGCCCTCTCAATAGATTCCACATCCTTCTTGTAGTGAGGTGATCAGAACTGCGCACAGTACTCAAAGTGGAGTCTGACAAGGGTCTTATAAAGTTGCAGCATTACCTCCTGACGCCTAAACTCAATCCCTCAATTAATGAAGCTAATACAACATATGCATTCTTGACCACATCCTCCTCCTGTGAGGCTGATTTAAGAGTCCTATGGACCTGGACCCCAAGATTCTTCTGCTCCTCAACAGTGCTGAGTCCTATCCTTGATATTGTACTCCTTCATCCCATTGGACCTTCCCAAATGGACCACTACACATTTATCTGCGTTGAAGTCCATCTATCACTTCTCCGCCCAGTCTTGCATCCTGTCTATGTCTCACTGCTACCTCTGACATCCCTCCAGACTATCCGCAACACCACTAACCTTCGTGTCATCAGCAAACTTGCTAACCCATCTCTTCATTTTCTCATCCAGGTCATTTATGAAAATGACAAACAGCAAGGGTGCTAGAACAGATCCCTGGGGGACTCCACTAGTGACTGATCTCCATGAAATAAAAAACCCACAAATCTTGTAATGAGCAGGCCGCTTGGCTTCAGTGAAAGGTTCCATCATAGTGATGTTAGTCTTAAACCAGTCAACAATCTTCCACTCTTGCTTCCCTTATGTTGAGGATCCAGTACGGCAGATGGTGGGAATGTGTGAGCACATCCTGAGCCAATGTGTGAGGAAGACTTACAAATCTATGTAATTATCAGAATTTTTAATTTATTATTGTCACATGTACTTGCATACAGTGAAAAATGTTGTTTCTTGCACACTATACAGACAAACCACACTCTTCATAGAGAAGAAAGTGTGAGAGTGCAGAATGTAGTGTTACAGTCGTAGCTAGGGTGTAAAGAAAGGTCAACTTAATGCACCAAATTTGTAAGATATTGAATTGTGGCATTGTTAGAGAGTTTAAAAAAGTTAGAATGAAGTTTCAGAAGCATAGAACAAGAATAAAAAATAGAATTAGAATCTTTTTTTCTTCCCAGACCTAAACTCCCCCTCATACAGAACTAGGGATAAGCGGAATAGTCAACAAAATGAAGTTCATGTTCATATTGCTGTATCACTGCTTTGAAATGACTTGAATGACAAGTATGTGTCATATTCAATCAACCTAATTAAAGCCTACTTTGCCCCCTGGGTTGCAACACAAACTACTGGGGCAAGTAGGGCTGTACAGAGACAACTTGAGATTTGCTGGTACCATAAGTTCTGTGCAACTAACATTTTCAGAACATACCATGTCATAAGGTATCCTAGAGACAACCAAGATTAGGGCACTGTACCAGCTGGATCTAACATTGGATGTGACCCTCTGAGCAGCATTCTTATACAGATCACTGCTTGGTGTGAACCAGGATTTGGATACAATATCTGAAGTTATTTTTATTCAAAGCAGGAATGCTGTTCTGTCAATGTCAATAATGTTGCCTCCTAGATGAAAGCCGGCACGTCCTTGATTCAATTGCACAAGTGCGTTCACACATTCCCATCCAGATAGCAAAAGCTACATACTTTGTGACACCATCTGCAATACTGGATCCTCAACATAAGGGAAGCAAGAGTGGAAGATTGCTGACTTGTTTAAGACTAACATCACTATGATGGAACCTTTCATTGAAGCCAAGTGGTCTGCTCTCATTATTTACATGTTTGACACCATTTTTTCAATATGGCTGAGATGCGCTACCAAAGTGGATAACTTGAAGAGGTTGTAACAACCTTTAAAGAATAGATTAGTTGATTAGGAAAAAACATAGACACATTGGATTAAGACTATGCACCTTGAGGGATAAATTGCAGTTGATTGGTTGAGCTGAATAGTCTGTTTCCGTGGTGAGTTTTTATATATCATGTGGGTTAGTACGTTTGCCGACAATACAAAGGTCGGTGGTGTTGTGGATAGTCTGGAGGGATGTCAAAAGTTGCAGCGGGACATAGGATGAAAGACTGTGTGTGGAGAAGTGGCAGATGGACTTCAACGCGGATAATTGTGTAGTGGTCCATTTTGGAAGGAATAATGGGATGAAGGAGTACAATATAAGGGGTAGGAATCTTAGCTGTGTTGTAGAGCAGAAGGATCTCGGGGTCCGGGTCCATAGGACTCTTAAATCGGCCTTGCAGGTGGAGGAAGTGGTCAAGAAGGCGTACGGTGTACTGGCCTTCATTAATCGAGGAATAGAGTTTAGGAGTCAGGAGGTAATGATGCAGCTCTATAAGACTCTTGTCAGACCCCAGTTGGAGTATTGTGCGCAGTTCTGGTCGCCTCATTATAGGAAGGATGTAGAGGCTATTGAGAGTTCAGAGGAGATTTACAAGGATGCTGCCTGGATTGGGAGACAGGCCTTATGAAGATAGGTTGAGGGAGCTGGGACTCTTCTCACTGGAGAGACGTAGGTTGAGAGACGACCTGATAGAGGTTTATAAAATGTTGAGAGGAATAGATAGGGTGGACTCTCAGAGACTATTTTCCCGAGCTGAAATGGTCACTACGAGAGGACACAGATTTAAGGTGCAGGGAGGCAAATACAGAGGAGATGTCAGGGGTAAGTTTTTCACTCAGAGGGTGGTGAGTGAATGGAATTGACTGCCGTCGGAGGTTGTTGAGGCAAACTGGCTGGGGCCTTTTAAAAGACTTCTGGATGAGTATATGGAAACGAATAGGATAAGGGGTTGTAGATGTGATCGACGCAACTTGTGGGCGGAAGGGCCTGTTTGTGCTGTATTGTTCTATATGAAGAAAATTAATTTTCCATCTCAAATTGCCAATAGGAGTCCTTGCCTTCAAGAGAAGTTGTGTCAGCAACTATCTTCACATGATCGATTTTTTTCAACCAAACCACTGCAAAGAAAATTACATAAGATAATGTTGGATCTATAGCATAGAAACAAGGCTGTTCAGCTCAACCAGACAATGCTGGTGTTGATGTTACACCCAAGCCTCTGATCTTTTCTCATCTAAGTCATCTATCGTAACATTTGTTCCTTTTTCCTCATGTACTTTTCTAGTTTCCCCTTATTTTGCTGTTTGCGTCAATCACTCTAATCATGAGTTTCACATTCTTGCCGCCACTTGGGCAAACAAGATTTTTTTTCTTGAATTCCCTATTGGATTTCTTGATTATTTTATATTGATGACCTTTGGTTATGCTCTCCCCCACATTGTCCGAACTTTCTGTTTATCCTGTCATTGTTGGCATGTTATTTCTTACCCAACCCTATTTTCTTTTTGAAGAGATCTGCTGCAGTCTGGGAGTTGCAGGTACACCCATAGCATTGTTAGGAAGGGAGTTGGATGATCTTGACCAGTGACTGTGAAGGAATAGTGATTATGGTTTTAAATCAATATTATGTGTAATTTGTGGAGCTTGCAGTTGGTGTGTTCCCATGCATCTGCTGCCCTTGTCTAGGTGGTAGTGGCCATGAATTTGGAAAGTGCTGTTGAAGAAACATGACAAATTGCTGCAGTGCGCTGTGTAGATGGTGCACACTGGTAGGTCGATTAGCTCAGTTGGCTGGATGGCTGGTTTGTGTTGTAGAGAGATGCCGACATATAAATTCAATTCCCATTCCAGCTAAGGCTATTGAAGGTCCCACAGTCTCCACTTTGCCCCTCACCTGAGATATGATGATCCTCTGATTAAATCATCACCAGTCAGTGCTCTCTCTCATCAAAGGGATGACTAAAGTCTCAGCCTCTAGTCCTCTGAGACTTTGGTGACTCTCACACTGCTGCGACTGTGCATCAGTGAAGAAGGAAATGGATGTTGAAGGCGATGGATGGGGTGCCAAGCCTACCTAGTCCTGGATGATGTCGAGCTTCTTGGGCTGTTGAAGCTGCATTCATGTAGGCAATTGGAGAGTATTCCCTAACTTGTACCTTTATAGTTGGTGGACAAATTTTGGGAAGTGAGGAGATGAATTACACTTGGCAGAATGCCCAGCTCTGACCTGGTCTTGTAGCACAACACCAGATTAAAGTCCAACACATTAGTCCAAGTTTGATTTAAATGATGAAAGGGCAGTGTTCTGAAGTCTAGTGGAATTTGCTACCAAATAAACCTGTTGAACTTTAACCTGTGCTGTGAGACTTACTGTGTTTACCCAAGTCCAATGCTGACATCTCCACATCTCTTCTTGTGGCTACAGTATTATATGGTTAGTCCAATACTGTTTCTGGCCCATTCATAGTGGGGGATTCAGTGATGGGTAATGTTATTGAATGTCAAGAGGAAATGGTTGGATTCTGTCTTCCTGGAGCTGGTTAAGTGCCTGGCATTTAGGGGCAAATAACATTCTTGCGACACATTTGTCCAAGCCTGAACGCTGTCCAGGTTTGTCTCTATCTAGATGTGGTTTGCCTAGCATCTGAGGAGTCACAGATGATGCAGAACATCGTGCAATCGTGAACAAAGATTCCCACTCCTCACTTCACAATGGAGGGTAGATCATTCTTGGAACAATTCTAGGTGGCTGGGCCTTGAGCAGTGGAATTCTTGCAGTGATGTCCTGGGATTTGGATGTGTGACCTCAAGCACCTGCAACTATCTTCCTTCATTCCATATATGACTCCAGCTTGTGGAGAACTTAATTCCCATTGACGCCAATTTTACTAGGGCTGCTTAGAACATAGAACACTATACAGCACAAATAGGCCCTTTGGCCCACAAGTTGCACCAATCATATCCATACCTACCAGGCCTATTTATAACTCTAAATCCCGTGTATGTACTCATCCAGAAATCTCTTAAAAGATCTCAATGAGTTTGCCTCTACCACCACCGGCAGCTGATTCCACTCACTCACCACCCTCTGAGTGAAAAACTTACCTCTCATTTCCTCTGTACCTGCTCCTCAGTACCTTAAACCTGTGTCCTCTCGTAACGACCATTTCAGTCCTGGGAAATAGCCTATCTATACCTCTCAACATTTTATTACCCACTGCCAGGTCACCTTGATGCATCAATTGGTCAAATGCTGTCTTGATATCATGGGAAGTGACATATTTAGCTGTTTTGTTTGTGTTTGGGTCATGGTATTAGAGGTCGTGAGTGTCAGTGAGCAGATTATTGCTGACAACTGCTGCCTCATAACACTTGCCAACATCTTCTATCTCTTTACTGATGTTGGAAAATACATTCTCCCAACAGCGACTGGCTTTTTTAAATTTTGTCCTGAAATTTGTAAACAGGTGTAGCTGGGCAATTTTCCTAGTTATCAGATAGATGTTAGTGTTGTAGGTGTATTGGAAGTGCTTGGTTAGAGAACAGGCTAATTCTGGAATACAAGTCTTTAGTAATATTGCTGGAATATTGTTAAGGCCCATGGCTTTTGCAGTATCAAATGTTTCCTGATAAGATGTGGACTGAACCAAATTATCTGAAGACCAGCATTTGTGAAGTTGGGGATCTCCAGAGGAGACCAAAATGGATCATCAACTTGATAATTTGGCTGAAGATGGTTTTACACCAACATGACGAACACGGGACACGGTGGACAGAGTACCCTTTGTTGTCCAGTACTTCCCCGGAGCGGAGAAGCTACGACATCTTCTCCGGAATCTTCAACATATCATTGATGACGATGAACGTCTCGCTAGGGCCATCCCCACCCCCCCACTTCTTGCTTTCAGACAACCGCACAACCTCAAACAGATCATTGTTCGCAGCAAAATACCCAACCTTCAGGAGAACAGTGACCACAATACCACACAACCCTGCCACAGCAACCTCTGCAAGACATGCCGGATCATAGACATGGACGACATCATCAAACGTGAGGATACCGTTCACCAGGTACACGGTACATACACTTGCAACTCGGCCAACGTTGTCTACCTAATACGTTGCAAGAAAGGATGCCCCGAAGCATGGTACATTGGGGAGACCATGCAGACACTACGACAGCGGATGAATGAGCATCGCTCAACAATCACCAGGCAAAACAGTTCCCTTCCTGTGGGCGAACACTTCAGCAGTCATGGGCATTCGGCCTCCGACCTGCGGGTAAATGTTCTTCAAGGGGGCTTTCGTGACACACAGCGCAGAGTCTCTGAGCAGAGACTGATAGCCAAGCTCCGCACACATGACGGTCTTAACAGGGATCTTGGCTTCATGACACACTATCTAACCCCCGTAACTTGCCTGGGTTAGCAAAAAACCTCACTTACTGTGCTGTCTGGAGAAAACACACAATTCTCCAACAATGCTCAGGATTCCCTTCACACACATTTTTCGCCACTTTAACACTTCAATAGCAGGTTAGATGTAAGGATTCGCATTCTAATCAGCAATCTCTGACTGTCTGTGCTGATGTGTGCTATTGCAGACCAGAACACTGCATTTGCCTGAAGAAGACACAGGAGTCGAAAGCTCGTTTTTTTACTACCAAATAAATTGGTTGGACTATAAATTGGTGTTGCTAAATTCTTACTGAGTTCTTTACACCAACATGCCAGGCTCTCCTATTATTGAGGATAGGGATATTTAAGGAAACTTCTGTTCCTCCAGTGAGTTGTTCAATTGTCCAGAACCATTCACAACTGGATGTGACAAGACTCCAGAGCTTGGATCTAATCTGTTAATTGTGGAATCACTTGGCTCTATCTATTGCACTCTTTGTCTCCTGTTTGAAATGCTCTGTTGTAGTTTCATTAAATTAACATGTTATCTTGTGGTGTGCTGCTTATGGCATGTCCTTCTGCACTGTTCACTGAATCACGTTTGAGCCCCCAGCTTGGTGGTAGTTTAAAGAGCTAAAATGAGCCATTTCATAGCTCACAGCAAGCTAGATTTATTCAAAATCTATCCCACCTAACAATGATAGCGTCACAGGATAGAAGATATCCCTCAGTGTGAAGACAAGATTTGCGTAGTGGTCACTCCTAATGAAACTGTCATGGAAGATGTCATGAAAGTAGTAGGGTAATTGTGATGGGGACTTTAACTTTGCTAATATTGATTGGAATAGCTATAGCTCTAGCTCGTTAGAGGGGTCAGTTTTCGTACAGAGTGTGCAGGAAGGTTTTTTGACTCAGTATGTAGATAGGCCAACTAGAGGTGAGGCTACATTGGATTTGGTGTTGGGCAATGAGCCAGACCAGGTGTCAGGCTTGGAAGTTAGTGAACATTTTGGTGATAGTGACCACAATTCGGTTACGTTCACCTTAGTGATGGATAGGGATAGGCATGAGGCTGGGGGCAGTAGTTATAGCTGGGGGAAGGGTAATTATGAGGCCATCAGGAGAGAATTAGGGTGCAGAGATTGGACTAGGAAACTACAGGGACTGGGAACATCTGGAATGTGGTGCTTATTCAAGGAGCAGCTGCTGCGAGTCCTTGATAAGTATGTCCCTGTCAGGCAGGGAGGAAATGGTCGAGTAAGAGAGCCTTGGTGTACGAAAAAAGTTGATTTACTGGTTAAGAAGAAAAAGGAGGCTTATGTCAGGATGAGGCTTGAAGGCTCAGGTAGGGCAATGGATAGCTATAGATTAGCTAGGAAGGAGGTAAAAAGTGAATTGAGGAGAGCTAAGAGGGGACACGAGAAGATGTTGGCTGATAGGATTAAGGAGAATCCTAGCTTTCTTTCGATATGTTAAGAATAGAAGATTGGTTAGGGCAAGATTAGGGCCAGTCATAGACAGCAGTGGGAAGTTGTGCGTGGAGCATGAAGAGATTGGTGAGGCACTGAATAAATATTTCTCTTCGGTATTCACGCAGAGTGCTGGAAATGTAGCTATGGAGATCACTGAGGTACAGGGTTGCAAATTAGGTAGTATTGTAGTAGATAGGGAGGATGTGTTAGAAATTCTCGAGGGTTTGAAGTGGGATAAGTCCCCTGGGCCGGACGGGATTTACCCTAGGATTCTCTGGGAGGCAAGAGAGGAGATTGCAGAGCCTCTGGCTCTGATCTTCAGGTCCTCGTTGGTTACGGTGTGGTTCCGGAGGACTGGAGGATAGCGAATGTGGTCCCATTGTTCAAGAAGGGGAAGAGAGACCTTCAAGGGAATTATAGGCCAGTGAGTCTTACTTCTGTTGTGGGCAAAGTATTGGAGAGAATTATTAGGGGTAGGATTTATAGTTATTTAGAGAGAAATGAATTGATTGGGGATAGTCAGCATGGTTTTGTGAAGGGTAGGTCGTGCCTTACTAACCTAATTGAGTTTTTTGAAAAAGTGACCAAAGAGGTGGATGGGGGTAAGGCGGTTGATGTGGTATATATGGACTTTAGTAAGCGTTTGATAAGGTGGCCCATGGAAGACTTCTGCAGAAAATGCAGATGTATGGGATAGAGGGTGATTTAGCTAATTGGGTTAGGAATTGGCTAGCAGATAGAAGACAGAGGGTGTGGTTGATGGGAGATATTCATCGTGGAGTTCGGTGACAAGTGGTGTACCTCAGGGGTCTGTTTTGGGGCCCCTGCTGTTTGTAATTGTTATAAATGATCTGGATGAGGGTATTGAGGGATGGATTAGTAAATTTGCAGATGACACTAAAGTCGGTGGAGTGGTAGATAGTGAAGAGGGGTGTTATAGTTTACAGAGTGACTTGGACAAGTTGCAGAGCTGGGCCGAGAGATGGCAAATGGAGTTTAATGTGGAAAAGTGTGAGGTAATGCACTTTGGCAGGAACAATAAATGTGCAGAGTATAGGGCTAATGGTAGGGCTCTTAATAGTGTTGAGGAACAGAAGGATCTTGGTGTATGTGTCAGTAGATCCCTGAAAGTAGGCAGTCAAGTGGATAAAGTTGTTAAGAAGGCTTATGGAGTCTTAGCTTTTATTGGTAGGGGGATTGAATTTAGGCGCCGCAGCATCATGTTGCAGCTGTACAAAACTCTAGTGCGGCCGCACTTGGAGTATTGTGTGCAGTTCTGGTCCCCACATGATAAGAAAGATGTGGAGGCATTGGAGAGGGTACAGAGGAGGTTTACCAGGATGTTGCCTGGTATGGAGGGCAGGTCCTATGAAGAGATGTTGAAGGATTTGAGGTTGTTTTCGTTAGAAAGGAGGCGGCTAAGAGGGGCTCTTATTGAAGCATATAAGATGATTAGAGGTTTAGATAGGGTGGACAGTGATAGCCTTTTTCCTAGGATGGAGAAAGCTAGCACGAGGGGACACAACTTTAAATTAAGGGATATGAGTTATAGGACGGATATCAGAGGTAGGTTCTTTACTCAAAGAGTGATTAGGGAGTGGAATGCCCTGCCTGCAGCTGTTGTAGATGCGCCAAGTTTGGTGGCGTTTAAGAGGTTAATTGATAAGTATATGGAAGAGAAGGGAATGGTTTGTTTGGAGGGGCATTGCTTTTTATTTTGGTCGGCACAACATCGAAGGCCGAAGGGCCTGTTCTGTGCTGTTATGTTCTATGCATCTGCGACAGGTGGATTGGTGGGGATAAGGTGTAGTAGGTTTTTCCCTCTTGGTTCCCTCACTGTTTGCCACAGACCCAGTCTAGCAGCTCTGTCCTTTTAGGACCATTTTGTAAATTGAGTTTGTCTTTATATGTCCTCTTTGGAACAGAAGTCCCACTTACCTGATGAAGGGGCAGTGTTCTGAAAGCTAGTGGCTTGTGCTGCCAAATAAATCTGAACTTTAATTTAGTGTTGAGACTTCTTACTGACTTTGGGAGCAAGCCAACTCAGTCAGTACTGGTGCCACCCACTCATTATGATGGACACTGAAGTTTCTCTGAAATACATTCTCTGCTTTTCTCTCTCTCTCTCGGTTTCTTAGAAGCAGTACTCTGCATGTGGGAATACTGATTCATCAGAGAGAGTGGTGTGGGGCTATGGGGAGTGGTGGGCAGTGGTGGTTTCCATACCCATGTTTGATTTGATGCCATGAAACTTCATGGAGCCTAGAGTAAAAGTTGAGCAACTTTCTCCCAACTGGTGTGCTGCCACTTCTGTTCATTCAGTCCTATTTGTGAATGCTGATGCTGGCTTTTGGACATAATCATGGAATCATAACTAACAGATCATGACTTTTAGGCTGTTTCCTAACTAGTTTGTAATTGTGAGCTCTCTCAATGTTGACATGAGCCTCCTGTAAAGAGTACTGTGCAGGGTTGACAGGACTGAGTGTACATAGAACATAGAACATTACAGCACAGAACAGGCCCTTCGGCCTTCGATGTTGTGCCGACCAAAATAAAAAGCAATGCCCCTCCAAACTAAACCATTCCCTTCTCTTCCATATACTTATCAATTAACCTCAAACGCCACCAAACTTGGCGCATCTACAACAGCTGCAGGCAGGGCATTCCCCTCCCTAATCACTCTTTGAGTAAAGAACCTACCTCTGATATCCGTCCTATAACTCATACCCCTTAATTTAAAGCTGTGTCCCCTCGTGCTAGCTTTCTCCATCTAGGAAAAAGGCTATCACTGTCCACCCTATCTAAACCTCTAATCATCTTATATGTTTCGATCAGGTCCCCTCTTAGCTTCCTCCTTTCTAACGAAAACAACCTCAAATCCCTCAGCCTCTCCTCATAAGACATGCCCTCCATACCAGGCAAACATCCTGGTAAACCTCCTCTGTACCCTCTCCAAAGCCTCCACATCTTTCTTATAATGCGGGGACCAGAACTGCACACAATACTCCAAGTGCGGCCGCACTAGAGTTTGTACAGTTGCAACATGACGTTGCGGCTCCGAAATTCAATCCCCCTACCAATAAAAGCTAAGACTCCATATGCCTTCTTAACAACTTTATCCACTTGACTGCCTACTTTAAGGGATCTATTGACACATACACCAAGATCCTTCTGTTCCTCAACACTATTAAGAGCCCTACCATTAGCCCTATACTCTACACATTTATTGTTCCTGCCATAGTGCATTACCTCCCACTTTTCCACATTAAACTCCATTTGCCACCTCTCGGCCCAGCTCTGCAACTTGTCCAAGTCCCTCTGCAAACTATAACACCCCTCTCACTATCTACCACTCCACCGACTTTAGTGTCATCTGCAAATTTACTAATCCATCCTTCAATACCCTCATCCAGATCATTTAGAAAAATTACAAACAGCAGGGGCCCCAAAACAGACCCCTGAGGCACACCACTTGTCACCGAACTCCACGATGAATATCTCCCATCAACCACCACCCTCTGTCTTCTATCTGCCAGCCAATTCCTAATACAATTAGCTAAATCACCCTCTATTCCACACATCTGCATTTTCTGTAGAAGTCTTCCATGGGCCACCTTATCAAACGCATTACTAAAGTCCATATATACTACATCAACCGCCTTACCCCCATCCACCTCTTGGTCACTTTCTCAAAAAACTCAATGAGGTTAGTAAGGCATGACCTACCCTTCACGAAACCATGCTGACTATCCCCAATCAATTCATTTCTCTCTAAATAACTATAAATCCTATCCTTAATAATTCTCTCCAATACCTTTGCCCACAACAGAAGTAAGACTCACTGGCCTATAATTCCCTGGAAGGTCTCTCTTCCCCTTCTTTTGTATTGGTGTATTGGTGGCAATTCCAGTAACTAGGTTGATGCCTGGTGGTTTGTCTGCTTTCAATTCTTATTGACTTTTCTGTGACAGTTTTGTGCAATTGATGGCCTTGTTGAGCTGTTTTAAAGGATATTTGCTGTTGATTACACACATGACAGATTTCCTTCCCTGAAGGACATTATTGCACCACAGATTTTTATGGCAATTAACAATGGTTTCATTTAGTAATTGAATTTAATTCCACCAGCTGCTGTGGTCAGTTTTAAACTCAAGTATCCCAGAGCGTTAGCCTGGGCCTCTGGATATTACCGCTCCTCCACATTTCGTCCACTTGTGTCCTTTGCACTTCTAATTACAGTTTTATACAAATGAACTAACTACGGTTTTTTTGCAATCTCCTTCAAATTGTAACTTTTAATAATAGCTGTCACAACATTCTGAATGACACTGTTTGTTCTTTATAATGGTGATTTCCCATAGTTGCTGATTCAAATTTCCGTAGGAGTTGGCTTTTAAGGATACTGGGTAATAATGCTTGTACGGAAAGTATTTCTACTGTTCATCTTGGTGAGCAAATTGCATGTATTGGGTTTTATTTTACCCACGGTCTGTTCATGTGACTTCTACATCAGATTGAATTACTTTAAGCTCGCTATCTACTCAAATTTATTTCTTTCACTTTTTGGGCTGTCAGCCGTAATTTAGTGGAAGCACTTGTGTCTTCCAGTCAAAAGATTGGGTTCAAGCCCATCTCCAAAGACTAAAGCACATATGTTTTACACTTCAGAGCAATGCTGAGGGACTGTTCCACTATCCGACGTGCAGTTTTTCAGATGAGTTGTTAAAATGAGTCCCTGTTCACCTTCTGGTGAATGCGAAAGATAACAGCTCAAACAAGAGCAGAGGTGTTCTCCTAAGTATCTTAGTAGTTACTACTTAACCAACACACAAAAAAACAAATTATCTGGGTTCTTGCTGTGTGCAAATTGGCTGCTATGTTTAACACATTTATAACAATGACTACCCTTAAATACTTAATTGGCTGTAAAGTTCTTTGGGATATTCTGAGGTTGTGAAATATAAATGCAAGATCCTTTTTGTTTTATTTCTGTAATTGTAGCTCCTAGAAATGTTGATTTCATTTAAAGATCTGAATTGTGCTGCCAGCCTTTTACAGTGCATCTTTTCTTTACATTTTGACTATTTGATTAAATTTGCATTTAATTGTTGTGATTCTTTTATTGCACACAAAATAAGGTATATAGTGTATTTCCACGTACAGCTGTGTATAAAATTCTGTAGAATATAATTGTTTTTTATTTTCCATCTTGATTTGAAATATAATTTACTGTTTAGTTCTTTTGTTGTGGCACTGAATGCTTGATTATTTCTTGATCCACTCACCCTTTGGAAATACCCAGTAGTTGTCTTCTCTTTTCTTAAAGAAGTGAAAGGTCTGGTCACAAGGGTATATTGGTTCTGTGTTCGTTTACAAAAGGCCAGCTTCTGCAATGATAGCAGGCTGTGCTCTGAATTATAATACTGTGTGGGAATGTACAAGATGTTTCAGAGCTATCCAATGACTTAAGTGCCCACTGTCATTAATAGTTAGACTCTCAGTCACTCAAAGGCTGTAGGAATGTACATAAGTGTTTCATTTGTTGTGTGTGAATTTTTCAGATAAAGTAGAGCAGTGGCGTTGTTGCGTTGCATTCACAAATTGCTTAAAAAAGTTGTAATCATTCTGTATAGAAGGCCAATTCAACAAACTGCTAATTTAAGATTAGGGCTAGAGTAAAAATAAGTCTTAAAATCTATTGCAACTGTAAGCAAAATAAATTGTTGCAACAAAGTTCAAAACTACTTTTACTGTTTTTCTGCAAGTGTTTAAGCTTGCAGTCAGATGAGGAAGCCACTGGGAGTGGGAAGAGTTATTGATATGGTAGCAATATTGCATTGTCATATTGGTTTTAATTGTAATATTATTTTATCAAGAACAACATAGTAGAGAATGTGAATCAAATTTCTTTTGTATTCCACATTCTGTGCTCACTTGGCACTGAGCCACATTCATACTGGGAAAAATATATAAAGGGTGACCTCCTTGTGAGATGTTTTGTGAAATCACAATGTTTGTGGTACTCGTATGCCCAACCCTGCTCTGCATAGTGCACAATAGCATGCCCCACCTGGTGCATTGTTTCATTTTTCAACTTTAGATTCATGGTAAGCACTTGTGTAACATCAAATTTCAAAGTTTCATTGTTTTGTTTAGGTTGAGGCAACAGCATTTGTTGTTCTGTTCTTGCTAAATATTAATTGTTCACATTCAATCCTCCCGTTGCTGACACTCAGCAGCAATGTGTACTAGCGACAAGATGCACTGCAGCAATTCACCAAAGATCCTTACCCAGCACTTTCCAAATCAGTGACCACTTGCATCTAGAAGAACAAGGGCAGCAGATAAATGGGAACACCACCACTTGCATGTTCATGTCCAAGCCACTCACCATCCTGACTTGGAAGTATATTGCCGTTCCTTTGCAGTCACTGGATTAAAGTCCTGGAATTCTCTTCCTAACAGCATTGTGGGTCAACCCACAGAACATGGACTGCAGCAATTCAAGAAGGCAGCTTGCCATCACCTTCTCAAAGCAATTAGGAATGGGCAATAAATGCTCGCTAGCCAGTGACGTCCATGTCCCACGAATGAATTAAAAAAAAAGTTCCTCACTGGTTTTAGACACAGTATACGATATTCACAAATCTTTGCTAACAGTATCAATCGGAACTTATCCAGAAAGTATGATGCTTGTTCCTTGCAGTCTGCAGCAGTTCTGCAGACTGCAGGATGTGATAAGTGAAAAATAAAATTTATGTTCACTTCTCTCTGCTGCTGGCACCTGTGGAGTTCATCAAGCCATCCATCATGAACAAAGAACAAAACAGCACGGGAAACAGGCCCTCCGGCCCAACGAGCCCACGCCGCCACCCCAATGTTCCCACCTCTACCCGTAATCCCTGTCTATGTTTATAGATCTATGGATCAAAAACCAAATTTGAGACAATTTAGGGAGAATTTGTTTTGCCAGTTAGCCTAAGAGCACATCTTTGGGATGTGGGAGAAACCAGAGCACCCAGAAAAAACCCATGCAAGCACGGGGAGAATGCGCAAACTGCACAGCACAGTGATAGTCACTGAGCTGTCATGTTGCCCATCAGATGGTCCAGGTCAAGCATACACTAACGACGTGAAGCACTAGGATACTCTTGAAAAAATTCCAAGAGCAGTCCTGTCATGACCCATCGTGTGTATGCCCCTTGTTAGACAACAAGTGGACCAAAGCACCTGTAGGATAAAAACAAGTACATCAATATCATCATCTATTTACACACGTCCCAGGGACTCCCAAGGCTCATGATCCCTATTTTAAATTAGTTTTCTATACCCCTCCATTCCCATTCTGTTCATGTGCCCATCCAAGTATTTCTTAAATAATTCCAGAGTGCCTGTCTCCACCACCTTACTTGGCAGTGCATTGCATACCCCCACCACCCTCTGTGTGAAAAAACTCCCTCTAGCATCCAAATTATACCTTACCCCCCTCATCCTAAGCCCATGACCCCTCATGCTATTCAACTCTTAAATCGGTCTCGCAGGTGGAGGAAGTGGTCAAGAAGGCGTACGGTGTACTGGCCTTCATTAATCGAGGAATAGAGTTTAGGAGTCAGGAGGTAATGATGCAGCTCTATAAGACTCTTGTCAGACCCCAGTTGGAGTATTGTGCGCAGTTCTGGTCGCCTCATTATAGGAAGGATGTAGATGCTATTGAGAGAGTTCAGAGGAGATTTACAAGGATGCTGCCTGGATTGGGAGGCAGGCCTTATGAAGATAGGTTGAGGAAGCTGGGACTCTTCTCACTGGAGAGACGTAGGTTGAGAGGCGACCTGATAGAGGTTTATAAAATGTTGAGAGGAATAGATAGGGTGGACTCTCAGAGACTATTTTCCCGAGCTGAAATGGTCACTACGAGAGGACACAGATTTAAGGTGCAGGGAGGCAAATACAGAGGAGATGTCAGGGGTAAGTTTTTCACTCAGAGGGTGGTGAGTGAATGGAATCGGCTGCCATCGGAGGTTGATGAGGCAAACTGGCTGGGGTCTTTTAAAAGACTTCTAGATGAGTATATGGAAACGAATAGGATAGGGTGTTATAGATAGGTCTGTGGGTTGGTAGATGTGATCGAAGCAACTCGTGGGCCGAAGGGCCTGTTTGTGCTGTATTGTTCTATGTTCTATTCGAGTCCATCCTAGGAAAAAGCTTAACCCTGTTTACTCTATCTATACTCCTCATGCTTTAAACTCATACTAAAATTGCTGTATTTTATGTATTTAACCAAACATGAAGTACCACTCAAGACTAATCCTGTACTGCCTCATTGTCAGCAAAAGCAGTAATTTGCATTATTTGGAGTCTCCTAGAACTCCAAGGGCAGATAGATGTTTGCTTAAGGTATGTCAAAATTAGACTATGCCTGAAATTAAGCTCTCACTAACCATTTCTAGTCCATACTAGGCTTTCAGATTGGTCTTGCACAAATTAATATACTCTTGAATACTTTGAGGCGTAGATTGGAGATTATATAACATTAATGATTTTGGGGTTTTTTTGATTTTATTGGAGTACAATGAAAAATATTGTTGCATGCTATGCAGACATAACATACCATTCATGGAGTACATATAACATAAAAACAATTGCAGTCCCAACACTGATCCCTAAGGCACACCACTAGTCACTAATCACCAATCAGAAAAACATTTACTCCCACTCTTTGCTTTCTGTTAGTTAACAGGGGAGAAGGAAAGGCAAAGGTGTACAATTCTGATGACACAAGTTTCAGATTCTATATGTTTTGGAATTTTGAAAAGAGTCACCCATACTTGATTTGTTTTCCACCTATGTCAGAAAACTGACGCCTCTCAACTGTTTGATTGTAATATCTGTATGCAGCATCTACTCAAGTGTGCAACCTATTTTGTTTCTTCCAATTGATTTCATTGACAGAAATACCAGGAGCCTGTCTTCAATTAATGTTCGTTATCCCATCCCAGCCATTGGTTATACACAGAATAACTATTTGAATAGTGGAGGGTAGTGAGACCAAATGGATAGCTACTTCAGAGAGCAGGTCTATATGGCTGTGTGGCTGCCTCTTAGGCTGTAAAATCATAGGATTCTAACGTTATCTTGTTAGTGGAAAGCTTTTAATTCGGGCCAAGTCAAGTCGACAAGTAGAGCATTACATGTACATTTTGAAGTGAAATGATAGCCTGATTTATGATACACAAGCATTTGTGTGTATGGTACATTCTTTTCTCATTTGTCCCTGCACACTAAAATTGTAGTGAATCAAAAATTAAATCACCACGTTTATCAGAACCCCCTCCCCTGACCACCAAGATATGCAAACTACTGAATTTATTTTCAAACCTGTACAAAAATATTTGGATTTGAAATGCAAATGTGATGAGACTTTAATGAAAATATTCCTGGCTAACTGAAGATATCTTGACTTGCACTTAAAGAAACTGTGAATCTCATTTCATGCATGGTTATACCCACGTCTTGAATGATAAATGTGTTTATGTAGAAGAAAATACTGATAGATGGCTGCAGGCTTCAGCTTCTACTCATTTCTATATGGTGGGGAAAAATCAACAGTAGGCTCTGATTTTATATTTTATTTTCAGTGGTACACATTACAATGCTTTGAATATTCTCAAAAGATGTGGTGGGATGATGGAAAGTATATACTCAATATAGTTCCTGGATGTGTTGCCAAATTTATATATCCTGCTAACAGAATTTATGCTATGATTTTTTTAATGTAGGATTATTCTCTAGCATACAGTGGGCTGCTGGTATTTTGGTATCCACAAATAAAATCAATACTGATTTATGATACTGGAGCCATAATTGTGGCTATTTTCCATATTTAGTGTAAAAGCTGAATCATTTTAAGCTTTTAGGTTTATAATTAGGATTTCTAGTGATCCAGAGATGGAGAAGGTAGCTGATTTTTAATAGATTGTTATTACAGAATAAATTAATTGTATTACTTAAGCATTTGAACCTATTCTACAATCAATAACCTGCTAAATAACTTTCATTTGAAAACAAGTTTACTGTTGGGTTTCGGATTACCCAAAGCTGTGCTGAAACTAATGATTTATGTGTACGAGAGTTGGCTTTGCTCTTCCTCTGGAGAAGTACACTCCATCACATCAGGCCTTCAGTGCTGCTGTGTGAATATTTTCCAAAATTCTTACAAGTCACTGCAGTGTAACTTGTGATAGGTGGAGAGTTTTAATATTGTCCCATCTTGTTTCTGTTTTTATCTATCTTATAAAAGCTATTGTATTTCTTGCAATGGCTTCCTGTCTCCTCCTCATTGTTATGGTGTCCCTGATGATCCACCCTCTCCTTTTAATCGTCTACTTACTGTTCCTCTGCAACATCACCCAAAATCATGTGTTAATTTTCACTTGTACATTAACTGTCCTACCCTCACCCCTCTCAATATGCCCACTGTTGCTAAATTATCAAACTACTTATCCAGAATCCAGTATTGAATATTCTACCAGTTTAACATTGGGAAAACTGAAGACATTGTTTTCAGTCCCTGCTCCAAACTGTATTCCCCAGTTACTAACTCCATCTCTCATTCTGGCAAAAGTCTGAGATGAAGCCAGTCAGTTTGCAACCTTGGTGTCATATTTGACTTGAAATAAGTTTCTGACCTTGGGTTTATGCCATTACTCTCTGTCCATTCCCATCTCCTGTAACTTTGCCCAGTTTTGTTCCATCTCAGCGTATCAGCTGAAATGATTATTTATTTCTTCATTACGTCTAGATTTGACTATTCCGATGCATGTTTGACCCTCTAAACATGATGTCATCCAAAACCCCCATACCTTGCACCCAAGCGCTGTTCCCTTTCACACATGGTCTCATTGATCTACAATGTTTCGTGGTTAATCAATGCCTTTTTAAAAATTCACACTTTCTTTTCTCGGTCTTCTGTAGCCTTCTCCGTTTCCAATATTTTTCCAACCCAGCAACTCTGAAATATCTGCACGCCTCTAATTCTGACCTCTTAATTGTTCTAACATAGGTAGCTCTGACTTCACTGTACTTAGCTTCAGTTAGACCCATGCTCTGGAATTAATTCCCTCCTGACATGTTCTACCTTCTACCTTCTTTTCCTCCTTTAAGAAGATGCTCAAAATTTATTTCTTTGGATCTGGTATCTCCTCATCTACCTCAGTGTCATACTTCATTTTATAATGCTCCTGTGGAGCAGATTAGGATGTTTTTTGTATTAAAGATGTATAAGTGTAGTTTGCATATGAAATGCAATGACTAATTTGTACCAATAGCATAAAGTACCAATATAAATGTGCCCCCACCAAGTAATTCCGTTTGATTTTGCCTCAAAGTTGTCTATGAACAATGTATTTGTGTGTTTGTTTACATTTTACCCCTGGAGTGGGTAATACAGTTTAAAAACAAACCAACGCCAAAACTGTTTTACTTGAGGAAAAGGTTAGTTGATTTCACATTTTCTCTGGAAGTTACCCAAGAAGAGATGGTTACTAACATGTATACATAAAGGTTCTTTAAAAATGAAGATAAAATGATACTTAAAAATTATGAGTCCTTATTCAATCCAGTCCTGATCTATTTGAAGATGTCTGAATGAAGATCTTGGTTGCAGAGTTGTCTCTGCAGCTGTGATGGCTTCCATTGTTGAATTGCCAGAGACTGCAGGTTCGCAAAGAGGAGAGAATTTTTTGTTTCTGGTTCTGCAAATCAGGCAGTTTTAGCTGTCAAGTTATGTAGCAACAGGCCATTAGTTGCTTCTGGGTGTCTCCCTCTGCTCTTGCTTTGGAGATCTATCTGCTTCTCTGTAAATCAAGGTGGATCTATCTTTTAATTTTTTTGCTGCTCTTTTCAATGCTTTATGCAGGTGAGTTAAGATGGTCGCTTGAAGGCAGTGACACTCAATCAGCCTCACCTATGGTTCTAAGTCTTTGTCCTGATCAAGGCACAGTTTAAACTTTTAAAATGAACTATCAACATATCTCTGAAGGAGAGCCATACAGACTCAAATTATTAATTGTGCACCTCTCTCCACAGGTGCTGATTTTTTCCCAGCATTTTCTGCTCTTTCAGATTTCTAGTATCCGGATTGCTTTTATCAGTAAAATTTTATCTCCTGGTTAAGACCATAGTAAACCATAATTAAATTAAGTATTGTCATATCAGAAGATGAGACCCAATCTGAAGTCCATTATTTTGTCTGGTAACATGTCAAGCTTTACCACAGGCTACAAGTGAGAAGTGGGAGGTTTAGGGGAGATTTGAGGAAAATCTTTATTATTCAAAGGGTGGTGATGGTCTTTAATGCACTGCCTGGGAGTGGAATGCCTCACATCCTTTAAGAAGTACCTGGATGAGTACTTGGCATGCCATAACATTCAAGGCTATAAGCCAAGTGCTGGCAAGTGGGATTAGGTGGGTAGGTCAGGGCATTTCATTCATTGTGCAGACTCAATGGGTTGAAGGGCCTTTTCTGCACTGTAGTATTCTGTGATTCTGATTGTCATTCTGAATTCTTGTACTTGGCTGCATGTTTGCTCTGTGTTGCTATGAGTTGTATTTGGTAGAGTGACAAGGGAGTTGTTGGGCTTTTGACCAGTGAGAATGGACAGGTGATTCTCTTGGCTGAGAGTTGTGCTCTTTAGCTGTGAGAGGGTTGCTGCACTCTGGGGTAGTTTGTATTGAGTGGGTCGCCAAGCTTGGATGCCAGATTGTTATTTTCCCAGTTTCAGGTGGCAATTAAATATCATTTGTTCTGATTAACATAGGTTTACCTGTTCAGCTTAAGGTTACACTATACCACCATGAGAATTCACATTTTTGTAACCAATTATCAAGTTATTCTAGTATGCTGGTTGCAAAGATTTTTGTCCCTAAATGTGTAGATCCAGTGAGCTCACCATCGAGTGGTTGATTGATGACTTCCCTGACTATTGTCAAGGAATGTCTAGTTAAAATCAGAAGTAAGTGTGACTATCTGACTTCGGCATCTACTGTGATTCCTAATATAGACTGAATTTGTAGAATGTGTATAATGAAAAGAAAAAAAATACAGGGTGAAATTGGATTCAGTATCATTTTTGAATGCTCTAAGTCCCTTAAGCTCCAAAAAAAAATAGCATTTGCAGGTTATATATACAGCCTTTTTCCTAGGATGGAGAAAGCTAGCACGAGGGGACACAGCTTTAAATTAAGTGGTGATAGTTATAGGACGGATATCAGAGGTAGGTTCTTTACCCAAAGGGTGGTTCGGGAGTGGAATGCCCTGCCTGCAGCAGTTGTAGATGCGCCAAGTTTGTTGGCGTTTAAGAGGTTAGTTGATAAGTATATGGAAGAGAAGGGAATGGTTTAGTTTGGAGGGTCATTGCTTTTTATATTGGTCGGCGCAACATCGAAGGCCGAAGGGCCTGTTCTGTGCTGTGATGTTCTATGTTCTATATGCTTTAATGTGAAGCATGTTGAATGCCTGTCAGTAAAGGGATTAACACATGCTAATATCTGCTGACAGCATGCAAAGCAAGCAGATCAGGATTTCAATAAGCATGCACTGCTGATTTGGATGCCTGGGCTGACCTTTTTGGAGCTCCCCAGTCCCTATATGCTACCTTAACTTCCTAATGTTGAACAATGGTTGAAGGTTGCTCTCTCCCAGTCTATCTAAAGGACATTAGTGAACAAGATGTGTTTTTAAGACAGTCAGACAATAATTTATGGTCGTCATTAGACTTTTAATTCTAGATTTTTAATGAATTCAAATTCTACCATCTGCTGTGGTAGAATTTGGATCTGTATCCCCAGAGGATTGCCCTGTGTCTCTGAATTACTAATCAGTGACAATATGACTATTCCACCACCTCCCAGTAGCTGCTTTCCTTACTTGAACCATTGAGGTTCTTGTCTGAATCCCCCACAGAATTGGTATCTGCCCTTGCATGTTGGCGAGCTGGTACTTGCACTATCATTGCTCCTTGTTCTGATTCCAGAGTGTCTGCATGATATCTCATCACAGTGTGCACGGTATCAGTATCTGAGCAGCTGATTACAATAATGAAGTCAAAGGATAATGTCCTTCGTTTGTACTGTCTTCTCTTTTCCTCCATGGCCTGAGTAGTTACAGTTCTTGGTGTCTGGAAAGAATGTGGGGCAAAGACAGTGTGTTTAAGCAGCAGAGAAAGTAAGTGTTTAAGCAACAGCAGCTTCTCAATCTGAAGAGACTGAGATGAGAGAACAAGGAATAGGTATTCAGATTTGCTCACTTTGATACTTTTAACCTTGCCATTGATCATGGCTTTGGGGTGGCCCTTTTCACATTGTCAGGGAGTTAGAACATGTAGTTGAGTTTCTCCTTCCAGCTTTTGCTGCTGCTAGTTGTATTGAAGAAGGGGAAGAGTGTCAAGTGAGTGTATTGCAATCTGGGTGATGTCTATGATAGTTGAATAGTTGGCAGCATGTCAAAGCTGTTAAGTGTGTTTGAGGCTTGCAACAGTTAAGTGTGAGGTGAGCAGAAGCATATAATATTGAGTTAAGGCCTGTTAAATATTATGAAGATGTGGTGCTTGAAACAAAGGCCTAGATGTGATACAATTGGTAGATGCTTGAAGTATCCAGGTTTTTGGGGCTATACTCCTGATATTGATGAACTGACAAATTAGGGTCAGGAATAGATCAATCAGTTCCTTGACCCTGCTCTGCCATTCAATAAGGTCATAGCTGGTCTGACTGTAATTTCAGTTCCAACTTTCTGCCTACTTGTCAACTTTTGACTCCCTTGACCCTGCCTCCATTGCACTCAAGGTAAGAGTTCCAAAGAGGGACTACCCTCAGGAAAAAAAATCTTTATATTCATTTCAAGTGAGAGAGGCCTTATTTTTAAATTGTTTTCCCTAGTCCTAGTCTTTTGCTCAGAGAAAACATCCTTTTATGTTATCAAGTCTCCTCAGGATGTTTCAGTAAGATCACCCCTCAAGTGTTCCAAATCCCAGTGGATACAGGCCCAACCTGTCTAATCTTTCCTCGTAAGATAATCCTCATCCCTGATATCGGTCAAGTAAGCTTTCTCTGAACTGCTTAATTCATTTATATCCTTTATCAAATAAGGAGACCAGAACTGTACATATACTCCAGATATGATCTCACCAATATTGTGTATAACTGGAGCAAAACATCCCTGTTTTATATTCCATTCTCTGTTACTGCACCTGCATAATAAACATCCTTTCTGGATGTATCATAGCTTGTTCTGACCAAGATGGCAAGAAACTACAAAGAATTATGAACGTAGCCCAATCGAACTGTAATGCTATATTTTGCACCCTCTCTCCTCTGTGCACTTGATGGATGGTACACTTTGTCTGTATAGCATATAGGAAACAATACTTTTCACTGGAAACGAGTATGTGACAACAATAAATTAAATTAAATCAAATCAAACCAGCCTCCCATCCATTGATTTGGTCTACACTTCCTGCTGCCTCGGAAAAGCAGCCAGCATAATCAAGGACCCCACACATCCCGGACATATTCTTTTTCCCTCTTTGGGGGAAAAAAATACAAAAGTTGGACGATGTGTACCAACAGACTGAAGAACAGTTGTTTTCCTGCAGCCATCAGACTTGTGAATGGACCTACCTTATATTAAGTTGATCTTTCACCATGCTATAGCGGTGTCTGTAGCACTATATTCTCTCTCTACACCTTCTTTCACTCTAGGAATGGTATGTTTTGTTTGCATAGCTCAGAAGAAACCATATTTTCACTGTATCCCAATACCTGTAACATTAATAAATGTTTTCTTGATTCATGTACCAGGACACCTGCAGGTCCCTCTTCTGCAATCTCTCTCCATTTAAGTAATGTACTGCTTTTCTATTATTGCTGCCAAAGTGGACAATTTCACATTTTCCCACATTATACTCCACCTGCCAATTTTTTTGACCATTCACCTAACATAGCTATATTCCTTTGAAGTCTTTGTATCCCTTTCTAACTTATTTCCCCACCTATCTTTGTTTCAGCAACAAATGTAACAACCATATGTTCGGTTACTTCATTCAAGTCATCAATGTAAGTAATTGAGGATCCAGCAATAATTTCTATGGCAGTCCACCCATATCAGTTTACCGATCCAAAATAATTGATCCTGTCATATTTACATAGTACAAACAATCTTGAAAGTGAATGTTTGTATTAAATACAGAAGGCAGTCATTGTTATTATCCTTAACATTATCACCAGAATATGTTGCGAAGTGAAATCTGAGCTTATGTCCTGTTTATAGTGAGATGCAGAAATCCAATTTGTTAAAAATTTGAGAGTCAAATGAGCTACACATTAAACTACTATGAGCTGCTGCAGACAGGCATTTTATCTTTTCAGTGATGCAGATATAACAATATGACTTCAAAGCTGAGTCCCATCTCTGAATCTAAAGCATGTCATCATGTTGCTTATGTATTTTTCTGCTTCTTAACTGATGAAATTAAAGCAGAAGTTAGAGAAAGTAACACTAAACGCTACCTTCAAATTTCAATCATCATACATGATGAAGCATTGGAGCTGGATAGAGGAATATACGTGATATGTTTATCACTGATTTCTGGAGCAGAAATGCTGCACAATACAAATGTGGTTCTCAAAAGCATTTGGTTGTTGAGACTGGAAAATAGCATTGGATCCAATGTAAAATATTTCCATTCTAAAGTTCTTTGGAAAGAAGACAAAAGCCTGTGTCAACTGTCTTATTTAACCACCGGTTAAGCGTTGTTATTGATCTCTGCATAGCAGCAGGCCTTTATTTAAAAGCATATTTATCTGTCTAGGTGGAATGATTTGATTGTGAGCTGCCTTTTGTGTTGAGATCTGAATGTTACTGGCCAGGTCAGCTGTTATCCATCCCTTTGAGAAGGTTGTGAACAGTTGCTGCAGTCCAGTGGTGTAGGTACACTCTCAGTACTGTTAGGGAGTTCCAAGGTTTTGATACAACAACAGTAACCGAGGCAAAATGGTGTACAGTTTAGAGGGAAACTTGCAAACAGTGTTTTTTCCATGAATCTGATATCCTGTCCTCCTTAGATGTTAGAGGTCAAAAGAGACTTGGAAAATTGCTGTAGAGCATCTTGTTGATGCAGTACACTACTGCCACTATGCATCAGTAGTGAAGGGGAGTGCATGTTTATTATGATGAATTGAGTGTCTATCAAGCAAGCTGCTTTGTCCTGAATGGTGTTGAGTTTGAGTATTGTTAGAGCCATAATCGTCCAGGTAAGTGAAAAATATTCGATTATACTCCTGATTTGTATCTTTTAGCTGGTGGATAGGCTTTGGGGCTTCAAATGAGATACTATGGCATTTTCAGCCTTTGATCTGCTCTTGTAAGCACAACATTTACA
Organism: Sphyrna mokarran; assembly: GCA_024679065.1. Taxonomy (NCBI): domain Eukaryota; kingdom Metazoa; phylum Chordata; class Chondrichthyes; order Carcharhiniformes; family Carcharhinidae; genus Sphyrna; species Sphyrna mokarran. Next base: position 26,656,169 of record JAGIQG010000005.1, read on the forward strand.
CAGCCAGTCCACTGAAGCTACTGCTCAGTAGCAACCCTCTCCTGGTATTACGGAAGTAATTTGTCATATGCTCTGTTTGTGATCAAAACTCCTCACTCGCTCGATGAAAGGGAAAAGCCCCAAAAGCTAGTGGTATTTGCTAACAAATAAACCTGTTGGACTTCTTACTGTCATCATGGGAGTAGGCAGAGATGGATGCAAGTTGGCCTGTTTTTGGCTAATCACAGAAATTGTTGATGATTGGAGTTGTCCTTTAGGTATTGTGAAGTTTGGATAATTTATCTGCATTTATAATTTATACTGGCAGTTGATGGTATAAAACAACAAAAAGTACAGCACAGGAACAGGCCCTTCATCACTCCAAGCCTGTGCCAATGCTAATGTCCTAATCCAAAAAACCTTCTGCCTTTGGACTGCATTCCTCTATTTCCTCCCTATTCATGTACCCATCCAAATGCTTTTTAAATGTTTCTAATATGCCAGCTTCTTCCACATCCTCTGGTGGTGCATTCCAGGCACCCACTACTTTGTGGAAAAGCTTCCCCCTCTCACCTTGAACCTGTGCCCTCTTGTAATTGACATTTCCACACTGTCTATTGCCCCTCACAATTTTGTGGACCTCTACTAAGTCTCCTCTCCATCTTTCCAATAAAAACAATCCTAGCTTATTCAACATCATCATAGCCAACAGCCTCAAGACCAGGCAACATTCTGGTGAACCTTCTTTGCACTCAAAGAACAGTAGTCTGAATGTGGCCTAACCAAGGTTTTATATAGCTGTCAAGTGATTTCCCAATTTCTGTACTTAATGCCCTGGCTGATGAAAGCAAGCATGCCACATGTTGCCTTAACTGCTTTGGTCACCTGTGTTGCCACTTTTAGTGAACTGTGGACTTGCATGCCCAGATCTATCTATTTGTTAATGTTACTAAGGGTTTTGCCAAGCATAATTCGCATCGAAATTTGATCTTCAAATACATCACCTTGCATTTATCTCATTTAAACTCCACCTGCCATTTCTGTGCCCAAGTATCCAAACTGTCAGTATACTTTTGTATCTCCTAACAATCGGCATTTGTCGAGTGAATATGAGTGGCATAAGTAACTAAAAATTATTTGAACAAGAGGACTTATTTTTGTGGAAATCTGTTGGTTTGGTTCTGAGGATATATTTAAAGTTTTTGGCACTAGGAATATTTATTTTCATGGAGGTTGATTAATAGTTGCAACAAACTGCCATGAAAACTGAGACCAGAACACTGATTCATTGAAGAAGCAGATGCTGTGATGGAATATTACTGTTACTGTCCTACCGTAGTGGAACAGATTTTAAGCAATGATGAGACAGAATACAAGAATGAAATAGAGAATTTGGTGAACTGGTGCGGTGACAATAATCTTCTTCAATGTCAACAAAAGAGATTGTCATCGACTTCAGGAAGCATAGAGAAGAACGCTTCTACATTAATGGGGACAAAGTAAAAAGGGTCAAGAACTTCAAGTCTTTAGGTTGTCAGATCACTGACAACTTACCCTGGTCCCCCCATGGCGACATTATAGTTAAGAAAGCCCACCAATGCTTCTACTTTCTTGGAAATTTGGCATGTCAGCAATGACTCTGTCCAATTTTTACAGATGCATTATAGAAAGCATTCTTTCTGGTTGTAATAAGAGCTTGGTATAGCTCCAGCTGTGCCCAAGACAGCAAGAAACTACAAAAGGTTGTGAATGTAGCTCAATCCATCACGCAAACCAGCCTCCAATCCATTGACTCTGTCTACACTTCATTGAAGAAGCAATCAGCATAATTAAGGACCCACATTCCATCATTTTCTGTTGGGGGGAAAAAGATACAAAAATCTCAAGTCACGTACCAACTTGCTCAAGAACAGCTTCTTCCCTGCTGCTTTTTGAACGGACTACTTTACATGAAGTTAATCATTCTCTACATCCTAGCAATGACAGTAACACTACATTCTGCACTGTCTCATTTCATTCTGTGTGAACAGTGTGCTTTGTCTATATAGTGTGCAAGAAGCAATACTTTTTACTGTTAATACATGTGATGATATTAAATCAAATCAAATATTGAAATGCCTAAAGGATGTGATCAAGTAGCTTTAAAGGCCTCCAAACCGATCCTGTGACATCTGTTTTCCAAAATCACACTTCCTTGCTGCAAATTCTTTAGCAATCAAGACATAGTTCTACCCTTTGGAACATGTACCACATGTTAAAAATGCCTTGGAATTATGTCAGTGTTGCTGTCAAAAACTTGGAACAAAAAGTAATCTATTTGGCCTTAAATTGCTTTGGGACACCTAGCAAGCTACAATATAAAGATTTTCTTTGTCATTTTCCACCATCCTGGAAAGTCATAGTCATATAGGTTTTCAGCAAGGAAGCAGGTCCTTTGGCCCAACTTATCTATTCTGTCCTTTTTTAAAACCTTTAAGCTAATCCCAATTGCCCACATTTAGCCCATATCTCTCTATATCCATCTTACCCATGTAAATATCCAAATGCTTTTTAAAAGACAAGATTGTACATACCTCTCACTACAATCTCTGGCAGCTTGTTCCAGACACTCACTACTCTCCATGAAAAAATTGCCCCTTGGACACTTTTGTATCCCTCCTGATTAAGGACTGTCAGCATGGCTTTGTGAATGGAAAATTGTGTCTCAGATTTGAATTTTTTGAAGGGCTAACCAAGAAGGTAAATGAGGGCAGTGCAATTGATGTCTCCAAGGACTTTAGCAAGGCCTTTGACAAGGTACTGCATGGTAGGTTATTGCATAAGGTTTAATTTCATGGGATCCAAGATGAGGTATCTAAATGGTTACAAAATTGGCTTTTTGACAGAATGTGGAAATGCTGGCATTGGACTGGGGTAAGAACAGTGAGAAGTCTCTCAACACCAGGTTAAAGTCCAACAGATTTATTTATAACACAAGCCACAAGCTTTCAGAGCACTGCTCCTTCATCAGGTGAATCAGCTGAGACTTCTTACTGTTAATAGAAGCCAGAGGGTGGTTGTGGAGAGTTGTTTTTCAAACTGGAGGCCTGTGATCAGCAGTATGCCTCAAAGATCAACTGGGTCCACTGTTATTTGTCATGTATATTAATGATGTGGATAAGAATATAGGAGGCATGGTTAGTAAATTTGCAGATGACACCAAGATTGGTGCCAGCCATAGTGGATTGTGAAATAAGTTATCTTTAATTGCAATGGGACCGAGATCAATTGGGCCAGTGGGCTATTGAATGGCAAATGGAATTTCATTTAGACAAATGCAAGATGATGCATTTTGGTAGATTGAACCAGGGCAGGACTTAGTTACTGGTAAGACATGGGAAGAGTTACAGAACAAAGAAATGTAGGGGTACATATTCATACTTCTTGAAAGCGAAGTCACAGTTGGTCAGAGTGGTGAAGAAGACATTTGGCATGCTTGGTTTCATTGGTCAGAACATTGAATGTAGGAGTTGGAACGTCTTGTTGAACTTGTACAAGACATTGGTAAGGCCACATTTGAAATACTGTGTGCAATTCTGGTCACCCTATTATAGAAAGGATATTATTAAACTAGAAAGAGCGCAGAAAAGATTTACTAGGATGGTACCAGGACTTGATGGACTGAATTGTAAGGAGAGGCTTGATAGACTGGAACTTTTTTTCTCTGGAGCATTAGAGGCTGAGGGGTAACTTATAGAGGTCTATAAAATGAGGGACACAGACAAGGTAGGTAGTCAATATCTTTCCCCAAAGGTAGGGGAGCCTAAAATAGAGGGTATAGATTTAAGGTGAGAGGGAAAAGATGCAAACTGTCCAGGCAGTTTTTTCAGAAGATGGTGAGGGTCTGGAACAAGCTATCAGAGGTGGTAGTAGAGGTGGGTACAATATTGTCTTTTAAAAAGCATTTAAATAGTTACAGGGGTATAATGAGTATAGAAGAATATGGGCCAATTGGGATTATTTTAGGGTTTTTAAAAAAAAGCTGGCATGGAGAGTTATAGAACAAAGAAATCCATTGGTGGTGAAACTAGAATTCGGGGCCATAGCCTCAAAATAAGGGGAAGCAGATTTAGGACTGAGTTGAAGAGGAACTTTTACACACAAAGGGTTGTAAATCTGTGGAATTCCCTGCTCAATGAAGTATTGAATGTTTTTAAGGCAAGGAAAGATAAATTTTTAACAATAAGGAATTAAGAGTTATGGTGAGCGAGCAGGTAAGTGGAGCTGAGTCCACAAAAAGATCAGCCATGATCTTGAATGGTGGAGCAAGCTTAAGGGGTCAGGTGGCCTACTCCTGCTTCTAGTTTTTATGTTCTTAATGTCTTGTACAACCTCAACAAGACGTCTCAACTCTTGTATTCAATGTTCTGACTGATGAAACCAAGCATGCTACCTTCACTACTCTATCGACCTGTGACTCCACTTTCAAGGAACGATGAACATGTACCCTTAGATACCTTTGTTCTGTAACTCTCCCCAACGTCCTACCATTAACTGAGTAAGTCCTGCCCCAATTCAATCTACCAAAGTGCATCATCTTGAAATTATCTAAATTAATCTCCATCTACCATTCATCAGCCCACAGGCCCAAGTGATGAGGATGAAAGAAACTCTAGATTTACAGGTGCATATGTGTGGTACTATATTTGGTTATATTAGAACATGAAAAATTATGGTATCAGCAAAAGCCATCACATCCATTAAACCTTAAACTGGCTTGTGCAACTTACCTGCTATCTCTTTTACACTCTTCTATTTCCTTTGGATCATACTAAGATCACTGGATTTGCTGATAATGATGAAGATTGTCAAAGAATACAGCAAAATATAGGCTGGAAAATTGGATGGAAAAGTGGCAGATAAAATTTAATCTGGGCAATGTTAAGTAATGCATTTTGGTACATACAATTCAAGTGGGAAATTTAAATTAAATGGCAGAACCATCAGGAAAATAGACCCCAGAGGAATCTGTGACTACAGGTGTACAGATCCTTAAAAGTGGCAGGACTGTTGGAAAAGGTAGTGAAGAAATCATAGAATCCCTACAGTGCAGAAGGAGGCCACTTGGCCCAGTGAGTCTGCATTGACCACAATCCCACCCAGGCCCTATCCCCACAACCCCATGCATTTAGAACATAGAACTTAGAACATAGAACATTACAGCACAGAACAGGCCCTTCGGCCTTCGATGTTGCGCCAACCAATATAAAAAAGCAATGCCCCTCCAAACTAAACCATTCCCTTCTCTTCCATATACTTATCAACTAACCTCTTAAACGCCACCAAACTTGGCGCATCTACAACTGCTGCAGGCAGGGCATTCCACTCCCGAACCACCCTTTGGGTAAAGAACCTACCTCTGATATCCGTCCTATAACTATCACCCCTTAATTTAAAGCTGTGTCCCCTCGTGCTAGCTTTCTCCATCCTAGGAAAAAGGCTATCACTGTCCACCCTATCTAAACCTCTAATCATCTTATATGTTTCGATAAGGTCCCCTCTTAGCCGCCTCCTTTCTAACGAAAACAACCTCAAATCCCTCAGCCTCTCTTCATAAGACCTGCCCTCCATACCAGGCAACATCCTGGTAAACCTCCTCTGTACCCTCTCCAATGCCTCCACATCTTTCTTATAATGTGGGGACCAGAACTGCACACAATGCTCCAAGTGCGGCCGCACTAGAGTTTTGTACAGTTATCCTAGCTTGTCCCCCTGACACTAAGTGGCCCTTACTATGGCCAATCCACCTAACTCGCCATCTTGGACTGTGGGAGGAAACCCATGGAGACATGGGGAGAATATGCAAACTCCACAGTGATCCAAGCTGGGAGTCAAACCCAGATCCCTGGCAGAGGCAGCAATGCCAACCACTGCCACTGTGCCACCGTAGCATGCTTGCCTTTATTGGCAGGGCATTGAGTATAAAAATTGGCAAATAATGTCACAGTTTTATATAAAATGTTAGGCCACACTTGGAATACTGTATCCAATTTTGGTTGCTACACTAAAAGAATGGAAGTACAGAAAAGGTTAACCGGATGTTGCCTGGTATGGAAGTTATTAGCTATGAGAGAGTTTGAATAAATGGGATTGTTCTCCCAGGAAAGACTGAGGTTGCAGAGCAACCTGATAGAAGTTTATAAAATTATGAAGGGCATAGAGAAGGTGAACAGTTGGAAGCTTTTTCCCAGAGCAATAATCACTCACAGAGAACACCAGTTATAGGTATGGGGGGAAAAGTTCAGCTTGAGATATGCAGGAGTAAGTTTTTTTTACACCAAGGGAAGTGGGGGCTTGGAATGTACCACTAAGTGCGGTGGTTGAAGCAGATATGATATGACATTAAAGACTTACCAGAATAGGCACATGACCAGGTGGGGCATAAAGGAATACAGGCCTAGATAGGACAACATGAGCGACACATGTTTGGTGAGTCCAAGGGCCTGTTTCTGTGCTGTACTATTTTTCGTTTCTGACAGAAGTGATAACTATAGACGGAAAGTATCTGCTTTTTGTTTAGCACCAATGTCATTGAGTAAGTGACTGACCAGGGTTGTATTCAGTAGATTATCTTCCATTCTCCTTGGCAGAAGAGGAGATGGCTGAAGCAAGCTGGGTGAAACTTGTTACAGAAGTGAATTATAATAAACCAACTGAATCTGTTTATACAAATATAGCCTGCAGGAATTTATAATTTGAAAAAACTAATCTATCTGGTTTATTTATTAATGTTAGCCTTTTTTCTAAACTACTGATTCAGTAGTGCCCCTGGAATGGGAGCATGTGGTGTCCAAGGGCACCATCGAGCTCTTCCATCTCTTTGCACACGGACTGGGATGTGTTATCAACTCCCTTAATCACATTTTGATTAATGTTTTGTTTCTGCTTTTCCTGCAGTTCCCTTTCTGGGGGCTGCCCTGCTTGTTTTGTCCCTGAGTTTGTTTAATTTTATTTGATAGCAAAAGAGGTGCATTCCCTGTGCAATCCGTTTTCATGTATTCACTAAACTCTGTGTAAAGTAAACAAATCCAACCTGCACTTGTCTTTCTAACCTTTAAGACAGTATTTTCAATTCTGCCCTGGAAGTTGAATATGATTTTAACCGCTGGGGTGTGACTTTGTTTTTCGGATGAGCTGAGGCTTCATCTAACCGCTCAGATAACTGGAGTTGTCCTGAAGCAATGTTTATCCTTCAACCAGTGGCAAAGATAAAGACAGTCACTTAGTCATTGATCTAATTTGTTCTTCGTGAGTCCTTATGTGCAGAAATTGGTATTCATTTTTGCATTCATGACAACAAGTGACCATGTTTCAAATGTGTTTCATTGGTTGTGAATCATTTTAGGCTATCCAATAATGCTTAATTTGTCCATGCTGAAGGACTCTCACTCACTGCAGTTTGAGAATTTTCCTGCCTATCATTCTACCTCATCCTTTCCACGTTACCACTCTGAAGGACTTTTTTCATCCTATGTTAAGGCTTGAATTTAAAATGTCATAAATGTAACTTTCCATTCTAGGTCCGTCTTGGTGCTGACAGCACGTGGGTGGTTCAGTTCTGTGTTAAACATTAGCTGGTGTGACTCAGCACCCCAGTACGGTATGGCAGTCACTAGAAGACAGTGGACTGAGAAAAAACTCATTTGCTAGAATCTGTTTTCTCTATGCTCTCTTCTTGGCCAGTTGAGCTTTTCATTTCCGTTCACATCTTAGTGCTCTTCAAACAGCCAGCTTGTCGAGGCCACAACTGTCTTCCAGTTGTCCATGTAAACATCTCCCATCATCATATCTTGCTATCAGGTGTCCTTGTAGTAGATGTATGGAGACTGGAGGTCATGACCAATGGCCAATTCGCTGTACAGATGATCTTTGGGTGTACAGATGTTATCCAACAATGAATGTGACCAATCCAGCTCAGATGTTGTTGCTTGGTGATCAATGCATATTGATCGAATTAGCACTGGACCTCTGCAAGGATCAGAGTTGGTGACTTGATCTGCTAAAAGATAGAGGATACGTCTGACACAGTGAAGATAGAAGCTGTTCAGCATTTTCTCTTAGCTAGTATATGTTGTTCAGATCGTGCTACAGCAGAGGTGTACACTGAGGTTGTAGGCTTGATAGACACTCACTTTGGTGTTTTGTCAGCTTGCTGCTAATCCACACTTCTATTCAATGTGTACTGTACTTAAGCTGCAGCTGTTTTAATTTCAGCATTAAGTTGTTGCTCGTTGTGGAGCCTTAGATATGTAAATACTAACATGATGGGTGAAAACATGATCACCTGGCAGAGATGCCCTTCTCAGCCTTTGGGCTAAGTCAAGCATGTGATCAAACACAAGTCAGGGTGCAGTGCCTTTTCTGTCTCTGTGGGGACCATGAATTGGATTCAATTTAAATCGTTGTTTGGAGCAGCAAGGAAATGTATTAGGATTTGTCCAGTTTGTTCTGTGCATTGTCTTTCTACATTTAAGAATGGACTAAAAATTTTTAAAAAAAGCCTTCAGCATTACATTGTAAATACTAATAAGGTGACAACATATTGGACCATGACAAGTTATCTACTTGGTGCTAATGGTTAATTCAAACTCTTTCCAGGTGTGGAAAAGTTTGTCCTTTGCTACTGAAAATATTCCTCATATGAAATGTTAGCGCGCAGCATCAATGTAGATTAACTCTTATGGTTTTGGCACTCCTTTGTCTTGAATCTCAGACAAAGCTGAACAACTTTCCTTGACCTGGAGGCATTTCACAGCAGTAAAGAATATGCTAAACAGTGTCGGCACAAGAATGCAACTGTTTGACCCCCACTGTAGATATCAAAAGGTTCTTGTGTTTCTCAGTCATTGTTGATCCTGTCCATCACATCGTGGATAAAGAAAATCATATTGAGTGAGTAGCCTTAATGTGCAGCCAATTTTGTCCAGCTTCTTGAATAGACTGTTTTGCTTATATGGTCAAATGTCTTGATGAGATCAATGAAGGCAATATATAGTGGAATCTTTTATTCACAACATTTATCTTGCAGCTGCCACATTGAGAAGATCATGTCAATTGTCGATCTTCTAGTTCTGAAACCACACTGGGATTCAGGGTGGATGCGTTTAGCCATGATCAACAGTGCAACCAGGCAACACAGGCAAATACTTCAGCAGGGATTTGCATCAATAAGTAAACAAAAATGCATCAATAGTTGTTACAATTGCTGTGGTCACCCTTTTTTTTTTTTGTACAGGCTTTCTATTGTGTTTAGAGCTTCTTTAGTGACCATGTTCTGCCCAGAATACAACTAAGAGTAGCGTTTCATCCATGTTTCCAACTGTTAATTGCGGTTGGTGATGGCTTCTTCACTTTTGTTTTCAATGCACCCATTTTCTTTATTGATGGCTCTGTTGCCTTTTTAATCCCTTCACATATAGAATCCCTACAATGCAGAAGGTGGCCATTCGTCCCATCAATCTTGTAATGGTAACTGTTCCACTCGGGTACTAACCACATATCTGCTCATATTTACCCTGATAGTCCCTCTGATACTAGGGGGGTAATTTAGCATGGCTAATCAACCTAACTTGCACACCTTTGGACTATGGAAGGAAACCGGAGCACCTAGAGGAAACCCATGCAGAACAAGGAGAACATGCATACTGCATACAGTTACCAGAGATCAAAATTGAATGAGGGTCCCTGGCACTGTTTTTTTTATTATTGTCACGTGTTAGTATACAGTGAAAAGCATTGTTTCTTGCACTCTATACAGACAAAGCATATCATACATATTGAAGCTACAGTGTAGAGAAAGATTGATTTAGTGCATGGTAAGTCCATTCAAAAGCCTGATGACATCAGGGAAGAAGCTGTTCTTGTGTCTGTTGGTACATGCCCTGAGACTTTATCTTTTTCCCAATGGAAGGAGATGCAAGAGAGTATGCCCAGGCTGCATGGGGTCCTTGATTATGCTGGCTGCTTTTCCGAGATAGCTGGAAGATTTCAGTGTCAATGGATGGGAGGCTGGTTTGAGTGATGGACTGGGCCTCATTCACAACCCTTTGTAGTTTCTTGCAATCTTTGTCAAAGCAGGAGCTGTACCAAGCTGCGATGCATCCAGAGACAATGCTTTCTGTGGTGTACCTGTAAACGTTGGTGAGTCATAGTGGACATGTAGTGGGTGGATGTAGCTGTTACTAGGGGAATAAATATAAGGTTCATGGTTTGAGATATAGGAGGGATATCCAAGATAGATTTTTTACCCAGAGAGTGGTTAGGGTATGGAATGCGCTGCCTGCTTGATAGTGGATTTGGACATTTTAGGAACTTTGAAGTGGTTATTGGATAGACACATGGAACACACCAGAATGATGGGCAGTAGCATAGCTTGATCTTGGATTTGGACATACCTTGGCACAACATTGAGGGCAGAAGGGCCTGTATTGTGCTGTACTGTTCTTTTTTAAAATAGAGATGTTGGTTATCTTTATTATAGGATTGGCATGGAGGGACCAGGACAGGTTGTTAGTGATGTGGACACCTAAAAACCTAAACTCTTAACCATTTCTACTTTGTCCCCATTAATGTAGACAGTGGCATGTCCTCCACTACGCTTCCTGAAGTTGATAACTATCTCCTTTGTTTTGTTAACATGGAAGGAGAGGTTATTGTTTTTGCACCAGTTCACCAGATTCTCTATCTCTTCTGTACTCTGTCATTGTTTGAGATCTGACCTACAATGGTAGTGTCATCAAAAAACTGAGTTGGAGAGGAATTTGGGTGTATAAGGCATTTAATAAGGGGCTGAGGACACAGTCTTGTGGGGCATAGTTTTGAGGATGATCATGGAGGTGGTGTTGTTGTCTATTCTTACTGATTGCAGTCTGTGGGATAGTAAGTTCAGGATCTAGTTGTGGAGGGAAGAGCCAAGTCCTAGACTGCAGAGTTTGGAGATAAGTTTCATAGGGCCTGGAAATTGGAGATTTGCAAAGAGGTTAGAGTTTAAAAATAGGGAGGTTTTGTTGCAATTGCACAGGGTGTTGGTGAAGCCTCACCTGGAATACTATGTACAGTTTTGGACCCTTATCTAAAAAAGGATATAATAACATTGGTGGCAATCCAAAGGAGATTCATCAGGCTAATTTCTGAAATGAGAAAGTTGTCCCATCAAGGAAGATTAATTAGTCTGGGTCTATTTTCCTTGGCATTTAGAAGAGTGAGAGGTGACTTTTATTCAAACATAAGATCCTGAGGGGGTTTAAAAGTGTAGATAGCAAAATGTTTTTACTAGTGGAAGAGTCTCAAACAAGGGGACATAGCTACAAGATAAAGAGCCAGTCATTTAAAACTGGGATGCGTAGAAATTTCTTCTTGCAGTGGGTCCAGAATTCTTGACCCCAAGTGCTGGTGAAGACTGCTTCATTAGAAGATTTAAAATAGAGATGGATAAGCATTTTATAGATCAAGGAATCAAGGGCTATGGGAAAATGGCACAAAGAATTGAGGCTGAGGGAGATCAATCAGCTATGAGTGTCTTATATGGCAGGACAGGCATGAAGGGTCTGTTGGTCTACTTTTTTTTTTAGTGGCAGTATGATGAAACAGTGATTAGCATTGCTGCCTCTCAGCACCAGGGACCCAGGTTCAATTCCAGCCTCGGATCACTTTGTGTAGTTTGCATGTTCGCCCTGTGTTTGTGTGGGTTTCCTCTGGATGCTGCAATTTCCTCAGTACGCACATTTGGGGGCCTCAACTATATATCTATTTTTAGTTTTAAAAAGCAACTGTTTGCCCTACTACTGCTTCATGTCTAAAGTCATAACTTGTACTGTCACTTATCCTTTTTCCATAGACTTCAATTTTGCTGACAAGTCTGTTAGATGGCACTTTATTAAATGTCATTTGGAAGTCCATGTACAACATTAACTGCTTTAGCCTCATCAACCCTCTTTGTTACTTCATCAAAAACCTCAAGTTAGTTGAACACAATTTGCCTTTCACAAATTCATGCTAACTTTCCTGAGTTAATTTGCATTTGTCCAAGTTTGGACATGAGAAGATTTTGGCAGATAGGATCAAGGAGAACCCTAAAGCTTTCTATAGGTATGTCAAGAATAAAAGATAGATTAGGGCCAGTCAGAGGCAGCAGTGGGAAGTTGTGTGTGGAACCTGAAGAGAGAGAGGTACTGAATGAATGTTTTTTGTCAGTATTCAAGCAGGAAAAAGTCAGTGTAGTTGAAGAGAATACTGAGATACAGGGTTGTAGACTAGACAGGATTGAGATACATAAGGATGAGATGTTAGCAATTCTTGAGAGTATGAAAATAGTTAAGTCCCCTGGGCCAGTTGGAATTTACCCTAGGATTCTCTGGGAGGCCACGGAGGAGAGTGCAGAGCCTTTGGCTTTGATCTTTGTGTCGTCATTGGCTACAGGTATAGTGTGGGAAGATTGGAGGATAGCAAATGTTGTCCCCTTGTTCAAGAAGGGGAGTAAAGACCATCCTGGGAATTATAGATCAGTGAGCCTTCTGTTCTGGGCAAAGTTTTAGAAAGAATTTAGAATATACAAAGAACGTTGCAGCGCAGTACAGGTCCTTCGGTCCTCAATTTTGCACTAATCTAATGACCCTCTAAACTCGGGATATTGAGGACTTGGTTAGGAAGAAAAGAGAGGTGAATGTTAGGTCAAAGCATTGGAGGAATATAGAGAGAGTAGGAGGGAGCTCAGACAGGGAGTTAGGGCAAAAAGAGGGCATGAAATGGTTTTGGCAGATAGGAGTAAAAAGCCTTTGGATTTTCCTTAATCCTATGTTAGGTGGTTAGAGGGAAAAATCGGACCTCTTAGGGACAGAGGAGGGGAACTGTGCTTAGAGCCCAAGGGAATGGGGGAGATCCTAAATGAATACTTTGCGTCGGTATTCATGAAGGAGAGAGGCTTGTTGATCAGTCCTGTCTCTGAGGGAGCTGTAGACCAGTTGAGGGAAATATCCATACCAAGGAAGGAAGTGTTAGAACTTCTAGGTAATATTAAAACTGATAAATCTCTGGGGCCTGATGGCATTTATTCCAGGCTGCTTAGGGAGGTGTGAGGTGAAATTGCTGGGCCTTTGATGTAAATCTTTGTCTCTTCTTTGGACACAGGTGAGGTCCCAGAGGACTGGAGAATAGCTAATGTTGTACCATTGTTTAAAAAGGGAAGAAGGGATAACCCTGGAAATTATAGGCCGGTGAGTTTGACGTCAGTGGTGGGGAAGCCATTGGAGGGGATTCTTAGAGCATTGCAATCTGATTAGGGATACGCAGCATGGCTTTGTTAAGGGGAGGTCGTGCCTTACAAATCTGGTGGAATTTTTTGAGGAGGTGACAAACGGTTGACAAAGGGCGAGCTGTTGATGTCGTCTATATGGACTTCAGTAAGGCGTTTGACAAAGTCCCTTGTGGGAGATTAGTTGAAAAGGTCAAGGCTAATGGAATATAAGGACATGTGGCTAGATGGATAAATAACTGGCTTGGTAATGAGAGACAGAGAATAATAGTGGAAGGGTGTTTTTCTAGCTGGAGGTCAGTCACTAGTGGTATGCTGCAGGGCTTGGGACTGGAACCTCTTCTATTTGTAATATCATAAATGACTTAGAAGAGGGAGTAAGTAGAGTGATCAGCAAGTTTGCAGACGATTCAAAGATGGCTGGACTTGGGGATAGTGAGGAACATTGTCAGGCGATACATCAGGACATAGGCTGGTAGCTTGGGCAGATAGATGGCAGATGGAATTCAATCCTGATAAATGCGAGGTGATGCGTTTCGGGAGAAAGAATGCAGGGGGGAGGTATGTGATAAAGGGTAGACCTGTTAAGAGTATAGAAACTGAGGGGGACCTGGAGGTGCAGGTGCACAAGTCTCTGAAGGTGGCAGAGCAGATGGAGAAGGTTGCGAAGAAAGCATATGGTATGCTAGCGTTTATAGGAAGAGGTATAGAGTACAAGAGCTGGCCTTTAATGTTGCAGTTGTATAGAACATTGGTTAGACCTCATTTGGAATACTGCGTCCATTTCTGGTTGCCTTACTACTGGAAGGACATGGAGACTCTGGAGAGCATGCAGAGGAGATTTACCAGGATGCTGCCTGGTATGGAAGGTTTGAGTTACGAGGAGAGGTTAGGCAAATTGGGGCTGTTTTCTTTAGAAAGACGTAGAATTAGAGGAGATCTAATAGAGGTGTACAAGATTATGAGGGGTATAGATAGAGTAAACAGTGTTAAGCTTTTTCCTAGGTTGGACTCAAATATCACAAGGGGTGAGGGGGGTGAGATATAATTTGGATGCTAGAGGGAGTTTCTTCACGGAGGGTTGTGGGAGTATGAAACGCATTGCCAAGTAAAGTGGCGAAGGCAGGCACTCTGGAGTTATTTAAGAGATACTTAGATGGGCACATGAACAGAATGGGAATGGAGGGATATAGAAGACTGATTTAAAATAGGGATCATGAGCCTTAAGAGTTTCATGGGAAGTGTGTAAATTGTCCATGATATTGATGTATTTCTGTTTTATCCTACAGGTACTTCGGTCTGCCTTGTTGTCTGACAAGGGGCATACACGCGATGGGTCGTGAGAAGGCTGCTCTTAGATTTTTCGAGAGTAGCCTGGTGCTTCACGTTGTTAGTGTATGCTTGAACTGGACCAGTTGATGGGTAACATGACAGCTCAGTGACTATCACTATGCTGTGCAGATACGTGGATTTGGGCCTGTCTGTGGGAGTTTGTACGTTCTCCCTGTGCTTGCATGGGTTGTCGGTTTCCTCCGACATCCTAAAGATGTGCTCTTAGGCTGATAGGCAAAACAAATTCTCCCTAAATTGTCTTGTAAATTTAGTTCCAATGCATAGATCTATAAACGTAGACAGGGATCGTGGGTAGAAGTGGGAACATCAAGGTAGTGGTGCGGCTCGTTGGGCCGAAGAGCCTGTTTCCTGTGCTGTAGTGTTCTTTGTTCTTTGTAAACTATTCCATGTTATCTATATGCCTATCCACTGACCATTTGAACGCCCTTAAAGTTGGCGAGTCCACAACTGCTGCAGGCGGGGCATTCCACGCCCTTACCACCCTCTGAGTAAAGAACCTATCTCTGACATCCGTCCTATAACTACCACCCCTTAATTTAAAGTATGTCCCCTTGTATTAGCCATCACCATCCAAGGAAAAAGGCTCTCACAGTCCACCCTATCTAACCCTCTGATCATTTTGTATGCCTCAATTAGGTCACCTCTTAACCTTCTCTCTAATGAAAATAACCTCAAGTCCCTTAACCTTTCCTCATAAGATCTTTCCACCATACCAAGCAACATCCTGGTAAACCTCCTCTGCACCCTTTCCAATGTCTTATAATGCGGCAACCAGAACTGTACGCAATACTCCAAGTGCGGCCAACCAGAGTTTTGTACAGTTGCAACATGACCTCAGCTCCAAAATTCAATCCCCTTACCAATAAAAGCTAACACACCATATGCCTTGTTAACAACCTTATCAACCTGGGTGCCAACTTTCAGGGAGCTATGTACATGTACACCTTCACAATTTCCAGTTTTTCTTGCTACATGATGGTCAGATACAACTTATCTGGTTCTGACTTATCAACAGTCTCATCTCTTTATGCCTCTTAATTTGTATTATCAATCTGACATTCTGTCATATGCACCTTTTTTGCTTTATCCTTCTCTCCCCTCCCTCTTCTCCCTTTTATTATCCAGGGAGCTTTAGTTTTGGTTACCCTTTCCCCATGTAGGTCATCAAGCACAGAAGTGATGGACATGCTAGGCTGTATTCAGCATTGTAATAATTCCATTCAGCATTGAAAATAATGAGTACACATTGTTTCATGTTAAATACTTTGAAAAAGGCTGTAAAACATTTAATGATGTTGTGCATTGGAATAACAGCACAATTACATTTTGGGAGCATTGATAAGTCACTAGAACTTGATGCAAGTCAGAATTCAGAGTAAAGATTCTGGTGAGGTCTAAATGAATTACAAGCCTTAAAAGCAGGAGATGGTTTATCCACAACTTATTAGACAAAAGCATGGCAGAGAGCATCTAAATATATGTCAGTGGGAAGCATTAAATAGTTACTGTCTGTATGATGATCAAAAGCCTTAAGTAATGAAAGAAATAGAGTGCTTGTGGTCAAGGAAAACGAGTTCCCATTTCTCTTAACTTTGATTCCTCAAGCGGTCAAATGAAAAATTGTAAATTGGATTTTCTGCTGTGAGTAATTGGATAAAATATGGTACTTCAAAAGTTTCATTTAAATAGATTTATAAAAATCTCTATTCTGGTCATACATTTAATTTAAAGGCAGAACTAATTAATCCAGGATTCTGATAATTAAAAACATTGTCAATTTTTTGTACTGAATTTAGGCACAGAATTTAATCTTCCAGCTTCTTAAAGGGTAAATTTAACCCAATCAATGGGATCAGCACTGCTTTTATATTACAAAAGATTTTACTCTTCTTTTGAAGTCAAAAGAACATAATATTGGATAAGATGTACAACGGAAATCTTTGGGTTTCCCACATAATGATAGATTACATTAACACATTCTATGTCAAGGTCAGCAATAATTGTTGATAAATGCCAAAGAAATCAAATGCGTCCAAGTAGAATTTGAATTCTTTTATAACTTTACCAGAAATTTCTTCTGCCGCAGCAATTCACATTAATGGAATTTTGGTTGCAATATCTCATTCCCTTTATTAAAGGGACTTAAACCCTGGTGATAAGAACATTGATTTTATTTAACACTTTATGAATTTTCAGAAATTATTTTTGCTTTCTGGGATTAAAAACAGTTCTGCTCTGGCTTTAGGGATGAGTAATAAATGCTGGCCAGCCAACGATGCTCTATGTTCCATGAATGAATAAGAAAGTGTCCTTATGCACTTTTTCCTGTCTGTCTCTCTGTGAAGAAATTTTTTTTTGACGATTGAGTACAGGTTCCCAAAAAGTAAATTATGTGCATATAGCAGCAATTCCAACCATTTCAACACTGATAGAAAATGTTGTTTTTCTCAATTCCAGGTTTCTTGCTGTAACTTTAATTCAGAATGCCATTAGTGAAAAGAAACATAGAACCCAGATATTTGTGCCATACAGTACTGCCAGGAAGTATCCGGAATGAATTGGAATGTGTGACCAACATTTCTTTAGCAAATGTAATCCGACAGCTGAGTAGCCTTAGTAAGTAACTTGCATTGCACTTTGAATGTATTTGCCCATAAGTTTGACATTGCAATAATAGATCATGTGCATAAACTAATACATTATAATATTTGCATCATAATATGGAAACAAATTAATAGTAGCATTGTGCGTGGTATAAATGACATAGAAATTAACCATCTAGTTTATTCTATAGCTTTAATATGATTCCTTCATTCTTTTTAAGAGCAGTTCCATGTTTCTTTAATAGAATTTTCTTCCTTTTGGACACTACCTTGTTTCTTTTAAAATAAGTTAAAATAATTACATAATTTCCATCTTTTGGTTTTATAGCTGCAGTTGAAAAATAATACATGAGTATTTATCTTAAAATGCAATGATGTACATGACACCTTTTAAATGGCTGATGCATTAATGAAAGGTTATTGCACACTTGCTCAGTGCTTACAAAATGATGCCTACCTGCTGTCAATCCAGGTAAGTGGATTCAGTCAAATCTGTGGCAAATTATTCACTTTCATTTTAGACCAGTACAGTTCTCTGTTGACACCAATTTTATGATTTATTTTCAGCAGATTAATCAACTTCAGTTGACAATCTATAATTTCCCCACTCCTTTCTTAATGTAACTAAATACACAAAGTTGTAGAATTCTTTGCATTAATCTAGACAGATACTGTTAAGTGATTGTGAGTTGATCTTTGAAAAATGTGCCATCAATGTGCTTGTTTTGGTGCTCTCTTTTGACTGCATCATTTGAGCCAAGTTTCTGTTCTATTAAGACTTTATAATCCATTTGGTTGTTTAAAATGCGTTTTGAAATCCTCGTATTAATATTTATAAATTTATGCATCAACATTTCTCACTATGGAGTTGACTGAATTTTCAACACTTGAAACTGACAGCATTTAGGGAACAGAATCTAAAGTCTAATTGTATACTTTTTGTGGCAACAAATTTCCCCCTCTATTCCCCTTATTATCAATCTTAATTTTAAATTTTACTCATTTAACTCAATGTAGCTCTTGTGGAAGCTGGAACAGTTTCACCATCAGTGATGCGTTGGTTGGTGACTCATGTTTATGGGAGCAAACTAATAGAAACTTTAGGGCTGGCCTGGAAATGACAAAACAATTAAAATGGTTGGTGCAACTTAAGCTGCACCAATCTTGGTACATTTCCTGTATTGCTGTCTTACTGTTTTGAGTAGGCATGAGGGACGCTTCGTAGAAGGTGTTGCCGTTTGTTCCTGGACTTTGCACTTTAGAAGTTTTCCATCTGCCTTGGAATTCTACTTGTATTCACTCTTACTGTGGATTAAAATTGGTCCTTTACATCTGTTTCTTCTCACTGCTTTCTTGCTTCCCTTAATGCATCTTTGTTCAGTGCTACCATAAAGAACAATTATAACCCTGGTGCTTATTTGGCACAAAGTTTGATGGAATAAAACAGTCTTATATTCATTCCATTACTCTGACGTGTAAATGAATAAGCTAAATCATGAAAAGAAATATAAGGTTGCATCCTACAGTGCTCCATTATGCTGTAAACATAGATTGCAAAGTGCCTGATAAACATCTGAAGATAATATTTTAGAGCTTATTGGAATACCTTTAGATGTGTCACGTTGAAAAAGACCATTGCTACAATGAAAAGTTGAATAAAGAACAGAAAATTGTACAGTGGATAATAAATGCTTTGAATGGAGAGACATAAAGAGAGAGGTCCAGCTATAATGAGGAAAATTGTATGGAACTTCATAAGGACGTAGGTTAGTGGCTTATAAAGGTAGAGAAAATGTTTGTGGATAAATGAAGGAAGAGTAGGAAATATATTCTCAATGATAAAACTTTGAAAGAGAGAAGAAAGGAAATAATATCAAATTGGGGTTCAGATACATTTTAAAAAGGTGAAGGACAATTTGTAAAATTGTATAGAAAATATTTGTTGGATCCAGAGTTCAGAGCATAAAGTGAAGAGGCAATGCAATACAAATCATTACTAAGTCCACAGTTAGGATAATGTGTCCAATTTGGATAGTCTATTTTAGAAAGTTTAAGATCATGAGGAGGGAACTGAGATTTACTAAGATAAGGAACATTTGTTGTAAGAAACTGGCTCTTTCACCTTAAGTAGAGAAGGCCCAAAGACCAATTGGAAGTGCTCAAAATTTAGAAATTTTTGTGAGGTAAATAGAAAAAAAATCTTGACTTGACAATGTAAACTCAATCACAAAAATCCAGAATCCTTCTTTTTTTGAGTTACTAGCATATTCTATCAAACAGAGGCAAAATCTCACAACTTAAGTACATAACTGAAAATAAAGTTGGAAGACTATGGTGTAGAAAGTCACAGAATTGAATGTGTTGCTTGTAGCCACAATATTCTTAAATATTTATGAATTCTAAGTATGAATTTTTCATTGATTTCCACTTGCATCTTGTAGATGTTCTCGACAGAAATAAGGACTTGTTAGGACTGGAGGATTGAAGTCTAACTTCCCAATTTTTTTCCAGCTTTATCATCGATACAATCTTATTATCTGTTTCCAAACTTGAATATGCTCTAAGTCATTTTTCCAAACTATTCTTTAGGTAAATATGCAGAAGATATATTTGGGGAACTCTTCAATGAAGCTCATAGTTTCTCCTTCAGGGTTAACTCTTTACAGGAACGTGTTGACCGTCTTTCTGTTAGTGTGACACAACTGGATCCAAAAGAAGAAGAGCGTAAGTATTTTAAATGTAAAAAATGTGAACATTCAGTTAATAAACTTTATGCACAAGAGATGGATAAGTTGTCTTTGGGCCCTTTCTGAACTTGCTCCTCCTTTTTCACAGAGTAGCAAAAAACAAAGCCAATATCATTACCCAAATTAGATGTGCAAGTCAGAACTTCAGTTTAACTGATTATTTTCTGAGGGCAGCATTTGATGCGCTCCACAGTCATGTAACAGAAATACCTAAATCCTTCATCAATGGAGAAGTTAGTAGCATTTGCCGTAACTACCTTTTGGTTAATAGTTGTTCAGTGTTATACTCTTGTGGAGGTCCTCCATAAGGAATCCATTTGGTACGTTTCATAGTTTTCCAATCATTACACCAGCTGTCATCAAGTCTGAGGGAATCACTGAAAAGTTTTGGTAATTGTCCAAAATAATCTTCTATACAGGTTGGTAGTAGGTTTATCTTGTTGGTCTGGATCAGCAAGTCTTACTTCTCAGAGATTGCACTAGCATGTTTACACTGAGAATAGAATATTCGCAAGCACAACCAACCAGGGTATTGGTGGTGTTAAATGTGTGCCAATGATGATTTTCGAAGAAGAATTCAGCTGAATGTGGACAAATTTGACATGGATTTGAAAGCCATGCAACACAACAATCTACTATAATGTACATCATAGAGTGAAATTACTCTTGTCTCTATAATAGTCTTGTCCAATCCCTGTTGCATTTGTTTGACACTTGACTCTCAAAATCCAAATTGTGTTTGCAAAACTTGCAATTGATATAATTTAGTTTAATCCCTTTCTTTCTGAAGTTTAAGTTAAGATTACTTTCATTGTAAAGATAATAAAGTTTACTTATCAAATTGTTAAAATATTTTCTCTAGACTGTTTTCCTTGTGAAATTAAGGAGGCTGATAGTTTATCCAAACATCTTCACAATGTACTAATTGTGATCTACAGACCGGCTGCTGCACATACAAAAAGCCTCAGGTTACAACAGTGAATGTTCTGTGTTAGTCCACTTACTCATTCCCAATACAATATTATGTCACTGAGCAGAAATTGACTATCTAGCTGATCTATGCCCCTCATTATTTTATTTTATAGACCACTATAAGATCACCCCTTAGCCTTCTATGTTCCAGAAAAAAATTCCCAGCCTAACCAGCCTCTCCTTTTTAACTATATCCATCAAGTCCTGGTAGCATCCTAGTAAATCTTTTCTGCACTCTTTTTCTAGTTTAATAATATCCTTTCTATAATAGAATGACCAGAAATATACGCAGTATTCCAAGTCTTGTACAACTTCAAGACATCCCAACTCCTGTATTCAATGTTCTGACCAATGAAACAAAGCATGCCAAACGCCTTCTTCACCACTCTGTCCATCTGTAACTCCACTTTCAAGGAGCTATGAATATGTAGCCCTAGATTTCTTTGTTCTGTAACTCTCCCTGACATCCTACCATTAACTGAGTATGTCTGCCCTGGTTCAATCTACCAAAATGCATAACCTCACATTTATCTAAATTAAACACCATCTGCCATACGTCAGCCCAATTGATCAAGATCCCATTGCAATCTGAGATAACCTTCACTGTCCAATATGCCATCAGTTGTGTGTCATCTGCAAACTTATTAAACATGCCTCCTATATTCTCATCCAAATCATTAATATAAATGATAAATAACAATGGACCCAGCACTGATCCCTGAGGCACACTGCTGGTCACAGGCCTCCAGTTTGAAAGACAACTTTCTACAACCACCCTTTGGCTTCTATCATCAAGTCAATTATGTATTCATTTAGCTCCCTTACCCTGGACCCTGTGAGATTTAACCTTATGCACCAATCTACCACGCAGTACCTTGTCAAAGGCCTTGCTGAAGTCCATGTAGATAACATCAATAGTACTGCCCTCATCTATCACCTTGATTACTCCTTCAAAAAAACTCAATCAAATTTATAAGACATGATTTTCCACTCTGAAATGTTGACTAATCAGTCCTTGCATCTCTAAACGCCTGTAGATCCTGTCTTCCAACAACTTACCCACTACACATGAGGCTCACTGGCCTGTAATTCCCAGGCTTTTCTCTTTTTAAATAAAGACACAAAATTTACCACCCTCCAATCTTCAGACACCTCACTTGTGACTATCGATAATTCAAATATCGCTGCTAGGAGACTCACAATTTCCTCCCTAGCATTCCACAATATCCTAGGATACACTTCTTTAGGTTCTGGGGATTTAAGATTTCCAGCACCACCACCACTAGGTTATGTACACTCAAGTGTATTTATTTATTATTTATTTCTCCAAATTCACTAACATCCAAGCTATTTTCCACAGTAAATATTGATGAGAAATATTCATTTTAGGATCTTGCCCATCTCTTGTAGATCTGCACATAGATGACCTTGTGGATCCTTAAGAGGCTCTTGTTACTCCTTTGCTCTTTATGTATTTGTAGAAGTTCTTTGGATTCTTTTATCTGCTAAAGCAATCTTATGTCCTTTTTTTGCCTTTGTTTTCTCTCAACTCTTTTATTAAAAGGCAGGTTAGTAAATTTGCTGATGACACCCAAGATTGGTGGAGTAGTAAATGAGGTGGAGGGTTCTTGTAGGCTGCAAAGAGACATTGATAGGATGCAGAGCTGGGCAGAAAAGTGGCAGATGGAGTTTAACCCTGATAAGTGTGAGGTGACTCATTTTGGTAGGACAAACTTGAATGTGGGTTACAGGATCAATGGCATGTTCTGAGGAATGTGGAGGAACAGAGATCTTGGGGTTCATATCCACAGATCTCTGAAGGTTGCCGTTCAAGTGGATAGAGCCATGAAGAAGGCTTATAGTGTGTTAGTGTTTACGAACAGGGAGTTTGAGTTTGAGCCGTGGGATTATGCTGCAACTATACCACACCTTGGCGAGACCACATTTGGAATATTGTGTGCAGTTCTGGTCACCTCACTGTAAGAAGGATGTGGAATCATTGGAGGGAGTGCAGAGGACATTTACCAGGATGCTGCCTGGTTTGGAGGATAGGTCTCATGAGGAAAGGTTGAGGGAGATGGGGCTTTTCTCTTTATAGTGGAGGAGGATGAGAAGCCTCTTAATAGAGGTTTATAGGAGGATGAGGGGGATAGGTGGAGTGGATGTTCAGAGATCATTTCCTTGGGTCGATGTAGCTGGTACAGGGGACGTAACTATAAGGTTCATGGTGGGGATGTCCATGGTAGATTCTTTATCCAGAGAGTGGTTGGGATGTGAAATGCACTGACTACTGTGATAGTTCCTAACTACTTTAGGAACTTTCAAGTGGTTATTGGATAGGCATATGGAGCACACCAGAATGATAGGGAGTGGGATAGCTTGATCTTGGGTTCAGACATAGCTCTGCACAACATCATTGCTCCAAGAGTAGTGTATCCTTTCTTGTTAGACTGGATATGTGCTGCGACAGGAAATTTTCCCAAACACAATATAAGAACTTTTGCCTTTCTCTGTCCTTTAGAATCATAGAACCTATGGTATGGAAACAGGCCTTTCAGCCCAAACTGGTCCATGCTGGTCAAAATGCCCATCTAAATTAATCCTATTTGCTTGCAGTTGGCGTATATCTCTCTCAAAATAAAATACACTAACACTGTCGCAGTCTTCATTTGGATAATTAAAATCCTCCATTATAACTGTCCTATAATGTTTATGTTGTTCTGTTATTATTCTGCAAATTTGTTTAATTGTATATTTCTCAGTAGTTGGTGGTGTATAGATTACACTGAGTAATGTATTTGCACCCTCTTTGTTCCTTATATCTAGCCAAATTGAATGTCTTTGAACCGTTGGAACATCCTCATCTCTCTAATGCTGTCTTAACCAATACTGCCCTCGCACCCTTTCCTTCCTTTCCTATCTTTTCTGAACACCTTGTACCCAGAAATATTTATCACACTGCCCTGCCCTTTCTTGTCTCAGATCTGTGTTATCAGCACAGCATCATATTTCCACAAAGAAATCTGTGCTTGTAACTTCCCAGTCTTATTTACTGTATACAGTATTTTCACATACATCACAGTAATTGTGATTTAGACATCATTACTTTCACCCTTACTCCAACTTCACCAATTTAACTTACTATTCTCTACTCCAGTGCTTTCTGTTCCTCCCAGTATTTAGTGTATTGTGGTATTCCTCTCTTTTATATTTCTTCTTGGTTCCCACACCCCTGCCAAGTTAGTTTAAAGCCTTGCCAACAGCACTAGCAAAACTCCCTGCAAGTGACTCCCCCAGCTCTGTTCAGGAACAATTGTTCTAACTTGTATAGGTGCATCTCCCCCAGAACCAGTTTCCAGGGAATCTTGAGATCTCCATCCTGTCATCTTTCCAGCCTTGCATTAATCTGCCTTATTCTCCCATTTCTGCACTTGCACGTAGCACTGGGAGTTATCTAGAGATTACTACATTTGAAGTCCTGTTGCTACTTTTGTATCTAGCTTCCTAAATTCTGATTGCAGGACTCCATCCCCCTGCCTACCTAAGTCATTGCTATTAATGTGGACCAAGACCTCTGGCTGTTCACCTCCCACCCCAAACAAATGTCCTGCAGCTGTCCAATAATATTGTTCATCATGGCATAAGGGAGGCAACTTACCATCCTGATTCCTAACCTGTGGTGGCCAGAACTGGACACACTTGTAGTTACCTGGAAGGAAACATGTCAGCCAATTCTTACAAACAAGTTCTTACAAACAATATAATAATGACTAAATAATCTGCTTATGTGACATTGATTGAAGAATAAATGCTGGTCAGGATCACTCCCTTGGTGGTCTTCAAAATAGTGCCACACAGGATCTTTTATACCAACTTGAAAGGGAGCAAGAAATGCCAAGGAGGTGCAAATAGATAAAATAAATAGATTTCAGTGTAGGCAAATAAAGTGATCCAATTCACAGAACTGAGAACGTTCTGATTGCTGAAAAGCTAATGGGAGTTCAAAGAGACTGCAGGTGGGAGGAGTAATATAGAACATAGAACATTACAGCACAGAACAGGCCCTTCGGCCTTCGATGTTGTGCCGACCAATGTAAAAAGCAATGCCCCTCCAAACTAAACCATTCCCTTCTCTTCCATATACTTATCAACTAACCTCTTAAACGCCACCAAACTTGGCGCATCTACAACTGCTGCAGGCAGGGCATTCCACTCCCGAACCACCCTTTGGGTAAAGAACCTACCTCTGATATCCGTCCTATAACTATCACCCCTTAATTTAAAGCTGTGTCCCCTCGTACTAGCTTTTTCCATCCTAGGAAAAAGGCTATCACTGTCCACCCTATCTAAACCTCTAATCATCTTATATGTTTCGATTAGGTCCCCTCTTAGCCGCCTCCTTTCTAACGAAAACAACCTCAAATCCCTCAGCCTCTCTTCATAAGACCTGCCCTCCATACCAGGCAACATCCTGGTAAACCTCCTCTGTACCCTCTCCAATGCCTCCACATCTTTCTTATAATGTGGGGACCAGAACTGCACACAATACTCCAAGTGCGGCCGCACTAGAGTTTTGTACAGTTGCAACATGACGTTGCGGCTCCGAAGTTCAATCCCTCTACCAATAAAAGCCATAATAAGTTGGCAAAGGGGCACACCAGGTACCTATATCATAAAATTTACAGAAAATAATCAAAAAGGCAAATTGAATGCTATCCTTCTCTAATTCTGCTAGATTTAGCAAACATGCTTCAGCCATAAAAAGCACTGTTTAGACAACTGAAATACAGACAATAGTTCAGGGCCCCACACCTGAGTACAGGCATATTGCCTCGGAATGAATTCAATTATATCAGGACTATAAGGGAGATCACACAAATAAACTGAGGAAGAATCAAACTGACTTGAAACATCCTGTTTCCGTAGCCACAGGGGTTGACAAACCTGAGTTTTCCAGCATTGTTATTTCAGATTTATAGAATCCATAGTATTTTGCTTTTACTACTAAACGAGGCTTATATTTAGTAGTTAGTTATGGGATGGAAGGCTGAAGCATAACTTGTAAACCTAGTGGAATTGGAGAAGTAAAGGGCAGATTTCAATTTGACATTTTGATTATTTTTTGTATCTTTTCATGCTACAGATACCTGGAGTTCTCTTTGCCAATCCCCAACCCCATCTCTTTGAACCCCAATTAGCTTTTCACTACTTAGAAGGTTCTCTCTTCTGTACTTTTTAGATCCAAATTAGATGACTTCACATTTGAATACATTGAATTCCATTTGCCAGTTTCATCCAAGTTAGAATTTAGAAAGTTAAGGGGCTATTTGATTGAACTTCTGATCTGGAGGAAGGAACAGAATGTAAGGTTTCCAATTTGAAGATGGTATAAAGATAGATGGAAGGGCAGAATTTTTATTCTGACCTAAATCAGATAAAAAGTACCTAATAACTGCAATTTTTGAGCCAGTTTTCAGATGGGTGCAGAAAAAATTTACCAGGATGTTGCCTGGTTTGGAGGATATGGACTGTGAAGAAAGGTTAAACAAACTTGGATTGTTTTCCATTGTAATGTTGGAGGATGAGGAGTACCTGAGAGATTTACAAGATTATGACAGACTTGGATAGAGTGGATAGTCAGTATCTTTTTCCCAGGGCTGAAGGGTCAATTACTTGGGGGCATAGGTTGAAAGTGAGAAGGGGTTAGTTTAAAAGAGATGTAATGAGCAACACACAAAGGGTGGTGAATGCCTGGAATGTACTGCCAGAGGAGGTGGTGGAAGCAGATTCTATAGCAATGTTCACCTGGGTGGATACGTGAATAGGCAGGGAATAGAGAGATACGAGGTCCCATTCCATGGAATAACCATTCAAAGATCAGATAGCAGTCTATAAGATTATGAGGGACATGGACTGAATGAATAATCAGAAGATTTTTCCTGGGGTGGAAGAGTCAATTACTAGAGGCATAGGTTTAAAGTGCAAGGGCAAGGTTTAAAGGAGTTGTATGTGGCATGGTTTTTACATAGAGGGCAGTGGATACCTGGAACTTGGAGACGGGGGCGGGGGGGTAATGGAAGTAGGTACGTTACATTAATAAGAAGGGTATAGAGGGAAGGGGAGGTGGTTCAGATGGGGGCAGGATAGTCGGTGCAGGCTTGGAGGGCTAAGGGGCCTGTACCTGTGCTGTAATATTCTTTGTTTTTCGGAAGTTCTGGACAATATGTTATAGGTGAAAGATAAGGCAGATTAAGTGAAACTATTTCTACAGTGTGCAAAACAAGGGGCATTGTCTAAAACTTAGAACCAGTCCTTTCAAAGGTGAAGTTAGGGAACACTTTGACACATCAAATAAAATTTTTAAACTCCTGGAAATAGCAATTGTTGCTTGGCAAATTAATTTTAAGTCTGAAATTGTTAGATTTAACCAACAAGAATTAAGGGATATGGGGCAAAGGTGTTCATTAGTAACAAAACAAACTTGAGGGGCTAAGAGGTTTGTCCCTTGTGTTATAAAATATGCATAATTGTTTAATTCCAGTATTTTTGTTTTTATTTGATTATTTCAAGTGTAAAGAAAGTTGGGGCCATTTCAGAGGGTTGTGGCAAGGGGAGCATTTTATCCACACTGCACTTCATTCTTAGCTCTCACCCTCATTCTTTTGCTCCCACCCTCGAACATAAGAATTAGAAGCAGAAGTAGGCCATCTAGCCCTTCGAACCTGCTCTGCCATTCTATTGGATCATGGGGCTGATCTTTCTGTGGATTCAGCTCCACTTACCTGCCCACTTAACCCTAATTCCTTTTACTGTTCAAAAATTCATCTATTCTCGCCTTAACACTCAAATGAGGTAGCCTTAACTGTTTCATTGGGCAGGGAATTCCACAGATTCACATGCTTTTTGTGAAGAAGTTCCTCCATAACTCAATTCTAAATCTGATCCCCCTTATTTTCGGGCCACGCCCTCTAGTTCTAGTTTCACCTGCAAGTGGGAACAACTTCCCTGCTATTTTATCTATTCCCTTCATAATCTTATATGTTTCTGTAAGATGTCTTCTCATTCTTCTGAATTCCAGTGAGTATAGCCCCAGTCTACTCAGCCTCTCTTCATAAACCAACCCTCTCAACTCCAGAATCAATCCAGTGAATCTCTTGTGCACTCCTCTGCACCCCCCCCTGAGCTCCCCTGTGCCAATATATCCTTCCTCAATAAGGAGACCTTATACAGTAGCAACACAACCTTGCTGTTTTAAATTCCATCTCTCCAGCAATGAAGAATAAAATTCCATTTGTCTTAATTACCTGCTGCATCTGCAAACCAACTTTGTGATTCATGCACAGGGACATCTAGGTCTCTGTACAGCAGCACGCTGCAATTCTTTACTATTTAAATAACAGTCCATTTTGCTGTTATTCCTCCCAAAATGGATGACCTCACATTTACCAACATTGTATTCCATCTGCCAGACCCTTGCCCACTCATTTAGACTATGTATAAGCTTTTGCAAACTCTCAGCGTTGTCTGTACGTTTTGCTCTGCCACCATCTTTGTGCCCTTTGTGAATTTTAATACAGTGCGCTTGGTTTCCAACTCCAAATCATCTATGTAAATTGTAAACAATTGTGGTGCCAACACTGATCCCTGAGGCACATCACTAGTCACTGATCGCCAACCAGAAAAGCACCTGTTTACACCTACTCTTCGCTTTTTGTTAGTTAAGCAGTCCTTTTTCCTTGGAAGGTATTGAAGTAGATAAGGAGGAGGTGCTAGATATTCTTGAGAGTTTGAAAATAGATAAGTTCCCTGGGCCGGATGGGGTTTACCCTAGGATTCTCTGGGAGGCAAGAGAGGTGATTGCAGAGCCTCTGGCTCTGATCTTCAGGTCATCATTGGTTACAGGTATAGTGCCGGAAGACTGGAGGATAGTGAATGTTGACCCATTGCTCAAGAAGAGGAATAGAGACTTTCCTGGGAATTATAGACTGGTGAGTCTTTCTTCTGTTGTAGGCAAAGTATTGGAAAGAATTATTAGGGACAGGATTTATAGTTACTTAGAGAGAAATGAATTGATTGGAGATAGTCAGCATGGTTTTGTGAAGGGTAGGTTGTGCCTTACCAACCTTATTGAGTTTTTTGAAAAAGTGACCAAAGAGGTGGATGGGGATAAGGCAGTTGATGTGGTATATATGGACTTTAGTAAGGTGTTCGATAAGGTTCCCCATGGAAGGCTTCTGCAGAAAATGCAAATGTATGGGATTGAGGGTGATTTAGCTAATTGGATCAGGAATTGGCTAGCAGATAGAAGACAGAGGGTGGTGGTTGATGGAAATTATTCATCGTGGAGTTTGGTTACAAGTGGTGTACCTCAGCGATCTGTTTTGGGGCCCCTGCTGTTTGTAATTTTTATAAATGATCTGGATGAGGGTATTGAAGGATGGATTAGAAAATTTGCGGATGACACCAAAGTCGGAGGAATGGTAGATAGTGAAGAGGAGTGTTATAGTTTGCAGAGAGACTTGGACAAGTTGCAGAGCTGGGCCGAGAGGTGGCAAATGGAGTTTAATGCGGAAAAGTGTGAGGTAATTCACTTTGGCAGGAATAACAAATGTGTAGAGTATAGGGCTAATGATAGGACTCTTAATAGTGTTGATGAACACTAGGTGTATGTGTGCATAGATCCCTGAAAGTTGGCAATCAAGTCAATAAGGTTGTCAAGAAGGCATACGGAGTCTTGGCTTTTATTGGTAGGGGGATTGAATTTCGGAGCCGCAATGTCATGTTGCAACTCTGGTGCGGTCGCACTTGGAGTATTGTGTACGGTTCTGGTCCCCACATTATAAGAAAGATGTGGAGACATTGGAGAGGGTGTAGAGGAGGTTTACCAGGATGTTGCCTGGTATGGAGGGCAGGTCTTATGAGGAGAGGCTGAGGGATTTGAGGTGTTTTCGTTAGAAAGGAGGCGGCTAAGAGGGGACCTGATCGAAACATATAAGATGATTAGAGGTTTAGATAGGGTGGACAGTGATAGCCTTTTTCCTAGGATGGAGAAAGCTAGCATGAGGGGACATAGCTTTAAATTAAGGTGTGGTAGTTATAGGACGGATGTCAGAGGTAGGTTCTTTACCCAGAGGGTGGTAAGGGTATGGAATGCCCTGCCTGCTGCAGTTGTAGATGCGCCAAGTTTGGGGGCGTTTAAGAGGTCAGTGGATAGGGTTATGGATGAAAAGGGAATGGTTTAGGTTAGAGGGTCATTGCTTTTTCTTAATTGGTCGGCACAACATCGAGGGCCGAAGGGCCTGTTCTGCGCTGTAATGTTCTATGTTATCCATACTAATAAATTACCCGTAATTCCATCTGCATTATCTTATGTAGCAGCCTTTGGTGCAGCACCTTGTCAAATGCCTTCTCGAAATCCAAATACACCACATCCATGGGTTCCCCATTGTCCACTCAACATGTAATATTTTCAAAGAATGCCACCTAATTAGTCAAACGTGACCTGCTCTTCATGAACCCATGTCCCATCTTACCCATGGGACAATTTATATTGTTGGCACATTGGTTAGCACTGCTGCCTCACTGCGCCAAGGACCCAGATTCAATTCCAGCCTTTGGTCACTGTCTGTCTGTGAAGGGTTTGCATGTTCTCCGTGTGTCTGCGGGGGTTTCCTCCGGGTCTTTCTGTTTCCCCCCACAGTTCAAAGATGTGCAAGATTGGTTGACTGGCCATGCTAAATTGACCCCAGTTTCAGGGGATTAGCAGGGTAAACAAGTGGGGTTACAGGGTTAAGACCTGAGTGGGATTTTATTGGTACGTACATGATGGGCCGAATGGCCTCCTTCTGTATTGTGGGATTCTGTGATATCAGATGTGTCTCTTTTTCTTTCTAAATAGATTCAAGCATTTCCCCACTACAGAAGTTAAGCTAACCAGCCTGTAGTTACCTGCCTTTTGTCTGTCTGCTTTTTTAAACAGTGACATAACATTTGCTGTTTTTCAATCTAAGGGAAACACTCCAGAGTACAATGAATTTTGGAAAATTATCATAAGTGCATTTGCTATTTCTCCTGCTATCTCTTTTAGTACCCTGGGATTCATTCCATCAGGACCAGGAAACTTGTCTAACTTTAGCCCCATTAGTTTGCCCAACACTACCTCTTTCATGATGGTTTCTCAGTCTTCACTTACCATAGCATCCTTGTCATCAATTTTTGGCGTGTTATTTGTGAATTCCATTCTGAAGACTGACGCAAAATATTGTTCAATGCCTCAGCCATTTCCTCATTTCCATTAATACATCCCCCTTCTCACCCTCTAAAAGACTGATGCTTACTTCAGTCACTTTTTTTTGTTTTATATATTTATAGGAAGTTTTGTGATCTTTTGCTATCTTAGGCCCCAATGTTTAATCAAGTTGGTCCAGTTTTCAGTTTGTTTCCTCTTGATTTTCTTGTGGTGGTGGTGCTGCACCTCAGGGCTAGGAGTCAATCATGGTCCTTTAGAAATGACCCACAAAATGTATAATTTTAAAATCTGCATTTGTGTAGCATCCTGGAGGCAATTAACTGTCCCAAGACACTCAGTAAGAGTCCAAACCAATCAAATTTAATAGACACACGAGATGTTGAGTACAGATGATCAAAAGCTTGGTTAGAATCCTAGCCATAGCATTGTTGACCAGCTCCTGCTAAGTTTAGTATGTGTGGTCAAGGCAGTTGAATCTTCTGTCTGCACTTGCTGTTTTGAAACCTCTCCCTGAGTAAGAGGAAAATTGTCTAATGATATTATTCAGCATCTAAAGGCTTGTAGAGTTAGTTTACTGTCTGCTCTCTGCCTCAAGATGCTATTTTACTTGTGATATACGATCATACAAATTAGGAGCAGGAATAGGCCACTTAATCCCTCGAGCCTGTTCTACCCAAGCTGGGTATAGAACCCAGGTCCCTGGCACTATGATGCAGCAATGCTAACCACTGTACTACCGTGCTGTCCTATTTATCCATCTACCTACCTCTGTCTGAAATATATTCAAAGACTGTGCCTCTTCCACATTTGAGGAAGAGAATTCCAAAGTTTCACAACCAGAGGAAAATCCCAAGGCTTTTTATACATATAAGAGCGAGAGGGTTGGCCCACTCAAGGATTGGAGAGGGAATCTATGCATGGAGCCAGAAAATATGGGTGAGGTATTACATGAATACTTTGCATCGGTATTCATTAAAGAGAAGGACTTGGTGGATGATGAGTCTGGGGAAGGATGTGTAGATAGTTTGGGTCATGTCGAGATCAAAAAGGGGGAGGTATTGGGGTTCTTGAGAAACGTTAAGGTAGATCCATGGCTTGATAGGACATATTGCAGAATATTGAGACACGCAACGGAGGAAATTGCTGGAGCCTTGAGAGAAATCTTTATATCCTCACAGCTACAGGGGAAATTCCAGGGGATTGGAGAACAGCCAATATTCCTTTGTTTAAGAAGGTTGAGAAGGATAATCCAGGTAATTACAGGCTAATGAACCTTACATCAGTGGTAGGAAAATTATTGGAGAGGATTGTTTGAGACTCAGTTTACTCCCACTTAGAAATAATTAGACGTATTAGTGAGAAACAACATGGTTCAGTGGCGGAGAGGTCATGTTTCACTGACTTGATTGAGTTTTTTGAGGAAGTGACAAAATGATTGAGGATAGTGCAGTGAATGTTGTGTACGTGGATTTCAGTAAGGCCTTTGATACAATGCCTCATGGCAGACTGGTACAGAAGGTGAAGTTGCATGCGGTCAGAGATGAGCTCACAAGATGGATTTGGAAGTGGTTTAGTCATAGAAGACAGAGAGTAGCAGTGGAATGGTGCATTTCTAAATGGAAGGCTGTGACAAGTGGAATTCCTCAGGGATCAGTGCTGGGACCTTTGTTGTTTGTAATATATTGTAATGATTTGGAGGAAGATGTAACTGGTTTAATTGGTAAGTTTGCGGAAGACACAAAGGTTGGTGGAATTGCGGATAGCGATAAGGACTATCAGAGGCTACAAAATATAGATCAGTTGAAGACATGGGCAGAGAGATGATAGATGGAGTTTAATCTGGACAAATGTGAGATAATGCAATTTTGGAAGGTCTAATACAGTAAATGCAGAACCTGTAAGAATATTGATTGGCAGAGGAATCTGGGTGTACAGATCACAAACTGGCAACACTGGCAGAACATGTAATCAAGAAGGCATATGGCGTGCCTGCATATATCAGCCAGGGCATTGAGTTTAAAAATTGGCAAGTCATGATGCAGCTTTATAGAATCTTAGGCCGCACTTAGAATATAGTGTTCAATTCTGATCACCACATCACCAGAAGGATGTGGAGGGTTTGGAGAGGGTACAGAAGAGATTTACCAAGATGCCTGGTATGGAGGGCAATACCTATGAGGAGAGGTTGGAGAAACTTAGTTTGTTGTCACTGGAATGACAGAGGTTGAGGGGGTGACCTGTTAGAAGTCTACAAGATTATGAAGGGCATGGATAGAGTGGATAGTCAGAAGCTTTTTCCTAGGGTAGAAGATTTGATTACTAAGGGGCATAAGTTTAAGGTGTGAGGGGCAAGATTTAAATGAGATGTATGAGGCAATTTTTTTTT
Source organism: Sphyrna mokarran (assembly GCA_024679065.1). Classification (NCBI taxonomy): domain Eukaryota; kingdom Metazoa; phylum Chordata; class Chondrichthyes; order Carcharhiniformes; family Carcharhinidae; genus Sphyrna; species Sphyrna mokarran. Next base: position 26,689,746 of record JAGIQG010000005.1, read on the forward strand.
TTAAGAGGATGGTGGGTGCCTAGAACTTGTTGCTGGGGGAGGTAGTGGAAGCAGATATGGTAGTGGTTTTTTAAGAGACAAATACGTGAATAAAATGGAGGGGTATTCTGGGTACCCTGGAGGGGTAAGGGGTTTTATTTCAGTCGGACAGCATAATTGGTGCAGGCTTGGAGGGCCAAAGGGCCTGTTCCTGTGCTGTAATTTTCTTTGTTCTTTGAAACATTTCCACATTCATCCTGTCACGTCTATATTTCAAACAAGTCATCTCTTATTCTTAACTTCAAAGATACAAGCCTAGCCTGTTCCACTCTTTATCATTTCTCTTTATCATAAGATAAACCTGCCCATTCCAGCCATTAATCTAATAATAGCTATTATCTATTAATTAATAAATCTATTCATTTAATAAATGTTTTCTGAACTCCTTCCAATATATCTACATCTTTCTGGAAATGAGACCAAATCTGCATACAGTACTCCAGATGTGGGTCTCACCAATGCCCTGTATAACAGAAGCATAATCTCCCCCTCTCGCATTCAATTCTCTTTGCAATAACCGATATCATTGTATTAGCTTTGCTAATTACTTGCTGCACTGGCATACCAACCTTTTGCGATTCATGCAGTGGGGTGCCCAGATCCCTCTGCACTTTGGAGGTGTGTAATCTCTCAATAAATCTGTCTAATGCATTTATCCATTGTTCAACTTGCATTAATAGTAATGCTGAATCTTCAAATCATCATGGGCTCTTGTTATCCGTTATTTTGGAATGAGTGAGTGACTTGAAGTGGAACTTCCAGGTGGAGGCATTTCCAGATATCGTTGCCCTTGTCCTTCAAGGTGGTTGCTGTCATGGGTTTGAAATGTACTATATCAGGTTCCTCAGTGAGTCCCTGAGTGCTAATCTAATCGGCTGTTTTGTCTTGGATAGTGTTGAGTTTGTGTTGTTGGAGCTGCATTCATCCAAGCAAGTGGAGGATATTCCATCACACTCCTGACTTGTGCTTTGCAGATTCTGGACAAATTTTGGGGAGTTGGGAAGTGAGTTACTCACCACAAAATTCCTAGCATCTGTCCTGCTTTTGTAGCTACAGTATTTATATGACTAGTACAACTCAGTTTCTGGTCAATGGTAACTCCCAGGATCATGGATCATAGATCATAGAACCCTACAGTGCAGAAAGAGGCCCTTCAGCCCATCGAATCTGCACTGAACACAATCCCACCCAGGCTCCACACCCATATCTCTACATATTATACTTGCTACATATTATAACCTACACATGTCTGGACACTAAGGGGCAATTTCTTAGCATGGTGCCTGGAAGTAGGCCAATCAACCTAACCTGCACATCTTTGGACAGTCAAGGGAAGATGGCTGGATTGGTCATTGCCTGGCATAATGTTACTTGCTGCTTATCAGCCCAAAATTGAATATTGTCCAGGTCTTGCTGCATTTGAGCATGGACTACAGTATCTGAGGAGTCACAAATGATGCTGTATATTATACAGTCATCAATGATTAACCCCACTTATCACCCTATAATGTAAGGAAGGTGAATGATCAAGCAGCTGACAATGGTTGGGCCTAGGCCCTGAGGATCTCCTGCAGTGATGCCCAGGAGCTGTGATGAGTGATATTAATAGCAATATTACTCTGCTTCTGTTGAGCATAAAATACAATTGGTGTAAAATTCATTGAAGGCATTCTTGCAGAGGTTTTAAGTTAGTTTACACATTTGTTTTCTTTTTCAGTCTCACTTCAAGATATAACTATGAGGAAAGCCTTTCGAAGCTCCACAGTACAAGACCAGCAACTATTTGACCGTAAATCGTTGCCCATTCCATTGCTGGAAACGTATAGCACATGTGAGAAACCTCCACCTCTTAACATCCTTTCTGCATACAGGTTAGAAAAACTTTTGGATCTTTGAAGAACCGTTTACTTTTATAGTATTGTCATTAACCTTCTATCATAGAGTCAAGAATGAGCAGGATCTCAAACCTCAAAGGCAAAAACACAAATATGAGATGTGTCTTTCTTACTGAGTCTTTGTTTTTCAATGGAATTTATTTTTGTTGAACATCTTGAATTGTTCCTTTTTAAATGCTTACCACAATTCATTTACCACCATACCCTCCTCACTACTAGGAACTGAAGTTTAACATTGGTTAGAGTATGTTACTTTCAAATTTAACATGGACTTCAATGATACTGTGATCACTATTTCCCAGTGAATATTTTGCTATGAGATTACCAATTAAGTCTATCCCATTTACACAATATTACATGTAATAAAGCTTTATCCTCGGTCAGTTTCACAAAGTATTACTTCAGGAAACTGTCAAGAAAATATTCCACAAACTCTTCTACTCTGCTCCTAGAGAATTCTTGCCAATTTGATTGCCCCAATTTATAAGAAGATTAAAGTTCTCCACAAAGTTATTACATTGCCTTTGTTACAAGCTTCAATGTCCAATGGTATAAGTACGATTAGGGAAACTAAAAACGACTCCCACCAGCGCTTTTTGACTCTTGCCATTACAGATTAATTAATGGTCTCTGAGGCCAGATCCCTTCTCACTAATTTTGGCTATGCCTTCTCTTCCATTCTGTCTTTCTGTAAAAATTTGTACCCTACAATATTCATTTCTCAATGTTGATCACCTTGCAACCTTGTTTCTGTAATGGTGATGAAATCAAAATGATCTACTTTTATTTGAGCCACTATTTTGTCTACCTTATTGCACATACTTTGCACATTCAGATGAAGAACCTTTGATTTTATTTTCTATTTCCTTTCAATAACTTTATTTATTGACGTACGGTGTGTTCTCCCCGCCGCAATCATTAGTTTAAAGCTTGCAAACAGTTCAGGTAGGCAGACTATCGTGATCGGGGCTGGAAAGAAAGAAAAATGAATTTGCTTTTAAAATTTTTTAGCTGTTTTCTCAAACAACCTTTCACAGATGATTGATCAAAGGACTATGTAATAGCAGAGGAAAGAATAGAATGAAAGCACTTTGAATTGTTTTTCAAAGCAGCAAGCTAATTGACAGCACTTACTGCTGTTAGCTTGCATTTTGAATGAAGTCATTGATCTGACACAGCAGTAAGGGACAGCATTAAAGTAGTCTAACATTTAAGAGAGCCATTTTCCTCATTTACTTATCTTCACTGGACTTTGGGCAGGCAATTCATCCAACTGGGGAAGAAACCACTGAGCAAGTGTGTTCTTCAGGGGATCCATTACAGCCATATGAGGGTCTTATCATCCAGTTCCACACTGCACGAGAACATTACCGCAAGATCAACTTTGTTCTTGCTCTCCTGTTATTTGACAGGAGAGCCTGCAATTTGGATCTCCCACTGACATCTTGCCTCAGTTAGCACTTTTAGCTTTTAAGTCAGAAGATTCAAAATTTAATTCACAATTCAGTTAATTGAGTGCTAACATTGCTATATAGTACTGAGGGGTGCTACATTGCCAGATGTGCAGTTTTTTGATTAAATTGCTTTTTGCTTTAATGTACTATTCAAATGGGAACAGAGCTCTTCCAGTTCTATAAAAATTGCATAGTACGTTACATCACATTTCAGTTATTTATTTCCTTTCTCCCAATACAGATACTTTTAAAGGAATGTTTGAACAATTAATTTTTTGATAGTTGCTTCTGTGGAATATTTATCCTTAAGGATTGGTTTTACTAGTCACATCAGTTTTGCTAAATAAATAACCCACTGAAAAGAGAGGTTGTGGGCACAGTCCCGTTCCCTTATGTTGCTTCTACTGAGCACATCTCTTGATTAGCTTTTGGTTTATCTTTGTCTAGTGTTTCAGAATTCTATTCTAAAAGCTCATCATTATGTGGTGTTTCTTTCCAACATCCTCTCTGAAGTTTACCAAAGATTCAGTTTGAAAGATATATAATAGTTTCTAATGGGTGGCAAGGTACCTGTGTTATACATTGTTCTTTTTATGAACTTTGGAAAATCTCTTATAATCTCCTGTATTCCCTAAAAGGTTACAGGAAATGAATGGCTTGGAGCAAGAAGGCAGACTTCTCGGAAACCTTTATGGCAGTTTATCCTCACCTAAATGGCTTGAATTTAATCTGTTGACAGCATAATGTGAATCCCTGTGTAGAATGGTGTATTTACAGTAGTAGATAAAATTTATGTAGATCATAATATGTAAAATTAAATTAATGTTTAACATTAGGTGAGAGGTGCAGCTCTATAAAGCTCTTTACTTTTGTATCTCAAGTCTGAAGGATCTTCAGCCAAACTTAAAGACTGATTCTTTGAAAATAAAAGTAAATCGAAGTTACAACATAGAAACAAAATATAGTCCAACTCTTCACACAAACAAATATCTAGTATTCCTTTATTCATTTTTTTTCATTCATCTATCAAATTTGAATGTTGACTTAGTTTCTGTCCCAAGCGTTAGTTTTGTAAGGGAATGACAAAAAAAATCAAAGTTTCACAGAAGGGTTTAATTTGTGAAATTTAATCTTTTGTCCGTGGATTTATTTCTGGACCCCTCAACTATTTAGAACAGTCAGATTCTTTCTACACTTTCACATGATTTTAAGCACATCACAAAGATTCATATTCAGGATGTGGGTATCTCTGGCAGAGCCTGCCCTTATTGCAAATTCCCCTGAAGTAAGCTGTTGCCTTGAGAACAACCAATTGACTTGCTGAGCCAATTCAGAGAGCAGTTACGAATTAGCCTTGTCTGCATTGGCTCTTCAAGCAAGTATTGTAACTGGATGTCTTTTCCTTTACCCCTGTATGTTACTTCTATTCAAATAATCATCAATGCCCTCTTGAATGTCTGAATTGGATCTGTCTCATTTCCAAGTAGTACAATCCAGATCTAAGCTACTTGTGTGAAAAAGTGTTTTTATCTCACATCACAAATAACTTTTCCTTTCCCAAAGGACATTGTAAAAATAAATAATGCTTTTTACGGCAATCTGGTAGTTTTATGGTTACTGTTATGGATGCTAACCTTTATTCCAGACAATTGGTGCAGTCCACCCTTCTGGCAGCACAGCTTCAGCATGTATTCATTTTCCTAATTTTTCTGTACTTCTCTCTGGGTGGGGAAGTAATGCTGAGCTTGTCATCTATAAAACTGTGCTCCTAAGCTTGTTTCCAAATTTCTTCTTCCTTTTTAAAGTGGTAGTGGATTAGAAACAAATATTTTTGACTAGTTAGGATCAATTTATTGAAACAAAGCATATGAATGAGCTAATTTGATGCTAATTATCAGTTTTATATTTGATCTGAAAACAAACTGAAAACAAAGACAATGAAAGATTTGCAGATGTGGTGACATGTTATGTATCAGTCAGGATAGTGTGTGGCTTGGGGGGAAACTTGCAGTTGATGTTCTACTACCTTCCTAGGTAATGGAGGTTGCAGATTTGAAAGTTTAAAGATGGTGAGTTGCTGCAGTAGACCTTGCACATGCTACAGGTTTCTTTCACTGTGTTGGAGTGCCGGAAGTGAATATTTATGGTGGTGAATGGGGTGCCAGTCAAGCAGATTACTTTGTCCTGGATGGTGTTGAGCTATCTGAGTGTTGATGGAGCTGATTCATCCTGGCAAGGGTCCTGATGAGCCTTGCAGATGATGGACAGGCCTTGGGGACACCAGAAGTGAACTAGTTGCCACAGAATTCCCAACCTCTGACCTGCTGTTATAGCTATAATATTTTCATGGCTGATCCATTTCAATTTGAGTGGTGTTAGTCGGGAGATGGTTCTTTATTGTCGGAGATGGTCTTAGCCCAGTGTGCAAGTCATAGATGTTACTTTCCACTTAACAACTCCAGCCTAAATATTGTTCAGGTCATGTTGCAATGGGGCATGAATTGCTTCAGTACATGAGGAGTTGCAAATGGTGCTGACATTGTGCAACTATCAGCGAGCCTCCCTGCTTATGACCTTATGATGGAGAGAAGGTCATTGATGAAGCATCTGAAGGTCGTTGGTTCTTGGGTCTACCCTGTGGCAGAGGTGGTGGACCTTCAATCACCACAACTATCTTCCTTTTGCACCAAGTGTGACTCCAACCAACAAAGTCTTTTCCCTCTGAGCCCCATCAATTGCAGCATTGCTGGCACTCTTTGATTCCACATTTAGTTAAATGCTGCCCTGATGTCAAGGATAGCCATTCTCACATGACATCTATTCTGCTCTTTTGTGTATGTTTGGATCAAGGTTGTAATGAGGTCAAGAACAGCGCAACTTGGTGAAACCAAACTGAGCACCAATGCTCAATGGTCATTGCTGTAGAGGTGTTACTATTGCTAGTACCTTCCATTACTTTGCAGATGCTCCAGAGAAATGGAGATGAACCTTGAAAGTCAACACAATTAATATTCTCTAAAAGACAACTTGCTCATACAACTGAAGGTAAAGACGGGAAACCAGCAAAATAGATTCAGATCCTGGGTATCTGATTATATACTTGAATACTAAATATGCTTTGCGTATCCCTTTCTCATCTCCTAGCCCCAATTACTGATACAAGAGGGCTAGTGTAATATTGGAGTTTTGAATAAGGAAGAAGACTATTATTTTATTGGAGCATTGAGATTAATCGATAACCACTGCACAATTTGATTGTTTCCGCTCTGAAACCATGTATTTTTAATGATCCCTTCCTAACCTATTTTCCGGTTATTGATTTCAGGTTGTTGTAATCTTGAAGCTTTTTCTTTTACTTAATATCATATTGGTTATTGTACTGTACTGACAGCCAAATTTCACACAGCAAGTTGAGAAATGGCTCACCAATTGAGTTGCTGGATTGCTGTAAAAAAAATTTAACTGGTTCATTAATGTCCTTTAAAGAAATAAATCTGTTGGCTTATCTAATCTACCTTGAATATGATTCTAGTCCCACGTATATAGCTGCCTCTTATGCCCTCTGGGAAACTATGTAATATCTTACCAGTGTTCTCCATGTCACAACTAAAATATGTCTATGAAGAAAAAAGATTTTTGATCTGATTCAAAATGGATAGTTATCCTGATGTATTTTGTTTGTCTATGATTTAACTTCTTAACCCTGCATTTTCAATCTGATTCTCCCACAAATTGTATGGCTTTTGAAACACACAGCATATTGACTACAAGACTTGAGTGGTGGGTACAGTTTTGGTATCCAGCAATTCTTGACTGGAAACAGCACTAAAAAGTTAGAGGGTAGAAAAATGTTAAAAGAAAGTGCTAAATACATAATCTAGATCAGTTTTTGCAAAGTGACAGTGTTCTAGCGGAGAGTATAGAACAAACGTTAGAAAGGACTTCTATAGTTATCTCTCATTCTGAGAAAATTGATGATTAGGCCATGAACCATGTGTGCATGCAGGCGTCAGAACCACTTTATGCAAATTTCATTATTAGACTGGAACTTGTCTGATCCTAGCCCAGACATCTAAGTTTTTTAATAAGTTTGCTAAGAGATGAAAGCCACAAGATTGAGTTTGAACAAAAATAAATTTACAATATCTATATTTTGTAATATGCAGGGTTAATATGATGACCATGTGAATTAACAGCAAATTGTGGTTGAAAACATCACACTGTACAATGTAGCAAATGTGACTAAGATTCCACAGATTTTACAGCAACTCAACTAGATGTCAGTAAATATTGAGTCAACCAACCTTGTTGAAACTCTACTTTTCACAAGGGATTCCAAACATCAGTTTCAAAATGCAAGTCTCTGAATTCACTCAAAGCTGTACCAAGTCAAACTGCCTCTGCACGTCACCCAGGGTTTCAATCTTGTCTTCAGAGACTTTGTTGTCCAGGATTTCCAAGTCTGCACTGCAGCCTCCACTTGTACAATTTCAAGTTTTTAATAGGCAGCTGGCTTTACTGGCCTGGCACTGCATAGGGATTTCAACAATCTCCAATCTTTCCAGCTACATCAAACTACAGATGGCTCCCAAGGCTGCTTCTGGGTCCTAATCTTTCCAGCATGGAGCAAGAAAACTTTTGCCACCCTCACAGCTCCCCAGGAGTCTCCTCAGTCCTCTCTGCACAAAGCTGTCAAATGCTCCTTAATGTCCACAGGACGTTGGGTGTCCTTGTACAAGGAACACTGGAATTTGTATTCAGGTACAGCAGGCACTTAAGAATGCAGCTGTCATAGTTGATTTTTATTGCAGAGGGATTAGAGTACAAAATTAGAGTACAGTGTTGCTGCAATTGTACAAGTTTTGGTGAGACCACATCTGCAATATGATGTGCAGTTTTGATCTCCACATTTAAGGGGTATTCGTGCATTTAATGGGATTCAGCAAATGTTCACTAAATTGGTCCCTGGGAAGACAGGGTTGTCCTATAATGAGGGACTGAGTAAATTGGGTTTCTATTCACTAATTTAAATGAATGAGAGGCTATCTTGTTGAAACCTATAAATTCTGAAGGAGCTTGATAGGGTAAATGCTAAGATTGTTTTTTTCTGTTGGTTAGGAAGTCTAAAACATGGGGGCACAGTCTCAGGTTAAGGGACCAATCATTTAGGATTAAGATTAGAAATTATTTCACACGGTTGTAAATCTTAAGAACCCTCTATCTTCAAGGGCTGTAAATGCTTTGGTGTTGAATCCACTTAAGGCTGGAATAGGCAGATTTTCAATTTCTCAGAATTAAGGAATATGACAAGTCGAAAGGAAACTGAAGCTGGCAATTGTTCATGATCATAATGAATAGTGGAGCAGGCTTGATGGGCCATATGGTCTTCTCCTACTGCTATTTTCTATGTTTCTACAGTCAGCTAGTGTCAACACTACCTGGTGCCTGCCAACAGCATTTTTTTTTGATATGGCTTATTCACCTGCTGCAGAATGCTCACTTTGCCCCACTTGCCACAGTAAGCACACACATTGGAACCCTAGAACCTCTCCATCCATCTACATGACGATGGAGCCTTCCCAGACTCCCTATGCTTTTAAATTAATTGTAGTTCTAACTCTCAAAACAAAGTAATTCTCTGCATTGCATTTATTTGCAAGTATTATGGACACCATGGGTGGGATTTTCTGACTGAGCTCGCCCCTAGGCCCAAAATTCCCACCCAAGGTCAATGGATCTTTGCATGGTATGCCCCCGCCCTATCCAATTCTCCAACTAAGTAGGTGCATGTGCTATTTTTATGATCTTATCTTTCTAATTGTAAATAAATAAGGTTCTGACCTTGCTGCATTAGTTGCGTTTCTACAGTTGAATTCTATTCTTTGCAGGATGTGTACAGGTGAGCTGCATTTAAAGAATAAGGAACATTGGACAATATTTGGGTGTGTTTTGTACGAATATCTCACTGTCCAGGCTCTACATTGGCACCAGGTGAATCACTTATTTGTAGAGCCAGTGCAGACCCAATAGGTCATATGGCCTCCTTCTGTGCTGTAATGATTCTGTGACCTTAGAAACAAATTCTGATGTGCTAAATGCGAGATCTGTGGAATGCAGTATTGTCTTGTTAGAATTGCATTTAAACCACTAGATGGCAGAAGGAGATCAAGGAAGCAGTTGACTCCACAATTGCATATGTTTGTTTCAGTGCTGAGCAGGCGGCCCAACCAGGAAGCTAAGTTTTCATCGACATTTGTTCTTTTTTTGCATCAACTTTATAATTTTCTTTGGCCGTCTTGGTTTGGGAAAGATATTGTGTCTCCATTTATTTAAATTTTATGGTACATAATTCCAAGATGGGTTTTTCTCTCAGTAAAAATGTTTTCCTCTTCAATTTTCTTTGATTTCCTCCCCTTCTTATTGGAAGCAGTTCTGCGGGTACTGGCTAACTTTGAATACCTTGGTCAAATAATCATGTAGGAATATTGATGTTATTGTACCACCATTTTAGTAACTTCATTGTGGTGTTAATGTAAGCCTTACTTGTGAATAAAACTCAACAAAAGATATTTTGGCTAAGCCTGATCTATCTTTTCTCAATACCCATATTAGTGCTCCAGTTGTTAGGATCCAGATACTGGGGAAACTGAACCACAATTAATCTGTCCAATGCTGAATGTACCAATTGCCATAACAAATGTCACACAGATTATAATATAGGAATAGGCAATTCAGTCCCTATTACACCATTCAATTGAATCATAGCTAATCACCATTCCATTTACATGCCATTCCTCATAATCTTTGATCTCTTGCCTAACAGGAATTAGTTTTGTTGGTCTTAAACATTTCAATTGATCCATCTTATGTTTTGGGAGAGAGTTCTAAATGTTACCATGTTTTGGCAAATTACTTTGCTTCTAAATGGTCTGGTTCTAACTTTAAGATTACAATCCTTGATCTGGATTCTCACCAGAGGGAATAACTTCTCTGTACTGACAAAATTGCACATTTTGAATATCTCCATTAGATCATCTTTCTGCCATCAACCCTTAAGGTAATGCAAGCCAAGCTTGTGCAATCTATGATAATTTAACCCCTGGTAACATTCTACTGTGTCTTCCCAAAGAAATATCTTGAGATTCGGTGCTCAAAACTGCACTCTACTCCATATGCAATACATTGCATAATTGAAACATTATTTCCTCACTTATTTGTATTCAATTTCCCACGAGACCTAATTGAAGTGCTTAGAATTGAAAGGTCTAGTTGGAGAGATTAGGAAAGACCTTTTTCCCTTATTTGGAAGAGATTTGAGGAGATTTTCTTCCAGAGAATGGTGAGAATCTGGAACACTCTGCCTAAAAAGATGGGCCAGGCAGCCAGCATATAAACAATGAGCTGATTGGCTGTCTCAAAAGTTTGTGTATTCCAATAGTTCCATGAGGAAAAGCAAATTTGGAGCTATAAAATTCTAATCTTATTCCAAATGGCTGTCTAATGTCTGGTTTAAATGTCACATTTTTCTGATGGTGTTAAATATGTTATTCTAATAACTGTGAATGCTGTGTTGCTGCAGAGATGATGGTAAAGATGGCTTAAAATTCTACACAAATCCATCATATTTCTTTGATCTGTGGAAAGAGAAAATGCTTCAAGACACTGAAGATAAGAGGAAAGAACGGAAGCAAAAGGTTATTTTCATTTTATACTTTCTAAAACAACTTGCATTTGTTTAAATGTACTGAATGAATGTGGACATTTATTTTGTGAATATGAGTTCAAACCTTTGGCAGAATTGGACTACAAGTTACAGAAAGTCTTTCTACTGTACCTTTCCAATGAGATAGATAGATATATATATATATATATAATGCTGATATTTGGTGTCTAAAACTGTCTCTATTTCATTTTGGGTCTGACCAATACACTTCACAATTGAAATATTACTTCCTCACTTATTTGTATTCAATTGCTCTAAAATGACCTAATTAAAGGGTCCAGTTGGAGAGAATATGAAAGCCCTGTTTCCCTTATTTGTGCAGTCCATAATCAGGGAGGAAAATATTTACAGTAAGTGTGGAGGGAATTTGATGGGGAAATTCTGCTCTCACCCCTCAGTTGCTTGATTTAAGAATCTTATTGCTTATGTCTTCCTTTATAATATTGTAACCATGCACTTTTTCAAATTTCATTAGAAGGTATTTGTTAATAAGAAAAACTGTACAGAGGCCAGCAGCCCCCATCATGTCTCCTGCCTAAGAGAGGACTCCACCCATTAAGGACCAATTGATCCTTCAAGCTGTGTTGCCTTTAAAGAAGCAATCACAAGAATAGGCTTCTGCAACACCTACAATATGTTTTCAATTAAATGTACTGCACGATCACTCCATATTCCAGTATTTCACAATATTGTACTAAAAATAGATATAGATCCATCAAATCTTGAGCAGAAAGAGACCATCCATCCCACTGAATCTGCACAAACCCTCTTTTTAAGTAGATGGATCACTTTTCAAAATCAAAATGCTTTGTATGCTGGAAGTCTGAAATTTAAAACAGAAAATGCTCAGCAGATTAGGCAGTATCAATGGGATAGGGGGGGAAAAAAAACCCAAAGTATGTTTCTGGTCCATGACCTTTTGTTAACTGGATTGCTTTGCAATCATTTTGAATATAATCGTATCTGGCTCTTGTAAACTGATGTGGTCTTAATTCCACAAGGATCTCACTTACATTCACCCAATATTATTTGTAGCAGAAACCAATAGATCGTCCTCGAGAACCAGACAAAATGCCTAGAGCACCTCCAGACAGACGAAAGGTATGGGAGAAGCAGGCACCAGGTTTAGAGCTTGCAGTTGATGGAGATCTTCCACAGAAACACAGAGATAATATCAATGGACCACCAGTGTATCCTGAACCAAGGTTTGTTTCAATACTGTATTAAATGTTTGGAATCCATACATAAAATTTGCATATTCTGGTCAAAATGCAAGATAAAATAGGTACCTAGGATATTGTACTGTCTGACTTATTGACACATTAGGCAAAATTACATTCATATTGAAAAAGATTGGAAACTATTGGTAATATTTTGGTAATGCCATTCCTGAATTAAAACTACATTGTGGGTATTTTGTGATATGTATATTTACATTGTTTTGACTAATGACGATATGTAATGAACTGCTTTAGTGTGATGGAGACAAATTCATTAGTAAGTTTCCAAAGGAAATGGGATACACAAAAGAAAAGAAATTATTGGAATGTAGAGGAGGAGCTTAGGGGATGGGGTTAACTGGGTAACTCTCTCTTTCTAAAGAGACATCGTAAGTATGATGGGATGAATGACTTTTAGTTGTCATTCTATTTCCTCCTTTCTCCAGCAGAACAAAATGTTACATTTGATTTATCGAGGCTTATTTGTTGTTTATAAATTTGAGGCATGTATATAGTTTTAAGCAATGAAATGTAATCTGTAAATAAGCATAGTAATTGGAAAACATCTTTTTTGTACTGTTTGTAATTTTTCAATCTGTCATTTTGCAATAGTTTATTTGAGTTTTTATGAAATAAAAAATTGTTTTTTATAAAAACAGTGGCTGCTCAGAAAACGAAGTAAACTTGTAGCCTGTTAATTTTGGTCCATTGATTCTTGTGACTCATCCAGTGGTCAGTCTGGGCACAATGAATTGTTAGGAGATGATGTATAATATGTAAGGAGGAAATGATTCTGTAATAATTTTGCTTTTCCTGTAAGGATGGAAACATGTGACCATCCAGATGAGCACCTTGACCACCTTGTACAGTCCACTGTACCTTTCAGACATATTGGCGAACATACCAGTGGAATGAGTGACAAACTGTTCGTTTCAAGACCACATGAGCCACCTCCCCCACCACCAGTACAGACAGCAGTTGACATGAAACCAGTGCTACCGGCTTTTAGGTAATTAAAATTCACTGCAGTCCAATTTATCTTTTGTGTATTGACTGATTTTGGAATCAAACCTGATTGTACCCCCATAGTGATGCCACATGCAAATTAAGATCTGCTTTGCATTGTTTTAATTAATATCTGATTCTGTTTTTATCTGTCTAATCATAGGCAGAGTATTATATAAATGGCTTCTGTGCCATTAACTCTTGATGTTCGCTTGGCCCATGCTGCCCCTCAGTGACATCACCTAAAAGCACAGTATAAATTGCTCTGCAGATCATGTCAGGTGGAAGGAAAGACAGTCAGGGGCTGAGCAAAAGTGGAGTTAAGTGGCACCATGAAGTGCTCCATGACAACATCCATGGCATCACCAAGCCAGCCATTTGCCGCTTGGCTTGCTGTAGGGGTGTGAAATGTATCTCTCTCTCTAGCCTGATGTATGAAAAAGTTTGTAGTGTCCTGAAGGTGTTCCTAGAAAATATCAATAGGACTCGGTGAACTACACCAAACATGCCAAGTGCAAAACGATGACCTCGAAGTGCCAAGGGTGATCCCTTGTATGGCTTCAGTGCTGGAGGACAGTTTTAAGAAAGGTTGCTCGGTGTTCATTTTCACATATGCATTGAAGACCTCAAGCTCAATTCTATCTCTTGCTGACTCCACTTTTAGGTTTTCAGTCTGCTTATCCAACAGCCAGCTCTGAATGAACAGATATAACCTCCAATTAATTATAGGGAAGGCTGAAACGCTATCTTCAGTTCCCAATCCAAACTCTTGTTTCTTAGGCACTGACTCTGTCCTTTTACCTGGAAACTGATTAAACCAGTCTGTTTGCCTCCTTGGTGTTATATTTGATCCTGAGGTTATCTCCCAACCACAGATTGTTGCATCATTAAGACTATCTATTTGCACTTCTGTAAGCTTTGTTCCTGTCTTGGTTCATCAGTGCTATAAAAATCACTCCTGCTTCTTTACTACTTTTATTCCAGTTCACTTTTGGTTCGTCTTTCACATTCTACTATGTTTAAACTTGAGGTTATCTAAAATTCTACTGCTACTACCTTAAATTGCACCAAGTTCACTAGTCACACTTGTACTTGCTGACGCTCCCTATCAAGCAACACCTTGATTTTAAAATTCTCATCTTGTTTTCAAATCTCTCCATGGTCTATCTGTAACATTTCCCAACCTCACAACCTTCTGAAAAATCTGCGCTTCTCCAATTCTGGTCTCCTGAGCATTCACATTTTTAATTGCTGTATCAGTGGTGGCCTTCAGTTGCACCTTAAGCTCTGTAATTGCCTCCCTGCTTCATTTTCCTTTTTTAAAACATTCTTTAAGACCCTTCTGTTTGAGTACATGTTTGAATTTCTCCCTGGTGTCATGTTTTATTTCAGTATTTATTTTCTTGTGGTCCTGTGAAGTGCCTTGGAATGTTTTGTTATGTTAAAGGTGCTATTTAAAGATAAGCAGTTGTAAGAAATACAGTCATTTATTCACAGCATTCATGATTTGATAACTTATCTTTTGAGTTAAGGGCAACATGGTGGCACAGTGGTTAGCACTGCTGCCTCAGTATCAGGGAACTAGGTTCAATTCCAAATTATGTGGAATTTGTGCGTTCTCCCCATGTGGGTTTCCTCTGGGTGTTCTGGTTTCCTCCCACACTCCAAAGATGTGCAGGTGAGGTTGGTTGGCCATGCTAAATTGCCACTTAGTTTCGCGGGATTGGCATGGTTACAGGAATAGAGCCTCAATGGGATTGTTTGCACAAGTCCATTGGGCCAAATGGCTTCATTATACACTGTAGATATTCTATGAATATTCTATGAATTTTTCTACCAAGCACAAGATTGGCCACCCCTTCCTTCTGGTATAAAATGTGCTCATGTCAACAGTCTTAAATTTACATTTTAATTTATGCAAGATGGGACGGCTAACTGGTTAGAACTAATTGATAGCAGCTTTGGAGCAATTCTATCCACAGAGTAGTAATTTATCATCGTAGTTGTTCATGTGCATAACAAAATATTCACCTTTGGCTAGTTGCATTTCTTGGTATAAGATTTCTACAATCCAAACAACATGCACTATACTCAATACCATTTCATTGTTCTTACTAGAATATAGCATTGGAAAGAGATAGGATCAGGCAGGATAGGAAGGTGTTTATCTAGAGTAGGGGGAAATATGAAGACATCAGGCAGGAAATTGGAAGAGTAAACTGGAAAGTGGTGTTCTTGGGGAAATGTACTGAAGGAAGGTGAAGGATTTTCAAGGAATGTTTGACTGGAGCTCTGCACGATAACGTTCCAGTGAGACAAGGAGATTTTGGTAGGTTGCGGGATCCGTGGTGCACGAAGGTTGTGATGAACCTCGTTAGGAAGAAAAGTGTACAAAAGGTTCAGGGAGCTAGGGGATGTTAAGGATCTAGAGGCGTATAAGACTTGTAGAAGGGAGCTTAAAAAGGAAATTAGAAGAGCCAGAAGGAGTCACGAGAAGGCCTTGGCGGATAGGATTAAGGAGAATCCCAAGACGTTCTACAAATATGTGAAGAGTAAAAGGATGAGAAGAGAAGGGATCGGACCTATAAAAAGTGAAGGGGGAAAAGTCTGTGTGGAACCAGAAGAAGTAGCAGAGGTGCTTAATAAGTACACTGCCTCAGTATTCACAGTGGAAAGTGATCTGGGAGGTTATACTGCAGGATTGCAGCAAACTGAAAAGATTGAGTATGTGGACATTAAGAAACAGGATGTGTTGGAACTGTTAAATTCCATCAAGGTAGATAAGTTGCCAGGACCAGATGGGATGTACCCCAGGTTACTGTGGGAGGTGAGGGAAGTGATTGCAGAGCCCCTGGCGATGATCTTTGTGTCGTCGATGGAGACAGGAGAGGTTCTGGAAGATTAGAGGATTGCGGATGTGGTGCCTATTTTCAAGAAAGGGAACAGGGATAGCCCGGGGAATTACCGCCCAGTGAGTCTGACCTCAGTGGTCAGTAAGTTGATGGGGAAGGTTCTGAGGGACAGGATTTATGAGCATTTGGAGAAGTTCAATATGATCAGAAATAGTCAACACGGCTTTAAGGGCCAATGGTGCCTTACGAGCCTAGTTGAATTCTTCAAAAATGTGACTGAACATATTGACAAAAGAAGAGCAGTGGGCGTGGTTTACATGGATTTCAGCAAGGTGTTTGATAAGGTTCCCCAACCAAGACTTCTTGAGAAGGTGAGAGGGCATGGGATCCAAGGGGCTTTGGCCTTGTGGATCCAGAACTGGCTTGCCTGCAGAAGGCAGAGTGTGGTTGTGGATGGGTCTTTTTCTGCATGGAGGTCAGTCACCAGTGGAGGGATCTGTTCTAGAACTCTTGCTGTTTGTCATTTTCATAAATGACCTGGATAAGGAAGTGGAGGGATGGGTTAGTAAGTTTGCCGATGATACATAGGTTGGTGGTATTGTGGATAGTTTGGAGGGATGTCAGAAGTTGCAGCAAGACATAGATAGGATGCAAGACTAGGCGGAGAAGTGGCAGATGGACTTCAATGCAGATAAATGTGTAGTGGTCCATTTTGGCAGGACCAATGGGATGAAGGAGTATAATATCAAAGGTAGGAACCTTGGCAGAAGAATCTTGGTGTCTAGGTCCATAAGACTCTTAAATCAGCCATGCATGTGGAGGATGTGGTCAAGAAGGCATTTGGTGTACTGGCCTTCATTAATCAGCGGATTGAGTTTAGGAGTCAGGAGGTAATGCTGCAACTTTAAGACCCTTGTCAGACCCCACTTGGAGTACTGTGTGCAGTTCTGGTTGCCTCGTTATAGGAAGGATGTGGAAGCTATTGAGAGGGTGCAGAGAAGATTTAGGATGTTGCCTGGATTGGGAGGCATGCCTTATGAAGATAGGTTGAGGGAGCTAGGTCTCTTCCTGGAGAGATGAAGGTTGAGAGGCGACTTGATAGAGGTTTATAAGATGTTGAGAGAAATAGATAGGTTGATTCTCGGAGGCTATTTCCCCGGGCTGAAATGGTCACTACAAGAGGACACAGGTTTAAGGTGCTGGGGGGCAAATTCCTAGCCTCTGACCTGCCCTTCTAGTCACAGTATTGTCATGATTGGTCCAGTACAGTTTCTGGTTAAGGGTAATTGCCAGAAGGTGGTCTTCCAATCTACTCTGTATGCTTAACCCTCTATCGATGTAATATTCTAACTACGTTAACATGATCTGAGTGGGGGGAGAGGTGAGAGTAATTTTAATCTCAAATATATATTAAGACTTTTAAATTTGTGCTTATATATTTCATTTTTAGGCTATCCTGATTTTTAAAAGTTGGAATTTCTAATATTTTCTCAACTAATTTACTGTTTTGTTCATTAATCATCCATTTAGTAGCTATTTGTCACCATTTTGCCATTTTGTTTTGACTGGAACTTCATCTGAAAATATCAGGTCATTTTCTAATGGCAGATGATGCCAGGAATCAACATTATTGCTTTATTAGTTGAATAAATTACTTTTTTCCATTTATATTTGGTTACAATGTCATATTTGTGCTAAAGAAATATTGGTTTTCTTTTCAGTTCCAACTCTGATTTAATGGATCATCGACTTAGATCGCCAGCAACAAGCAAGGCAACAGTTTTTGTGAGCCCTGCTGTTCCACCTCCACCTCCCCCATTACCACCACCACCACCACCTCTTCCTGCTGCTGTCTCAGGAGCTTCAGTCAAAGCTCCCATCAATTCGACACCTCCACTTGCTCCTCCGCTGCCGCAGCCAATGGTATCTGTACCACCAGCAACACCCCTTCAGATTGCACCTGGAGTACTCCATCCAGCTGCTCCTCCTGTTGCTCCTCCATTAATAAAACCTTCCCTTCCAGTTTCTGTCACAGCACCTGTGGTTGATATGATGACAACCTTTCCAGCTCAAACAAATGAAGGACAGGGGCTTCCTCCTCCACCACCACCTCCCCCACCACCGCCACCACCACCTCCCCCATCTGGACCACGGCCCTTTTCCCCACTTCTCGGAGGACCTGTCCCACCACCTCCTGGACCCCCCCCTCCACCATCTTTTGGCTCTAGACCTCCTGTTCCCTCGGTTCCACCATCATCTCCTTCCCAAGCTCATCCAGGATCTGACGCCAAACGGCATCCATCATCTTTGCCAGTGATCAGTGATGCTAGGAGTGTTTTGCTTGAAGCAATACGCAAGGGTAAGTATATAACTGAAGTTGACATTTTTTAATAACGTGTTGTAAATGGATCTGTTGTGACAATGCATTTGGAAGTGTGTGTAGATATACAGAGCCAAGTTATTTTATATTGGACTTTTGTACATGTGCAACATGTGATGTTATGGGTGCCTTCCAGTTCTCATTTATATGCTGCTTTTGATGGCCTCATCCTAAAACACATCATGGTCCATGTGCAGAGTAAAGTCCCACCATCCAGGGTGATTACATTCTTAAAAAGTGGCAAACTTACTTTATAACAGAAGTCAGTTAGAAAAGTTTGAACCATTTAAACATTTGATGCACAAAGAATAAAATTCAATTAAAAACAATGTTTTCAGTAACTGCCCTGCTGTTTAACAAAATAAATACATATTAGTCATGCTTGCCCTTATTATAAGGCTCTTCTAATGTAATGGGCTTTGGAGGTGAAATTAGTGAAAATGTACTTGAAAGTAAATGGAGTGGGTGCAGTGGCTAATGTAGATATTAATATGGCAGTACAGTTTTTTTAATGGTTTTTTTGACTGCTTCACTTTTCAATCTTGTAAAGTCCTTACTAAGGACTAGTATTAGTGACAATCACTCCAGAAGTCCTGCTTCTATCCAGATTTGTGTCATAGACTTTTGACTTTTTTAAAATTTGTCATCTGATCGTGAGATCTGCCAACATTCGCGTGTAACCTTAGACTGCTCATTATGTTCAGTTGACTTCATTAGTTTCACAAATTCTTTAGTGGAGAATTCTGGCTTGATGAGACTGAAGTAACTGCAGTACTTCATCTGTGGCCAGTTCATCGCATCCTGTCCCTTAATTTTGTTATGCCTTCTCAACAATCTTAGTCATTTCAACATCCACAATCAGTCACCGCCTTGAGCCTAACTTTCTTCCAGCAAATATTTATGGTTGATTATTTAACCTCTTTCCTGTATGCCTGTAATTGATATAAGGTTCCAAATTCCTTCTAGCAATTGCGGACAATTGAAGGTTTTATTTCCATAATGTCAAGAACGTGCCAGAAACTTGTATGGGTGTGGTAAGCTTTGAAGGTTACAATATCTCCTTTGTCAATTAGCTGGATGAGTGAGATCATTTTGGAGTTGAAAGCAAAATTTCAGTGTCTGAATAGTTGGAGATGCGGACTGCCAAGTGCCTGATGAACTTTATCCTACTGTTTTAAAAGAAGTGATTAGTGATGCACAAGTTTTAATTTTCCATAAAGAACAAAGAACACAACAGCACGGGGAAACAGGCCCCTTCGGCCCAACGAGCCTGCGCTGCCATTTTAACATTCCCACTTTCACCCATGATCCTTGTCTATGTTTGCTAGATAGCTTGCTAGATTCAGCAAAGGTCCTTTTAGATTGGAAGATATAAATCTATTATCTAAAAATAGAATGAGACAAAGTGAGAAATCACAGGCCTGTTAGTTTAACATCTGTCATAAAGAAAATGTTAGTTATTATTCAATAAGTTATAGTATGACACTAGGATAAGTTCAAGGTAATCAGGCAGTATTAGCATAGTTTTGTGAAAGGGAAATCAAGTTTAACCAACTTATTGGAGCTCTTTGAAGAAGTAATGTACAGTGAATAAAATGGCATCAATGGACATTCTGTAGTTGGATTTCCAGAAGGCATTTGGTAAAGTGCCATATCAAAGGTTATTGTGGAAAATAAAAATTTGTGGTATGGGGATGACATTGGCATAATTAGATGATTAGCTAGCCAACAGGAAGCAGAGAATACACACAAATGAGTCTTTCTTTTGGCAAATGTTTGAGTGATGTGCCACAGGGATCAGTGCTGGATACTCGGCTGTTTACAAATAAATCATTTATATAAATGACTCGGAAGATAGGACAATTGCCATATTTGCTGATGACACAAATGTGGGTAGTAAATTAAGTTGTGAAGAGAGACTCAAGAAGGCCACAAAAGGTTATAGATAGGTAAAATGTCCAAAACCTGGCAAATGCAGCACAGTATGGACAAATGTGAAATTATCCATTTTTGCTGCAAGATAATAAAGAAGCTTATGTAAATGATGAGAGATTGTAGAGCTCTGAGGCAAAGAGGGATCTGGGTATCTTTGTGTATGCATTGCAAAGGCTAGTATACTAGTACAGCAAGTAATTAGGAAAGTTATCATTTATTGTGAGAGGAATTATATACAAAAGTAGGAAGCTTCAATTATACAGAACATGAGTGAGACCACATCTAGAGTACTGTGTATAGTATTGGTCACTTTATTTAAGGAAAGATATAAAAGCATTGAAAGCAATTCAGAAAAGCTTTGCCAGACTAATACCAGGAACGGCCAGGCTAGAAAATTGAACAGGCTAGGCTTTTGTCCACTAATAAGAAATGACTTGAGTGGTCTTGATATGGAGAGGATGGTCACTCTTGTCTAGAACTACAGTTACTGTTTAAAATAAGTACCCATTTAAAATAGATGAGGAGAATTTATATCTGAGGGTTGTAAATCTTTGGCACTCTGCTTCCACTGCCTTCTCGGGAAGAGAGTCTTTGCATATTCTTACAGCAGAAGTATGTATCAGGGATAGGCCAGATGCAGATTTGAGATCAGCCATAATATTCCTAATTGGCAGGGTAGGTTCAAGGCACTGAATAGCCTACTTGTTTGTATGTTTGTGTCTGTAAGAGTGGGTTGATGTCGAGCATTATCAAGGATTTAAGAAGAATCTCGAAAAGAGGTTTTTTTCCCCCTCAAGTAAGTCCTCACCTCCTGCAGAAAGCAAATTTCAAACCAGGCTTCAAATACTGCAACATGTGTAAGTCCTGTTTGACATTTTCTTCCAGAATAGGCTAGTTTTGACTACGTTAAAGGCGACTCTGGCTGATACCTTCTCCTCTCGATGCGTGGGTTTCCTTCAGATGCTCTGATTTCCTCCCACAGTTCAGAGATATGCAGGATGTCAGACTTTAACTCGTAGGTCCTTGCCATTCCCTGACTCGTGTTTCCAATTCTATTTCTGATGCTGTTTCAGAATGTTTGTGATCCTGGTATTATATTTTAATATTCTGAACATAATGTTATAAGTTGTTACATATTTATCTCAACCTCAGCTCATCTGCTCCATTACTCATCCTTGCATTTGTTATTTTGGGGCAGCACACTAGCACAGTGATTAGTGCTGCTACTTCACAGTGCTAGGGACCAGGTTCGATTCCCAGCTTAGGTCACTGTCTGTGTGGCATTTGCACGTTCTCCCTATGTCTGCATGGGTTTTGTCCCACATTCTGAAAGATTGTTGATCAGCTGCAGTGACCTGAACAAGTGCCAGACTGTGGTGACTAGGGGAATTTCACAGTAACTTCATTGCATTGTTAATGTAAGCCTTACTTGTGACTAATAAATAAACTTTAGATTTGATTATTCTAGTGCTCTGTCACTTGCTTTGATTTTACCACCTGACATAAATATGTATTCATCCAAACCTCTGCTGCCCCTATCTTAACTCACATTCACATTTACCCAGCATATCTGCGCTTGTCCACACTGGTACCCTGAATTTATTTTGATGTATTTATTATTATATTGACCCCCTTGATTCTCAAACCCTGTACCTTAATTAACTTTTCTGGCTCTATCTTCTCCAAATATTTGAAACTCCTGATGTTCTTAATGTTCCCCTCATCTCATCTCATGTCCTTCAGGCCTTCTCAATTCAGCTACTGACCTTATTGTTCTCCTCTGAACTTTCAGCTTCCTTTCTGTACTTTAGAGACCAAAACCAAACATATTTTAAAACATGTATCAAGTAACTCCATAAAATTGTTGTATATATTTTGATAATTGTGAATATTTGTTTAAAATTTTAGTTCAGCACACCATTACATGCTGCTACTATTCAGTGATGAAATGAGTGATATTTTCCACTAATAGGATGTGGTAGTCTGTCCAAAAAATGACGATCTTATCATTTGAACAACAACATATATGAATTTCAGAGTCAGAGTCATAGAGGTTTACAATATGGAAACATTTCGGCCCAACTTGTCCCTGCTGCCCTTACTTTTTTTAAAACTCTTAAGCTGATCCCAATTGCCTGCATTTGGCCCATATCCTTCTATGTTAATGTAATGCCAAGTACATAGGCTGTAGTGGTTGGCATATAGAACATAGAACATTACTGCGCAGAACAGGCCCTTCGGCCCTCGATGTTGCACAGACCAATTAAGAAAAAGCAATGACCCCCTAACCTAAACCATTCCCTTTTCATCCATAAACCTATCTACTAACCTCTTAAATGCGTTCAAACCTGGCACATCTACAACTGCAGCAGGCAGGGCATTCCATACCCTTACCACCCTCTGGGTAAAGAACCTACCTCTGACATCTGTCCTATAACTACCACCCCTTAATTTAAAGCTATGTCCCCTCGTGCTAGCTTTTACCATTCGAGGAAAAAGGCTATCACTGTCCACCCTATCTAAATCTTTATCTTACTGAACAACGTGTTCCTTCTGCTATTCGTAATAGGCAGAGTACAAAATATACTCAACCATCCCACGTTTGCAAAATCTAAAATTTATTGGAGTTCAAATTTATTGGAGTTCTATGAGGAAGTGACTAGTGCAGTAGATAGAGGGGAACCAGTGGATGTGGTGTTTTTAGATTTCCAAAAGGCATTTGATAAGGTGCCTCACAAAAGATTGCTGCAGAAGGTTAGGGTGCAGGGAGTTGGGGGTAGGGTATTAGACTGGATAAAGGATTGGTTGTCTAATAGGAAGTAGAGAGTAGGTATTAATGGGTGCTATTCTGATTGGCAGCTGGTGACTAGTAGAGTGCCCCAGGGATCGGTGCTGGGACCGCAACTATTTACCATTTACATAGATGGTCTGGAAGAAGGGGCTGAGTGCAGGGTGATGAAATTTGCTGATGACACGAAGATGAGTGGAAAAGCAAATTGCGTGGAGAGTGTGGAAAGCCTGCAGAGGGATCTGGATAGGTTGAGTGAGTGGGTGAGGACCTGGCAGATGGAGTATAATGTTAGCAAGTGTGAGGTTATCCACTTTGGTAGGAATAATGGTAGAAAGGATTATTATTTAAATGGCAAAAAGCTGCAGCATGCGATGGTGCAGAGGGACCTGGGGGTCCTTGTGCACAAATTGCACAAACACAGTCTGCAGGTGCCTTTATAGCTAAGAGGATAGAATATAAAAGTAGGGAGTACCCTTTTGCAGCTGCACAGGGTACTGGTGAGGCCGCGGTTGGAGTACTGTGTGCAGTTTTGGTCGCCACATTCAAGGAAGGATATATTGGCCTTGGAAGGGATGCAGAGAAGGTTCACTTGGCTGATACTGGAGATGAGGGCATTGGATTATGAGGAGAGACAAAATAGGCTAGGTTTGTACTCTTTGGAGTTTAGAAGGCTGAGATGGGATCTTAGAGATGTATAAGATAATGAAGGGGATGGATAGAGTAGAGGTTGAGAGATTCTTCCCACTTAACAAAGATAGCAGGACTAGAAGGCACAGCCTCAAAATAGGTGGGGGGGGGGCAGGTCAGATCAGAGTTGAGGAGTAATTTTTTCACGCAAAGGATGGTGAATATTTGGAATTCTCTGCCTGTTGAAGTGGTGGAGGCTTCCTCGCTAAATATGTTCAAGTCAAGAGTGGATAGATTTTTGATTGACAAGGGAATTAAGGGTTACGGGGAGAAAGCGGGAAAGTGATACTGAACCACTGCAGATCAGCCATTATTGAATGGTGGGACAGGCTCGAGGAGCTGGATGGCCTACTCCTGCTCCTATTTCTTATGTTCTTTAAAACAAAACATCCACAGTTAGATCTGCTTGGGCAGCACTTGCTGAACAATCTTGTGTGTTCATAGCTACACTAATAACCAATTTACAATTAATCAGTCACATTCAAAATATGGTTCATTTACATTTGTTAACAGTGACATACATTCATAAACAAGGACTTGTTCTTCATAAACAAAAATAATGTCCTTTGTCCTTGCACCTTTTTTGAATTACCCAGAAGCATAGAAGCCCATAGTTCCCTGGTGTTTTCTCCATAGCAGCACCTCAACCCAGGGTCAACTTGTCAACTAATTTATCACTTTTCACCTGTATTATAAATTATTGTAATGATTTGAAATTTGGCATTTATGCATTTGACCAGATAAACAGAAAATGAAAAGCTTCAGCATTATGCCTCTCTTCAGTAGTATTAGATCTGTTCCTCTTGCTATTTTAAATGGAAGTTAGATTCTAGAATAGTACGTCAGGTCAATTTGCCCACATGGCGGGGAATAACAAAAGACTGGAACATAAGAGCTTCTTTCAAGGTATTGTTTTGTGGGTTTTGGCTATTGCTGGAATTCAGTGCATGGCAAGTTGTGATTGGAAGTCCTCACTTTGTCATTTTGATTCCTAATTTGAATTCAAATTATAATGACTTGATTTGATGGATAATTGTATTTCTACACTAATCTCCTCAGCCAACCAGATAAAACAATTGCTCATTAGTGTGTGTGTGTGTGTGCGCGCGCACATGCCAGGGGTGTTCCTTTTAAAATGTAATTGCTTGACATAGCTGCATTTTCAGTGCTTAGTCTGTTTATATTTATAAAAGAACAAGGCCTGTGTGAAAAAGCAAAACACTGCAGATGCTGGAATCAAACAAAAACAGAAAATGCTGGAAAATCTGGGCATGTCTGCCAGCATCTGTGGGGAGAAGTAGAACCAACGTTTTGAGTCTAGATGACCCCTTGTCAAAACAGTCTGTGTGATACCTTACTCTTTCATAACTGCGCGCACACGCAGATTAGTAGGAGCATTAGTCAGAAGTTATTTGGTGGACTGAGAGAAGTGAGCCAGCTTTGTACACTCACTGATATCCTAACCCAATGGCCACTGGGAGTTATGTTATTTATGGAAAATGAGAAATTTCATCGCAGTCAGGTTTGTGTGTACATTTTGTGTTGCTTTCCCTTGAAATGTTATATTTAATGATGTATGTTGGTGTGGGTGTAGCCTGGCATGGAGATTGTATCTTGAAAGTGATGTTTATGATTTGATTTATTATTGTCACGTTTTAGTATACAGTAAAATGTATGTTTTTTGTGCTTATAGACAAGTTGGATAAATATCAACAATATAATACAGATTAAGCACATAGTTTATTATGATATGCTGTTAAATAATGGCTTTTGAAATTCTAAAGCTGTAAATGTTCTGTAGGTTTACATTGCCCTATTTTGCACTGCAGAGAGCTTTGTTGAAAAATAAAGATTTCTCCACTATTTTCAGAATGTGCAGCATCTAAGTGAAAGGTTCCTCTTTTAATGAAGGATCAGCATAATTGGCATAATTCAGTATTTAAATCTGCTGTATCATATCTTATTGCTTGGTAGGCATTCAACTTCGCAAGGTGGAAGAACAGCGTGAACAAGAGGCAAAACATGAACAAGTTGGAAATGATGTGGCAACTATTCTGTCCCGACGTATTGCAGTGGAATACAGTGACTCTGAGGATGATTCGGAGTTTGATGAAGTGGACTGGCTGGAATAATGTGACTGACTAACTTGTACAATGTGGAGTTTGGTATTGGCATTCATTGTGGCACTCCATAGGAATATATCCACATTTCATAGTTGGGGGATGTTTTTGTATTTGTAACACTATAACATCACTTGATAGCAGTTTCCTAAGATGGAGAGTCACTGAAGTAATTTTTGATTCATTTCACCTTGCATCATTTTTTTAAAATACAAGCTAGGTGTTTTCGTCTAGGTTACAGTTCTGTGGAGAGATTTGTTTTGTATGTTTATAGAACAAAAACAAACCACTAAGTATTAAAAATGGGACACTGTAAAATTCTGCAGACCCTATTTTGAAAATCTTGTGCTTTGTCTGAGTGCACTGGACTTTGAGAGAAGAAATTTGTATCCAAAGTTGAAGGGCAGCTCTGATTTATACAATAAAGCACGTTAGAAATGCTATTTGTAAGCTAGGTCTTGCACTATAGTTGTTTCAAATGTGAAGAGACAACATACCTTTTAGAAAACATTGCCTAAGTTAGTACTGATTAAACCAACCATATGCACTAATATTCCGTCATGAGTAATTGAACTGCCTGTAATAAATAGAAGTCATTGATACATTGTGGTGACTTGCCTTATTCCAATATTAATAACTTAAATAAGACTTCTTTTTGGTTGAATGTACTATTTTGCCTGCACATTGTGTTCATCTGTGAAAACTACTGATTAGAAGACAGAAATTACCTATTTAACTGCAAGTGATACAAGAATAACAGTTTTCCTGGCATTTACTGTATTTAATAAATCAAAATTTGTTTGAAATCTGCTTTCCAAGTGACTACATTCATCATAAATCCAGAGACAATTCTGATGCTTTTTGTCATATACTCCAAATTCTTGTTTTATTACCTCTATTTAATAATTCAGTAAGTTCACTTGAAGTGTAGTGGGTTGTTTCACTTTATTTTAGTGCATTTTGCAGCAGCCCATATGAACTGGGTCAACCAAAGTCATGAGTGACTTTTAAATTTGATAAATCTGAAATTGAACCAGCTGCCTTCCTTGATGTTGGTCAGCATGGAAGTAGCATTAAAGAAAGGAAAGGCTTTAATCTAAGCTGCTGCTAAGAGGTGTAATGTAAACTTGCAAAATAAAATTGGAGATGTACTCAGCTTATTTTAGTATTGCATCCAGTCCCTGCTGGATTTTCCAAATGTATCCATCACTTACCATAGTGCTGCTGGTTTTTATTAACCCTTTTTAAAAGCAGTTATTGGAACTTAGGAAGTTCTAGCGAGTTGTTATATCAGGAAATTCCAGTTAACTTTGAATCTACCTAGTTGGCTGATTAGCTCCCAATTTTGATTGACTTTTACCTTCTATTGTCATTATTCTTCTACCAATTTCTGAAAGTTTGCAGAACAAGAAAGATATTGCATCTTCTCCAGTTTGGTCCCTGCTTGCATTTAGTCCAAATTCTTAGTATGGATACTGTGTCTAAGTCCCTTATCTCAGGAGGATAGAGTGAGGATGGAACACATTTTTAATATATGCAAAATTAACATTCCATGCATAAATATACATCTTTCAGACATTGCTATCATTTTAGCCCGTTTACTTCCTCCTTGCAGTTTGTAGGCATTAAGGGCATCTTCACTGAAATTGCAAATTAAAATGGTTCAGTGCAAAAGAAAATTGCTTTTTCAAGATGGGTTTTTACCTCGCCTCCTAATTTTTCCTTATTCATTTCTGCCTTTTTTTTATTGAGCATTCACATAATTGGCAAGGTTACCATTGGTCCAGTACAATTTCTGGTCAGCCATGTGACGAGTAGCACATTTACTGATTTTCTAAACCTGTTCATTATCTACAAAGTACAAGGCAGGAGTGTGATGGAATATTCTTCACTTACCTAGATGTGTAGATCCAACAACACCCAAAAAGGTCAACATCATCCAGCAAGGCAGCCCACTTAATTGCTACCCCTTCATTCGACCCAAAGAACAACATAGCACGGGAAACAGGCCCTTCGACCCAATGAGCCCGTGCCGCCATTTTAACAGCGTGAGCTCCCTCTTCCACCCATGACCCTTGTCTATGTTTATGGAAACCAGATTGGGGAGACAATTTAGGGACAATTCGTTTTACCAGTCAGCCTAAGAGCACATCTTTGGGGTGTGGGAGGAAACCTGAGCATCCAGAGAAAAGCCACGCAACCACGGGAAGAATGCACAAACTCCCACAGATACTGGCCAAATCCATGTATCTGCACAGCAAACAGTGATAGTCACTGAGCTATAATATTGCCCATCAACTGGTCCAGTGCTAAACTGTGCAAGTTGTGTACACCATCTACAGGATGCACTATAGGAATTCATTAAGGCTCTTGGATAGCATCTTTCAATCTTGTAATCCCTATGATCTAGAAGGATCACCTCATGAGTTACAACAGTTCAAGAAGGTGAGTCATTGCCATCTTCTCGAGCGCAAGTAGTAATGGACAATAAATTCTGGCTTAGCCAACAAAGCCCACATCCTTTTAACAAATCTTTAAAAGTTCAACCAATTGCTGACCTCTTGTCTTGAGTATATACTGCCTCTGAAAGTTAGTTCATTAAATTCTGCCACATTATTTCCACTTAAGGAGGAGTCCAGAATAAAGAGGTATAAAGCTAAGAGCCACCAGCAGATGAAATTTTTTCAGACATTTCCTTACACAAAATGATGAGTGAAATGCTTGAAGCAGGTATATCAAATTGGTTGGGGCAGGTATGTTTGGACACAAGAGGAAGAAATGATTTAGAGTGGGGAAGGCACATGAAGTCTGAACACTAGTGTTTATCTTTTTGGACTAAATGATCTGTTGCCATGCTGTAAATTCTCTAATTCTATGGATAAGATTTGAAGATATTGGTAAAAGCCATTTGTTTGCAGTTTTCACAGAATAATGGAACAATTTGTAGTATTCCATCCCCAAAGTTCTGGTAAAGATTAAAGAAAACTATTTAGCATACTTAATTTGTTCTATCACTAAATGAAAATCAAGTGTTGTATGACATAATGACTGCGTACCCTTGAATGTGTTCAACAACATCACTAATATGTCTCCAGTAAGTGATGCTATTAACTAGAAGTACGTAATAAGTGGTTATAACTTGTTTCTAAAGCTCAGACAAATTTAACTTCTCTAATTGTCAGCAATTGTGAATGGATCCCAACTTTGCTGAAAATTACAATTTCTTATGTAGAAATAATTGCATGGCATAGTTGTGATTCATACTTAGTTTCCCTTTATACAAATACACTTTCAAAATGTTAAGTATATCAAAATCTTTAAATTGTTCTGGGCTTAATTTAGTCTGCTCTGCCAACAGTTATTGGTTTGTGTAATGACTTGGTAATGGATGTGATCAATACAAAACACAATTCATAACTGGGAAAATGCATTTTAATGCTTCAAAGAATTAGGCAGTCAGCTAATACTTGTATCAGTGCAGGCAATTCTTCTTTCTAATAGTCAGACCAGTGCAGACAATTCTTATTTCCACAGATGTGAAGTCATCAGACAAATGCGTGCCCATTTAGCTTGGGAGAAAGATAATACTACCACTTGGTGATTTTGTTTCAAGCACACAAAATCATTTTCATAATTAGCTCATTCCTGAATTTGACATGTATCACATTATTTTGTTAGCATCCATTATGACTGTTAGCATCACTTATATCAACATTGGCAGGGTGGGTGATGGGATTCAATCAACACTTGAGAACTTGAATATATACTGTGTGCGAGCTGCACTGTTGAAGATTTTTCAGATTGAAGCTATATTTGGCAAAAGTTCCTGTCATTTTACTCAAATAAAGAGGTGTTTTCTGGTATGTTGGACAGAATTTATTCTTTGAGCAACAGTACAAACGTTAAGAACATAATATCTAGGAGTAGGCATTCTGGCCCCTCGAGCATCAAATAGCATTCAACATCTTGCATTCGGAAAGATCATGGCTGATTTTTTTGTGTGGGTGTACTCAACTCCATTACCCATGTGCTAACCATAATCCTTAATTTTATTGTTCAAAACTTTATCTGTCCTTGCCTTAAAAACATTCAATGAGGCAGCCTCAACTGCTTCACTGGGCAGATTCACAATCCTTTGGGTGAAGAATGTTGTCCTCAATTCAGTCCTAAATCTGCTTTCCCCTTATTCTGAGGCCATTGTCCCCAGTTCTAGTTTCACCTGCCAGTGGAAACAACCCCCCCGCTTCTATCTTATCTATTCCCTTTGTAATCTTATGTTTGTATAAGATCTCTTATTCTTCAGAAGTTTCTCCTCATAAGCCAACTCCCGAATCAACCTAGTGAATCTCCTCTGCGCTCCCTCCAGTGCTAGTATATCCTTTCTCAAGTAAGAGACCAAAACTGTACACAGTAGTCCAGATGTGGCCTTATAGCACCTTTATATAGCTGCAACATAACCTCTCTTTTTAAACTCCATTCCTCTAGCAATAAAAGACGAAATTTCATTTGCTGCTTTAATTACTTGCTGCACCTGAAAACCAACTGTTTGTGATCATGCATAAGGACACCCAGGTCCCTCTGCACAGCAGCATGCTGTGCAATGTTTTTACCATTTAAATGTTAACTTGTTATTTATTTAGTCTGATGTTTAATATATATATGTATTACCCTACATAATTAATTACTTTGAAAGTCATTAATACAGTTGTGAAACTCCTCTGGGTATCCAAAAGATCCAACTAGCATCTACCCTGCAATGTGGAAAATTGCCCATATATGTCCTACACACGAGAAATGGGACAAATCTAACCCAGCTAACTAATGCCCCATTTGGCTACTCTCGGTCATCTTGATGGAACTGGTCATCAACAGTACTATCAAGCAGCACTTACTTGGTGATAGCCTGCTCAAGGATGCTCAGCTTGAGTACTGCCAGAGTAGTTCTGTTCCTCATTACAACTGTGGTTCAAACATGCACAAGAGAGCTGAATGCCAGCGCTGAGGTGATTGTGACTGTCCTTACCATACTTTGTCAAATGCTGCCTTAATGTATCAGGGAGACTTGGCAAAACTGGAGTCAATGGGAATAAAGGGGAAAACTCTCTGTAGATTAGAGTCATACCTGGCAACAAAGGGGATGGTTGTGGTGGTTGGAGGTCAACCATCTCAGCTCCAGGTTGTCACTGCAGGGGTTTCACACAGTAGTGTCCTAAGCCCAGCCATCTTCAGTAGTTGTGGATCCAGCACCTGCAGTACTTTGCCTTTATCTTTCAACTGCTTCATCAATGGCTTTCCTTCCATCTTGAGGTCAGAAATAGGGATCTTTGCAAATGACTGCACAATGTTCAGCACCATTTATGACTCCTCAGATAATGAAGCAATTCATATCCAAACACAGCACGACCTGGATAATATCGTGGCTTGAGTTGACAAGTGGCAAGTAACATTCATGCTGTACAAGTGCCAGGCAACAACCATCTTCATCAAGAGAGGATCCAGTTATCACTCCTGGATGTTCAATGGCATTACCATCACTCAATCCCCAGCTGCCACCTTTGTGGCTACCAGAGCAGGTCAAAGGTTACAAATCCAGTGGTGAGTAGCTCATGTCCTGACTCCCCAAAGCCTGTCCACTATCAATAAGGCACAAATCAGGAGAATTATGGAATACTCTCCAATTGCCTGGATAAGTGCAGTTTCAACAATACAAGAAACTCAACACCATCTCAGACAAAACAGTTCATTTCATTGCTACATTTTGATTACTACAAACATTCAGTTCCTCCACCATTGATGAACAGTGGCAGCCATTGGTAAAGGAAAAGTCGCCATAGTCCCAGATGGCCATATGTTAAATCACCACCATCACAGTCTGAGGATCACCACACCTCAAGTAAGGGATAAAGTTGAGAAGAATGAAATGAACTTGTTGCCATTGCTCTGCATCATTCACCAGCCAACTAAGCTAAACTGACACCCATTGTATATACCATTTTCAAGATGCACTTGCCAAAGATCCTTCGGCAGCATTTTTCAAATCCGTTACTACTTTGAAGAACAACAGCAACACATATATAGGAACAACACCACCTCCAAATGGAAATATATCACCATTCCTTCATTGCTTCTGGATAAAAACCTTGGAATTCCCTCACTAACAACATTGTGGCTATACCTAAACCTCAGGGACAGCAGCAGTTCAAGAAGCAGCTTACTACCACCTTCCAAAGGGCAATGAGAGATGGACAATAAATGCTGGCCTAGTCATTGATACCCATATCCCCGTAATCAAATTGAAAAAAAGCAAATGTTCTTTTTTTATACATGATAATTAGCTTTGAATCATTGGAATTTCCAGTGATAGTTTCTATCACTGGAATTCTATCATGAGCAATTAACTCCAGAATTTCTGACAAAGCTTACTGATCATAATCCTGCACCAATATTTAGAATATCATGCTGAACAGTGCCTTAGTGGGAGAGTTTACTTTGCCACACAAATGAGAATCAGCTTAATTCAATTGGGATCAAAAATGACACCACAGCTCCCGACATGCTCCAAATATTCAATAGTGTTTCTAAAATACACGTGTTTACTGTAAAAAGACAAATTTAAAACCACCTAGTTATCTACACAGAAACTCCCTGACTCATTGAACCAGATAATAGGACCATAAAATATAGAAGCAGAATTAAGCTACTCGGCCCATCGAGTTTGCTCCACCATTCAATCATGGCTAATATTTTTCTCATACCCATTCTCCTGCTTTTTCCCCATAACCCCTGATCCCCTTATTAATCAGGAATCTACCTATCTGTGTCTTAAAGACACAGTGGCCTGGCCTTCACAGCCTTCTGCGGCAAAGACTTCCACAGATTCACAACTCTCTGGCTGAAGAAATTCTTCCTTATCTCTGCTTTAAAGGATCGTCCCTTTAGCCTAAAGTTGTGCCATCTGGTTCTAGTTTTTCCTACTAGTGAAAACATCCTCTCCACATCCACTCTATCCAAGCCTCGCAATATCCTGTAAGCTTTAATAAGATCCTCCTCATCCTTCTAAACTCCAATGAGTACAGATCCAAAGTCCTCGACCGTTCCTCATACGACAAGCTCTTCATTCCAGGGATCATTTTTGTGAATCTTCTCTGGATTCTTTCCAAGGCCAACAAATTCTTCCTTAGATATGGGGCCCAAAACTGCTCACAATATTCCAAATGAGATCTGACCAGAGCCTTATACAGCCTCAGAAGTATATTCTTGCTTTTGTACTCTAGCCACTCTCGACATGAATGCTAACATTGTATTTGCCTTCCTAGCTACCAACTGAACCTGCATGTTAACCTTAAGAGAATCTTGAACAAGAATCCCCAAGTCCTTTTGTGCTTCTCATTATAGAACATAGAACATAGAACATTACAGCACAGAACAGGCCCTTCGGCCTTCGATGTTGCGCCAACCAATATAAAAACCAATGACCCTCCAAACTAAACCATTCCCTTCTCTTCTTATCAACTAACCTCTTAAACGCCACCAAACTTGGCACATCTACAACTGCCGCAGGCAGGGCATTCCACTCCCGAACCACCCTTTGGGTAAAGAACCTACCTCTGATATCCGTCCTATAACTATCACCCCTTAATTTAAAGCTGTGTCCCCTCGTGCTAGCTTTCTCCATCCTAGGAAAAAGGCTATCACTGTCCACCCTATCTAAACCTCTAATCATCTTATATGTTTCGATTAGGTCCCCTCTTAGCCGCCTCCTTTCTAACGAAAACAACCTAAAATCCCTCAGCCTCTCTTCATAAGACCTGCCCTCCATACCAGGCAACATCCTGGTAAACCTCCTCTGTACCCTCTCCAATGCCTCCACATCTTTCTTATAATGTGGGGACCAGAACTGCACACAATACTCCAAGTGCGGCCGCACTAGAGTTTTGTACAGTTGCAACATGACGTTGCGGCTCCGAAATTCAATCCCCCTACCAATAAAAGCTAAGACTCCATATGCCTTCTTAACAACCTTATCGACTTGACTGCCTACTTTCAGGGATCTATGCACATATACACCAAGATCCCTCTGTTCATCAAGACTATTAAGAATCCTACCATTAGCCCTATACTCTACACATTTATTATTCCTGCCATAGTGCATTACCTCACACTTTTCCACATTAAACTCCATTTGCCACCTCTCGGCCCAGCTCTGCAACTTGTCCAAGTCCCTCTGCAAACTATAACACCCCTCTTCACTATCTACCACTCCACCGACTTTAGTGTCATCTGCAAATTTACTAATCCATCCTTCAATACCCTCATCCAGATCATTTATAAAAATTACAAACAGCAGGGGCCCCAAAACAGACCCCTGAGGTACACCACTTGTCACCGAACTCCACGATGAATATCTCCCATCAACCACCACCCTCTGTCTTCTATCTGCCAGCCAATTCCTAATCCAATTAGCTAAATCACCCTCTATTCCACACATCTGCATTTTCTGCAGAAGTCTTCCATGGGCCACCTTATCAAACGCCTTACTAAAGTCCATATATACTACATCAACCGCCTTACCCCCATCCACCTCTTTGGTCACTTTTTCAAAAAACTCAATGAGGTTAGTAAGGCACGATTATATACTTCTTAATGTGAGAGCTGTGTGCAATATTTTGAGTTTGTGGTAAATATAAGTTTTTTGAAAGTATATAATCAAAGATTTGTTCCATACATATTAAAAGTTGCATTCCTTCAGTTGTTTTCCCTCTGCCTTTGAAGCATGAGGTTTCGTTTCCTGTGACAGAGA
Organism: Sphyrna mokarran; assembly: GCA_024679065.1. Classification (NCBI taxonomy): domain Eukaryota; kingdom Metazoa; phylum Chordata; class Chondrichthyes; order Carcharhiniformes; family Carcharhinidae; genus Sphyrna; species Sphyrna mokarran. Next base: position 26,724,647 of record JAGIQG010000005.1, read on the forward strand.
GAATTTACCAGCACAAAGTTCAATCAAGAATGCCATCTTTAACCACTTAAAGTTTCACCATCTTGAATTCTATTATTTTCATTATTTTGTCTCATGCTTTACTGATTTTACATCTAGAGGAAAGAATGTGCAGCAAAAGCATGCTGATTTAGTAAAGTAATACAAACATTTGCATTTGAACAAACCACTGTTCAAAATTACATCTTAGCAAGGCTTTGCAAAGCTGTGTTGGTTATCTGTGCCACTTTGTACACTTAAAAATAAACCCCATAACAAACAAAAATATGCATAACTTGGGAGTAGAGGGGGGGAAATGAAAAGTTTGCAGATAAATGTACAGTACCTCCATCAGAACTTTGCTCTAAGGACTTCGCTAAGAGAGCCACAGACTTGTCTTTAGTTTTATTCAGACCTCAGAGGTTCAAGTGGACTTATGTATGCAGCAAGTCTTTGTGTATTCATGATCCGCTAATGATATTAAACTTCTCTGGCCTTGTCTTGTTTTTGCTCTCTGTCCCCATAACAGCTTTCAAATGTCAACGATTTTATAACTAAAGGTACAAATAGAAATACTTCTCTGATTGTTTGGTTGTTGCACTACATTTCCTGTAGCTGTGTAACCTCATTTACTGTGAAGTGATAGCCATAGATTTAGCCATTTCCATGTTTTAATCTCCTTTATTTTTTAAAATTTTTCTCTTCTACGGATCTATTTTCTCTACTCCACAGTTATGCCAAGGAGCTTTTTATTTTTAATCATCCCCAATCCATGCTTTGCACCTAATTTGTGCAGTAGGAACTGATGAACATGATCTTCCCAGCTTGTACATTATGCCTGCCTGAAATCTATTAGAATCATTCATTAGATGTTAACAGCTTGTGCAGCAGACCTGTATTTCTGATCCCAGCTATAAGGAAATTGATGAGCATTCATTCAAAAACATATCATAGAAACCCACATCGGGAGAAGAAAGAAACATAAAAAGCACTGGGGAGCTTACAAGAGCTTCAATCCAAATGTTTTTATTTTAAAGGTTGTAATTGAAGATTTATCAAAGTATTCAAGAATTAACAATTCACATCAGAAACCTCCTGGCTTTCGACATGAGTCCATCTGCTGGCTTCCTTTGCAATTGGCACTGCATTTTATTTTTAAGGCAGCAAAGTGGCACAGTGATTAACTCTGCTGCCTCACAGCATCAAGGACCCAGGTTTGATTCCTGGCATGAGTCACTGTCTTTCCCCCCATGTCTATGTGGGTTTCCTCCGGGTGTTCTGGTTTCCTCCCACAGACCGAAAGGTGTGCTGGTTAGGTGCATTGGCCATGCTAAATTTTCCCTCAGTGTACCCAAACAGGTGCCGGAGTATGGCAACTCGGGCATTTTCACAGCAACTTCATTGCAATGTTAATGGAAGCCTACTTGTTACAATAATAAATAGACTAAAACTAAACTATAACAAAGTTGTAATACTTAGTTGCTAAACATTCCTGAAACATTTTGCAATCTTCTCATGAACACTATGAAGATCAATATTTTGAGACACATACCTCCTTTATTTTGGATGTCCTTTTCATGAACATTTCTATGTCAAACTAAGAAAAAAAATCAAAAGAGAAAGATAAACATTTCTAATTTACACAGGAACAGCCGCAGTAAAAGAAAATACTCTCTAATTAACTTCAGGATTATAAAATCACAAGGATCAATTAGCCAATAAAGTAAAATTAATCAAAAGGCACCAAATAACTTTTAATCCCTTAATTTGAACCAAAGAGTTGCCTGGGAATCTAATCCATGGAAGTATTAGATGTTTCATTTTGTCTTGTATTAACTAGCCCCAATTAGAGTCATAGAGTCAGAATCTTACAGTGCCTATGTATGCACCAATCACAATCCCACCCAAACCTATCCCTATAACCCTGTGCATTTACCCAGCTAGTCTCCCTGGCACCAAGGGACAACTTAGCATAGCCAATCCATCTAATCTGCATATCTTTGGACTGTGGGAGGAAATCTATGCAGACCGGGGGGAATGTGCAAACGCCACATGTTATATTGACATTCCATTACCAATTCCCTATTAGGATACATAGTGACTAACGCAAAATCTGGCTAGGTCACCAAGAGAAAATAAGACCACAACATTGCAATAAAAAGTCTCACAACACCAAGTTAAAATCCACCAGGTTTATTTGATAGCATGAGCTTTCAGAGCATGCCCATTCATTAGGTGAGTGAAGAGTTGGGCTCACAAACAGCGCATATATAGACACAAACTCAGTTACAATATAATGGTTGAAATGTGAGTCTTAACAGATAATCAAGTCTTTACAGTTGCAGACAATGCGAGTGGAGAGAAGGTTAAGCACATCATAACATCACAACTTAGCATTTTTTACTCATTGATGTAATTCAATAGCCTCTTAGGTTCAAACAGTAAGAGTACTAAAGGCACTTATATTCATATTAGTTTAAGAATAATATGATATCACAAAGAGCATTTCAATAACTTGCATTAATACAGCATCTTTAATGGAGAAAATGTTGAAGAATAATTAGACAAATATCAACAAAATGCTAAAGAAATCGGTATTAGAAAAATAACCAAAATATTAGTCAGAGAGCTGCGTTTCACTGATTTTTTTTGAAAGAACTGGAGATATAGGCTTGTGGATAGATTTTCAGAGTCAGTCCTTGATTGCTGATGGCACGGCAACCAATGGTGGGCAAAAAAAGATGGACCAAAAGTTACAGTTGGAAATTCTAAGACAGGAAAAGACTACAAATTGAATATATATTTCAGTTACCTTGACAAAAGAGGACATAAATTAGATGCCAGAAATGTTGGAGAATGCAAGATTTAGTGAGAGGGGAGAACTGAGGGAAATCAATATTACTAGAAAAATAGTGTTGAGAAAATTGATGAGATTGAAGACAGACAAAGCCCCACAGCCTTATAATCTACATCCCAGAGTACTTAAGGAAGTGGCTCTAGAAATAGTAGATGTATTGGTGATCATCTTCCAGGATTCTATAGACTCTGTCACAGTCCCTGTAGATTGGAGGATAGCTAATATCACTCCAATATTCAAAAAGATAGAATAGTAAGCCTAACATCAGCAGTGGAGAAAATTCTCAAATCCATTATCAAGAATTTCATAGCAGAGCATTTAGAAAGCAGTGGCAGGATCACACATAGTCAGCATGGATTTATGAAGGGGAAATCATACTTAACAAATCTGTTGGAATTCTTTGAAGATGTAGCTAGTAGCGTTGACAATGGGGAACTAGTGGAAATGATATATTTGGACTTTCATAAAATGTTTGACAAAGTCCCACATAAGGGATTATCATGCAGGATTGAAGTACCTGAGATTGGGGCAAGTATGATGTATGAGAAGAGATTGACAAGGATAGGATTGTTTTTGCTGGAATTCAGACAAATGACAGGGGAGGGGGGCAAAAAGTGGTGAGCCTATGGAATTCATTAGTTGATGCCAAAACATTGAATGTATTCAAGAGATGGCTAGATATAGGGATCAAAGGTTATGAGGAGAAAGCGGGATTAGGTTATTGCGTTAGATGATCAGCCATGATCATAATGAATGATACCTCCAAAGATGTGCAGGTTAGGTTGATTGGCCATGCTAAGAAATTGCCCCTTAGTGTCCAGGGATGCACAGGTTAGAAAGATTAGTGGATATGATATGTAGGGATATGGGGGTAGGGCCTGGGTGGGATTGTGTTCGGTGCAGACTCAATGCCAAAGGGGGCCTCTTTCTGCACTGTAGGGTTCTATGATTCTCTGAATGGCAGAACAGGCCTGAAGGGCCAAACGGCCTCCTCCTATTGTCTATGTCTATGAAATATGGCAACCACCCTACACGCAGCAGGATCACATAAAGAGCAATGATCAAAGAACCTATTTATAGCAATGTTTTTTGACAGGGAAATGTTACCCCAGATATAGGGGAGAACTCCCTTCCTTTTCTACAAGGGAGCATATGATATCTTTTAATAGTTACCTGAGAAGGTCAGATGGCGCCTTGATTGATCAAGGCGCTTGAAGGAAAGCCATTAACATTGTGGATACTCCCTCAGTGCCGCAACTGAGTGTCAGCCTAGATTCTTTACTGAAGACTCGGGAGTATGATTTGAGCCCACGGCCTGGTGAGTCAGGAGTATGAGTGGTACCAGCTAAGCCACAGTTTAACAGTTGCACGCTGACTGGCATTGATGCACATTGCGTTATTAAATACCATGTCCTCTGACTCATTATAAACAGCATCAACACTAGCACAGTTTATAGATAAGGATTGATAGCTTGGTGAAAGAAAATTTTCCAACTGACTTTTAACTATTTGTTGAAGTTCCCTCTAGTGGATGATGGGCTACATTCAGGGTGACATTTCAATCAGAACACAACTTACTGACTGATTCTCCTAGTTAGCGAGACTGTGTAAAGTGAATCATTTGGTTTTCTTTAATGTCAGAAGATTTTAATAAGCTTATCCGCACATCACCAAATTCCCATATCCTACCAGCTACTTAGCAAATAATGCTTCAATCTCTCATTAGACCAACGTGCACACAGAATTAACTGTTACAGTCAAAAATAAACTAGGCTACAGATTTGTCGCCATGGAACCAAAGATATTTCAATAACCTCGTATAAACTAGATAAAATTTCCTGTACCTGTGTATTTGCTGTACTGTTAAAAAGTCACACCGGTTAATTTAGTGACCAGAAAAAAGCCTCACTATGGAAATGTTTGTGAAAATAAACGGGCAGAGGGATTCATTTGTAAAAGGAGCTTTGACTTGTCTGAATTAATCCGAGTCACTGGTTTTGGTCATTTATCTCACTCTCAGTCTCACAATTATATTGAAAAGGAAAGTTGATGGATTGAACCCAGGAACATTGCCGTTTGTATCGAAAATCAGTTTCGAATCCAGTGATCTGAGAGTCCTGGGGTGGGTCTTTCCAACTTGTTTGCTGCTAATCCTTGTTACAGTTACTAAATTCGATGAAAGGATCATGATGAGATTTGTATTGGTAAGATCTCAGTTTAAGATCTTCCTCAACCCACCTCTTCCACCAGTCACATGATTAGATTCAAGGGTATGAACCGGATTAATTTTTAATACACTTACATAGACTTAGGGGCCTTGACACCATAAGGCCAGCCCATGCCTCACCCTCCAACCAATTGGCACAACTCCGCACCGGCCTGAACCACTCTTGGTTTTCTGAAATGGAAGCTGGGCATGGTGACCACACTGGGAGTGCGGAGTTAGGTGTAGCTCCTGGTGATGAGAGACATTGCGAGGCACTGCTCTCTGGAACCCTGGCACTGCCCTCTGGAACCCTGGCACTGTTCTCTGGGTTCCCCACTGTGGGTGAAGTTTCCCCTTATATATGTTGGTGGAGGCGCCTGATGATTGTTTGAGGGCGGGGATCGTTCATGGATTGAGGTGGGGGTGCGGAGACTGTGCAGCGGTTTGTACCAATGAGGGGGAGGTTGGCCCTGGTGCCAGTTCTTGGTGGTGGGGGGGGGGTTGAGTCCCAACCTTTATGTGGTGGGGGATATTGGGGTTGTCCTTCTGCATGGGTGGGTTGAGGGGTGATCCCCTTGTCTTCCAAGGGTCTGTGGGGGTGGGGATTCTAAACTCCATGGTGAGGCGGGGTCCTGATCTCTGTTGGGGGGGGTGGGGGTGGTGAGAGGCATTTTTAAGTTAACTTTGAGATTAAGGCACTCTTTAAAAATGGTGCCCTAATCTCAGAATCCCGGTTTTGCTGATGTGTCTGGGCCCCGCCCATCCAACTGGCCTGTGTGATCCTCTTGCTCACAGTGCTGTTTAATCAGGAGAGAAAAGGAGTCTGGAAAACCGGAATGTTTCACCCAGCTTTTCTCACCTAATTCAACACTCTGTGCAATTTGGGGAAAATCCTGCCCATAGAGTTTTACAAACCACAGTTTTTGTTAATTGTCTGTCGGAGATGCTTGGTGAAATCTTGCGCTCGCTCCTGTAGCTAGTTTGGTGGTGGCACTGGAGGGTACTATTTAAGCAGGTATGTGGAGATCCTGGCACTATCCTACCTCAATCCCAATTAAGCTTGTGCTGGGAAGGCCTGAGGCTGGCCTCCAGCCCTATTGCCAACTGAGGCTGTTAAACATAGAAACTATAAGCAAAAGGAGGCCATTTGGTCCTTGGAATCTGCTCCACCATTCATGACCGATCATCAAGTTCAATAACTTGATTGTACACCCCCTTTGCCATCATACTCCTTGACTTCTTTAACCCCAAGTGTTATATCTACTCTCTTCTTGAAATCAAACAAAATTTTGGTCTCAACTATTTTTGGTGGAAGTGAATTCCACACCACCGTCTGAAGAAATTTCTCCTCACTTCAGTTCTAAAAGGTTTACCCCTTATCCTCAAGTGATGACTCCTACTCCTGAACTCCCATTGGGAACATTCTTTCTGAATCTACCTTGTCTATCCCTGTTAGAATTTTATAAGTTACTATGAGATCCCCTCTTGCTCTTCAAAGTTACTGTGAAATTCCCCTAGTCGCCACAGTCCAGTGCCTGTTCGGGCCAATGCACCTAACTAGCACGTCTTTCAGACTGTGGGAGGAAATTGGAGCACTCAAAGGAAACCCACACAAACACAGGAAGAATGTGCAGACTCCGCACAGACGATGACCCAAACCAGGGATCGAACCCAGGCCCTGTGAAGCAGCAGTGCTAACCACTGTACCAAAGATAACTACTGAATTTGATTGGACCAGTGTTTGGCCAGATGAAATGTCTACTTCATAATTTCCATTGTGCATGGGTAGACAAATGGCTTGATTTTGAAGTGGGTAGTAAATTTTACTGCTCCACATTATATCTATTCTTTCATTAACTCCAAAATATGGAGTCTTGGCTTTTATTGGTAGAGGGATTTAATTTCGGAGTCTCAACGTCATGTTGCAACTGTACAAAACTCTAGTGCGGCCGCACTTGGAGTATTGTGTGCAGTTCTGGTCCCCACATTATAAGAAAGATGTGGAGGCATTGGAGAGGGTACAGAGGAGGTTTACCAGGATGTTGCCTGGTATGGAGGGCAGGTCTTATGAAGAGAGGCTGAGGGATTTGAGGTTGTTTTCGTTAGAAAGGAGGCGGCTAAGAGGGGACCTGATCGAAACATATAAGATGATTAGAGGTTTAGATAGGGTGGACAGTGATAGCCTTTTTCCTAGGATGGAGAAAGCTAGCACGAGGGGACACAGCTTTAAATTAAGGGGTGATAGTTATAGGACGGATATCAGAGGTAGGTTCTTTACCCAAAGGGTGGTTCGGGAGTGGAATGCCCTGCCTGCAGCAGTTGTAGATGCGCCAAGTTTGGTGGCGTTTAAGAGGTTAGTTGATAAGTATATGGAAGAGAAGGGAATGGTTTAGTTTGGAGGGGCATTGCTTTTTATATTGGTCGGTGCAACATCGAAGGCCGAAGGGCCTGTTCTGTGCTGTAATGTTCTATGTTCTATGTTCTAAAATGGGTGACAGAACTGGGGCTAACAGATTTTGTAACCACAAACACTGAAAAACTTGTCTTGATTGATTGTTACCAATTGGCATGAGTGAATCCAAGCAGTTTATTATAGGATAACAAGGCCACTTTCAGCTTTCTCACTGCCTGCGGTTCTCAGTAAAAAGGCTAAGCTGTGAATTATGGTCAATTTAGCTGGTCCCACGAGTGACTGTTACTTGTGCCCCCTCAATCAATGACGAATGAGCCACTGTTATGTGCATCAGTTGAATTTATATAGGAGAGACGGGAAAAGAAAAGGAGAGAATTAAAGTTCGATTAGAAAATAAATGCAGAGACAGACAAGGGAGACTAGAGAGGCAGAACCTGCGGTGGTGCCAACAAAGGAGATAGGTTATTATTGAGGCCAGCAGGTCACTTGAGAGGGCACCATGGAGGCAACAGACCAACAGGTTTAAAAAAAAAACCAGAGGCTTCATCTCAATCTCCATCCAGCAGGCCAGAGCTGAAGCCAATTAGTAATCACAGTCTGAGGATTCATGATAGACCATTTAGGGCAGAGATGGGGAGACATTTCTTCACCCAAAAGAACAAAGAACAATACAGCACAGGAAACAGACCCTTCAACTCTCCAAGCCTGTGCTGCACTTTGGTCCAATTAGACCATTCATTTGTATCTCTCCATTCCCGATTTGGTCACATGACTGTCTAGGTAAGTCTTAAACGATCCCAGCATGTCCGCCTCCACCACTCTGCTTGGCACGCTTTCCAGCCCCACCACTCTCTGTGTAAAATACATCCCTTTGATATCTGAGTTAAACCTCATCTCTCTCACCTTGAGCCTGTGACCCCTTGTGACTGTCTCCTCCAACCTGGGAAAAAACTTCCCACTGTTCACCTTATCTATAACCCTCATAATTTTGTACACCTCTACTAAGTCTCCCCTCATTCTCCATCTTTCCAGGGAGAACAGCCTCAGTTTACCCAATCTCTCCTCATAGCTAAGGCCCTCCACACCAGCAACATCCTGGTAAACCTCCTCTGCACTCTCTCCAAAGCCTCCACGTTCTACTGGTAGTGTGGCGACCAGAATTGGACGCAATACCCCAAGTGTGGCGTAACCTACATTCTATACAGCTGCAACATCAGACTCCAGCTTTTTATACTCTATACCCTGTCCTACAAAGGCAAGCATGCCATTTGCCTTCTTCACCACCTTCTCCACCTGTGCTGCCACCTTCAAGGATTTGTGAACTTGAATTCTCAAGTCCTAGGTCCTTGCCTCTCTGTGTTTCTATACTCTTGATGGTTCTGCCATTTATTGTATAACTCGTCCCTACATTAGTTTTTGCAAAATGCATCACTTCGCATTTATCTGGATGAAATTCCATCTGCCATTTCTCTGCCCAATTTTCCAGCCTATCTATATCCTGCTGTATTGTCCAACAATGTTCATCGCTATCAGCAAGTCCAGCCATCTTTGTGTCATTGCAAACTTGCTGATCACACCAGATACACCTTCATCCAAATCATTTATATAGATCACAAATAGCAGAGGTCCCAGTACAGAGCCCTGCGGAACACCACTGATCATAAACCTCCAGCTGGGAAAAGACCCTTCGACTGATACCCTCTGTCTCCTATTGCCAAGCCAGTGCTCTACCATCTAGTCACCTCTCCTTTTATCCCACGAGACTTAATCTTTTTCACTAACCTGCCATGAGGGACTTGGTCAAACGCCTTACTGAAAAAAAATGGTGAACCTGTGGAATTCATTACCACGGGAAGTAGTTGATGCCAAGACATTGAATGCATTCAAGAGGCAACTGGATATAGCACTTGGGGTGAATGAGATCAAAAGTTATGGGGAAGAAGCAGGATTAGGCTTTTGAGTTGGATGATCGGCCATGATCGTGATGAACGGCAGAGCAGGGTAGAAGGGCCGAATGGCCTCCACCATTATCTATGTTTCTATGTAACCTGACTTCACTTCATGTACTGCTAAATATTGACACAGCCTCCCCCACTGAGCTGGTATCGTGCTCCTTTTGGATTAACCAAATGATCGAAATCACCAAATTGGGGCACAAATTAAAAATCAGACCCTTTAAAGAGATACTGCATCGAAGTAGACAAAATCTCAAAGGAAACTTGAAACATCAAAACAACATGTGATTAAAGGAGCTGATAAAACAGCCCAGTCCCCACGGTGCTGTGACCATTGGGTACGGAAGGCCTCAGCCATGCCGGTGGACACTGCACAATCTGGCATTGTGTAAGAGCTGCTCTCTCCTAGAGGAAATCTTCAATTCTTCATTAGCAGCTGTGGCCTCCAGACTGTGGAATCACAGTCCATGATTCGCGGAACGGTGGCAGCAAGTATAAGCACTGAGAGACAAGGACCTAGGACTTGAGAATTCAGTGTATCTGTGTATTGCACAGGATACAAGACAGCTGACTTTAATACAGCCTGGAACAAGGAGCAAGGTGCCACACAATACTACAGAGAATAACATTTAACTTTTATGGTTAAATTATCCACCCTATTATTCCTCTAAAAAAGCTGTTACCTCTGTTGTTCCAAAGAAGAGTCACATTGGATTCAAAATGTTAATTCTATTTCTCTCTTCACTGATGCTGCCAGATCTACTGAGATTTTCCAGCATTTTCTGTTTTTATTTGCTGACCTGCTGAGGTCATTAAAATTCTTTCAGCACTGCAGGAGATCCTTGGTTCCAGGAGATTGCTCCTTACATAATCAAGGACAAATCTTTCAACACAATCCCTGTTGCTGCAAGTGATACCTTTTCCCACAGACTCCAATTATTGTACGTCTCCTTTCCGTGGTGAAATAGCAACATTTCCATTGCAGCCGGAGAGAAATGAGGCATCCTCCTTTAATACCAACCACCCCACGTCAAATTACAAACTTCTATGGTCTACCTTCAATAGCATTTCAATTCTCAGCAGCAGTGTTTGTGAGTTTCCTCCCACAGTCTGAAAGACATGCCAGTTAGGTGCATTGGCCATGCTAAATTCTCCCTTAGTGTACCTGAAAAGGCTCTGGAGTGTGGTGACTACAGGATTTTCACTGTAACTTCATTACAGTGTTAATGTAAACTTACTTATGATACTAATAAATAAACTTAAGACTTAAACTTAACTGTTGTATCCTTTTACTCAACTGTAAAGGATGTTTCCAACTGATTGCTGATTAGTCTCTTCTCTGCAGCTCACAGTTTCTCCTTGGATTGTTTCCTTGATTTGGATAAATCTCTGGTCTGTTTCTCTTCCTCTCTCTTCCTGTTTCCCTTTCGCTCAGTACTTTTTTCTCTCTCTCTCTCTCTCCTCATCTCTGTTTTCTTTTCCATGTTTCTTTATTTAACCATGATATGGAAATGTCGGCATTGGACTGTGGTAAACACAGTAAAAGCCACTAACTTTCAAAGTGCTTGTTGCTCTTTCTTCAGGTCAGTGTACTTTCATCACCTGATGAAGGAACAGTGTTTCAAAAGCTAGTGGCTTTTGCTACCAAATAAACCTGATGGACTTTAACCTGGTGTTGTGAGATTTCTTACCGTGTTTATCGAACCACCAACTTAAGATAATGACCCAGGCGCCCCCTGGTGTGCACATTAATAACTGATTCTCTCCATTAAAAACCCGCGGGCCCAGTCTAGGACATCTGTCTGACTAGTCAGAATCTGGATAAATCCCGCAAGAAAGGCAAAGCATCCGCACAGAATTCCTACACGCTGACTCCGTGTGAAATACCTGGGGAGTTCAAACTTCCGATGCACGATTCCCCAGCTCCCCAGTACCCTCCGAAAAAGTCTCCAACTCAAAGTTAGAGTCAGAGACATTTGACATTTTGGATAATTTCCCAGGATATATTAGACAGAAGAATCCTAATCTAGCTTCTAGGAAACCATAAAACTGATCCCCATTACTGAGACTGATCCCCTGATTTCCCCTTGAGCTCTCATCAACTTCCCTGACCTTCCACTCCAACTTTCATACATTCTCCCTTCCACCTTCTTCTGTCAGGAAAAAGACACAAAAGTCTGAGGTCACGTACCAACTAACTTAAGAACAGCTTCTTCCCTGCTGCCATCAGACTTTTGAATGGATCTACCTTGCACTGAGTTGATCTTTCTCTACACTCTAGCTATGGCTGTAACACTACATTCTGCACTCTCTCCTTTCCTTTTCTACGAACAGTATGCTTTGTATAGTGCACAAGAAACAATACTTTTCACTCTATGCTGATATATGTGATAATAATAAATCAAAATCAAAATCCTCCAGATCCAACTTCACCAACTAACTCCACCCAGACTTCCCCCTGAGGCTCAGCACCTCTGACCCAACACAGCCTGATTATCCGAATCCCCTGAGTCTCAGACACTTGTCTGAACTCACCTGACCCAACCTCACCACACTATCCAGCTCCCACCCTCTCCCCATACCCACTCTCCCCTTCCCCACCTCCCCCTCCCCACCTCCCCCTTCTTCCCACCTCCCTTCCCCCCCCTCCCCTTCCCCACTCTCCCCTTCCCCACCTCCCCTTACCCACCTTCTCCCTTCCCCACTCCCTTACTCACCCTTCCCTTACCCATTTCCCCCTTACCCAAATCCCCCCTTACCCACCCTCCCCCTTACCCTCCCCCTTTACCCACCCCCCTTACCCATCCCCTTATCCACCCTCCCCCTTACACACCCCCCTTACCCACCTTCCCCTTACCAACCCTCCCCCCTTACCCACCCCTCCTTACCCACCTCCCCCCTTACCCACCTATAGATTCACCCATTCACTCAGGCACTCATATACTAAGACACTGAAAAACTGTTTAAATGCCCAGTTTTTAATCTGTTAGTGAAAATGTACTAGAATACAGGATCTCCTGTTGGAAAAAGGAATTGGTGGTGTCTGCACCCCTCTCCACCCCCACTCACCAACACTGCAGTACTGTGAGGAAGCAGTTGGATTGAAGGAGTGCTTGAACATTTCTGGAGAGGATGGGATCAGAAGTCCAGACCGGAAATGCGGAGTGAGTTCAGAGTGGGGCAGAAATCTGATGGTGTTTGGAAGATTCGAACCATTAGTCAACATCTGGCTTGGTAAAAGGAGACACAGAGTAATAGCGGAAGGGTGTTTCTCTAGCTGGAGGTCGGTCACTAGCAGTGTGCCACAGGGCTTGGTACTGGGACCTCTTCTATTTGTAATATATATAAATGACTTGGAAGAGGGAGTAAGTGGAGTGATCAGCAAGTTTGCAGACGATACAAAGATGGCTGGACTTGCGGATAGTGAGGAGCATTGTCAGGCGATGCAGCAGGACATAGATAGGCTGGTAGCTTGGGCAGACAGATGGCAGATGGAATTCAATCCTGATAAATGTGAGGTGATGCATTTTGGGAGAAAGAATGTAGCGGGGAGGTATATGATAAAGGGTAGACCTATTAAGAGTATAGAAACGCAGAGGGACCTGGGGTGCAGGTGAACAAGTCTCTGAAGGTGGCAGAGCAAGTGGAGAAGGTTGTGAAGAAAACATATAGTATGCTTGCCTTTATAGGAAGGGGTATAGAGTATAAGAGCTGGCCTTTAATGTTGCAGTTGTATAAAACGCTGGTTCGACCTCATTTGGAATACTGCGTCCAGTTCTGGTCGCCTTACTACCGGAAGGACAAAGAACAAAGAACAAAGAACAAAACAGCATGGGAAACAGGCCCTTCGGCCCAACGAGCCCGCACTGCTACCTCGATGTTCCTACTTCTACCCGCGATCCCTGTCCATGTTTATAGATCTATGGATTAAAAGCCAAATTTGAGACAATTTAGGGAGAATTTGTTTTGCCAATTAGCCTAAGAGCACATCTTTAGGATGTGGGAGGAAACTGGAGCTCCCGGAGAAAACCCACGCAAGCACAGGGAGAATGCGCAAACTCCCACAGACACAGGCCCAAATCCATGTATCTGCACAGCACAGCGATAGTCACTGAGCTGTCGTGTTGCTCATCAGATGGTCCAGGTCAAGCGTACACTAATGACGTGAAGCAGTAGGGTACTCAAAAAATCCAAGAGCAGCGCTCTCACGACCCATCGCGTGTATGCCCCTCGTTAGACAACAAGGTGGACCAAAGCACCTGTAGGATAAAACAAGTACATCAATATCATCATCTATTTACACACTTCCCAGGGACTCCCAAGGCTCATGATCCCTATTTTAAATCAGTTTTCTATACTCCTCCATTCCCATGTGGGACGTGGGACGTGGAGACTCTGGAGAGAGTGCAGAGGAGGTTTACCAGGATGCTGCCTGGTATGGAAGGTCTGAGTTACGAGGAGAGATAAGGCAAGTTGGGACTGTTTTCCTTAGAAAGACGTAGACTTAGAGGAGATCTAATAGAGGTGTACAAGATTATGAAGGGGGTAGATAGAGTAAACAGGGTTAAGCTTTTTCCTAGGATGGACTCAAATAGCACTAGGGGTTACGGGGTTAGGGTGAGGGGGGTAAGGTATAAATTGGATGCTAGAGGGAGTTTTTTCACACAGAGGGTGGTGGAGGTATGGAATGCACTGCCAAGTACAGTGGTGGAGGCAGGTACTCTGGAGTTATTTAAGAAATACTTAGATGGGTACATGAACAGAATGGGAATGGAGGAGTATAGAAAACTGATTTAAAATAGGGATCATGAGCCTTTGGAGTCCCTGGGAACTGTGTAAATAGATGATGATATTGATGTACTTGTTTTCATCCTACAGGTGCTTTGGTCCACCTTGTTGTCTAACGAGGGGCATACATGCGATGGGTTGTGAGAGGACTGCTCTTGGATCTTTTTCGAGAGTATCCTAGTGCTTCACATTGTTAGTGTACACTTGACCTGGGCCATTTGATGGGCAACGCGAGAGCTCAGTGACTATCGCTACGCTGTGCAGATACATGGATTTGGGCCTGTGTCTGTGGCAGTTTGCGCATTCTCCCCGTGCTTGCGAGGGTTTTCTCCGGGTGCTCCGGTTTCCTCCCACATCCCAAAGATGTGCTCTTAGGCTAATTGGCAAAACAAATTCTCCCTAAATTGTCTCAAATTTGGTTTTTAATCTATAGATCTATAAACATGGACAGAGATCACGGGTAGAGGTGGGAACATCGGGGTGGCGGTGCGGGCTTGTTGGGCCAAAGGGCCTGTTTCCCGTGCTGTTTTGTCCTTTGTTCTTTATCTAGGGTCTGTTTTAGGGTTTTGGAGTCTTTGGAGGGCTTTTCGCACTGATTTTGAGTGGTCACAGCACAGTACACAATAAAAATTGAACTTATAATGAGCTGCGATAATGTATTACTTTATCTTTTTAATTTGCAACATATATCTCATTCACAGGGTGTAAAATCATACAACGGTAACTAATATTTACATATTGCTGAGATGCTTCACCTAATCATTATAAAACAAATTATAATGCCAAGCTTCATAAAGAGATACTATTATTAAGCAACACAGCACGGGAAACAGGCCCTTCGGCCCAACGAGCCCGCGCCGCCGTCATACCAAATACATTATCCTATTTTAATATTCCTATATAATAATATATATATATTATTCCTAATATGGAAAATTTTCACCATAGGGACAATTTGTTACCCAATCAGCCTAAGAGCGAATTTTTGGGTTGTGGGAGGAAACCGGAGTGCCCGGAGAAAACCCACGCAACCACGGGGAGAACGCGCAAACTCCCGCAGACACCGGCCCAATTCCAAGTGTCTGCACAGCCACATCGATAGTCTCTGAGCTGTCATGGTGCCCTTCAGATGGTCCACATAAAGCACTCATTTACGACATGAGGTACCAGGCAACCCATGAATCAACATCCAAGAGCTGTACCCGCACCACCTGCCGAATGCATGCTCAAAGTATGGACCGAATTACCTGTGGAAAAAGCCGTAGTTAAACAGTCCTAATATATCCCTCTATCTGCATACCGCTCATGTGGCTGTCCAAGAGACCCTTAAACAGCCCCAGCGTGCCTGCTCCCACCACCTTACTCGGCAGTGCATTCCACACCCCCACTACCCTTTGTGTGAAAAACTGCCCTCTAATATTCGTCCTATACATAGCCCCCCTCACCCTATGGCCATGACCTCTCGTCCTATCCATTTCTAAAGGTGGAAAAAGTTTACCTCCATTTACTCTATCTATACCCCTTATAATCTTATACACCTCTATGAGATCCCCTCTAAGCCGACGTCTTTCAAGGGAAAACAACCCCAGTCTATCTAATCGTTCCTCATAGGACAGTCCTTCCATACCAGGCAGCATCCTGGTAAACCTCCTCTGCACTCTCTCCAAGGACTCCACATCCTTCCGATAGTACGGAGACCAGAACTGGGCGCAGTATTCCAAGTGAGGCCTAACCAAAGTTGTATACAACTGCAACATCAAACTCCTACTCTTATATTCTATACCCTTTTCTATGAAAGCTAACATACTATACGCCTTCTTTGTCACCTTCTCCACCTGTGAGGACACCTTCAGAGACTTGTGAACCTGCACCCCCAAGTCTCTCTGCGTCTCTATGCTCCGTATAGTTTTACCTTTTATCCTATAATTCTCTTCTACATTTTTCCGGCCAAAATGCATCACCTCGCATTTTTCCGGATTAAATTCCATTTGCCATCTATCTGCCCAATCTACCAACCTGTCTATGTCCTGTTGTATTGCCTGACACTGCTGTTCTGTACCCGCCAATCCAAGCATCTTGGTGTCATCAGCAAATTTGCTGATCTCACCACCTACCCCTACTTCCAAGTCGTTTATGTAGACCACAAATAGAAGAGGACCTAGTACTGAGCCTTGTGGCACTCCACTAGTGACAGGCTTCCAGCCGGAAAAAGAGCCTTCCACTACTACCCTCTGTCTCCTCCTCCCGAGCCAGTTCTCGACCCATCTACATACCCGACCCTGTATCCCATGCGCCTTCACCTTCTCTATCAGTCTACCATGAGGAACCTTGTCAAACGCCTTACTGAAATCCATGTAGACGACATCAACAGCCTGTCCTTCATCAACTGTTTTTGTCACTTCTTCAAAAAATTCCACTAGATTCGTAAGACAAGACTTCCCCTTGACGAAGCCATGCTGCGTATCCCTGATCAGATCGCAGCGCTCCAGATGCTCATACATCCTGTCCCTAAGGATCCTCTCCATTAGCTTACCTATAACTGAAGTCAAGCTCACCGGCCTATAGTTCCCTGGGTGATCCCTCTGACCTTTTTTAAACAACGGTACTACGTTTGCTATCCTCCAGTCCTCTGGGACCTCACCTGTGTCCAAGGAAGAGACAAAGATTTGCGTCAGAGGCCCAGCCAAGTCTTCCCTCAACTCCCTTAGCAGCCTGGGGTAAATGCCATCAGGCCCCGGAGCTTTATATGTCTTTAAGCTGCCTAACAGCCCCAACACCTCTTTCCTCGTAATCCTTATTTCCCTCAACCAATCCTCAACTTTGTCAACATCAGGCACAGACATCTGTCCAGTCTCCTGCGTGAATACCGACGCAAAGTATTCATTCAGGATCTCCCCCATTCCCTCAGGCTCTAAGCATAGATCCCCTCCACTGTCCCTAAGAGGTCCAATCTTGCCTCTAACCATCCTTTTGCTCCTTACATAGGTGTAAAATGCCTTTGGATTTTCCTTAATCCTACCTGCCAGAGCCACCTCGTGGCCCCTTTTTGCCTTTCTAATACCCCTTTTAAGATCCCGTCTACACTCTCTATAAGCTTCCAGCGCTATCTCAGTCCCTAGTTGCCTAGATCTAATGTAAGCCTCTCTCTTTTTCTTGATCAAGTCCTCAATCTCCCTGGTAAGCCAAGGTTCTCTAATCCTACCTTTCCCATCCTTCCTCCTTGCCGGCACATATCTTTCCTGCAGAGAGTTTAGTTTTCCCTTGAAAGACTCCCACATGTACCTCGTCGACCTGCCCTCAAAAAGCTTATCCCAGTCCGTATCTTTAAGATCTTGCCTAATCTAGATACCCATAATCTAGATAATCTAGATACTAGATACCCAAGATCCAGTCAAAGAAGATTATAAGGAATGTCTCAAAGGAGGAAAGCAGAGAGTTAGGGGGGGAATTCCAGAGTTTTGGGACTAAGCAACTGAAGGCATGGCTACCAATGATGGAGTGATCCAGACTGGGGAGCTCCTGAGATCAGAATGACAGAAATGCAGATACGCCCTGGGCAGATTGTGAAGTTAGAGGAAATCACAGAGATGGGGTGGTGAGATCATTAGGGTTTGAAAATAAGAATGAGAATTTTAAAATCAGGCTGTTTCTTTGACAGGAAGTCATTGTTAGTCACTGAGCACAGGGGATGAGACTTGATACAGGTTCACAGCACAGAAGGAGGTTATTTGGCCCATCAAGTCTGTACCAGCTCTTCAACTGAGCAACACATGTAATGCCATTCCCTTATCTTCTTCCTGTAATCCTACATGTTCTTCCTTTTCAGATAACTGTCTAATTCCCTTTTGAATGTCTCAATTGAATCTGCCTCCACCACAGGTACTGCATTCCAGACTCCAAACACTCGCTGTCTTATTACGAGAGCGGGTCAGAGGCTGGGAATTTTGTATATTGCTGATCTACTATTTTAATACTCCAAGGTAGGATTTGGGCTGGCCTGCCCCAGTCTCTGTAACTCTGATGAAAATTGTTGTAAATTTGAAAAAAGGCCATTTCTCACTGATTTGTCGATGTCAGAACAGGATATCAGGTAAATCGCAGCAAAAATCCTGATCATTTACCCTGGACAGTAAGGATTTAAGGTCACTTTTTGTAAACACTTTTTTTAAAGTTGATTGAAATTTATTTCTCCTGGATTATATGTCCCAATTTATTTCCCAATGGAGAAGGGATACATGAAACATATGTTTATAATATGCATGTTACATATGTTCTTCAGTATTTGATTGATGCTAATACACAAATCCTAACATATATGTGACTGGGACGTAGCTCATAAGAATCGAAAAGAATTCAGACCGCATTATTGCTGAAAAATATACAACACAACTATCCAGTTAATAAACATAATGAACTGGTAAATTGCTGCTCAGGAATACAATATGTATGTCATTATTACTTGTGTGAACATCAATTGCCACTGATTAAATTTCAAACTTACGCACATTGCTACCCATGACTAAAATGCACTCATGCATGTCTATGACTGCACATGGTCATAAAACACACATAAGAATATTCCCTACAGTTGTATAAACTGAAATGCCTTTCTTATATTAAAAAAAGTTGATTTGATTTGATTCATCAATATATTTCTGATTTAATATTCCGGCGTGTTCACAGAGTATGGCATTGATGTCAGGATGGAGGCACAGAGCTGTTCTGTTCCAGACTAAGTGAAGTGCCATGTGAGCCTCAGAGTGCTGTGTGTGTCATGGCAGCGTGCACAGGTTGCTATCAGCAGGACACTTCCATTGAAGTGCAGGCACGTGGGTTCACAGCTCTCGAGCCTCATGCCTTGTTTGTATGATTCATCCATTTCGGGCAGTCAGGCGCTTGTGTGCCTGTTGTGCACAAATCTCTTGAACTGCTAGTCCACAGATCTCCAAAAGTTGTGCCGACAGATACATCATCACCTGGACTAAAAATGTTTAGTCTATTGTATTCACACTGCCTCTTGTCCTGCTTGTTATATAAAAAGATGTGTGCATTCAAAGCTACTGGTTTCCCTTGCCACTATTCATGTCCTGAATTACAGCAGTGAACGACTGGTGGGGGTCCTCGGTGATTTTGAGGAATTAATCATTTTTGAGGTGAGGTGTTCACAGAAAAGATATTGACCCATAATTTTCCATTACAATAGTTGTGTGGATGATGATACCTGCAGTTACCCAAGAGGAAATGTTACACCGGCATCAAGTGATGCACTGTTAAATGTGGAATCTGTAATTTGTTTTTGCAAGTGCACAAATAAAATGCATCTCACTTTTGAAATGCATTGAGTGGCTTGAAGGTGCTGTACTTGTAGATAGAAACTAAACCAACCACAGAAAGTGGAGCCTTTTTCATTTTCTTCTAACCACCCTTTTAACAAATTAATAAATGTTAATTACCACCAAACACTGTATGTGGCACTGAAAAATTAAGTATTCTATGTGTGGAATCTAATTCCTTTTGGTTTCTAATCATTATAGAGCCAGAGAATCCCTACAGTGCAGAAGGAGGCCAATTGGCCCATCAAGTCTGCATGAGCTCTCTAAAGAGCATCTTACTCAGCTCCACCACCCCCCCACACTCCCACCCCCCATCTCCATAACCTCATGCATTGGCGATGAGCGACCTTAATGTGATAGAATTTTTCATGAAAATGGAGGGTGATGGTGTTGATTCTGAGACTAGGGTCTTGAATCTTAAGAAAGGAAATGGCAATGAAATAAGGTTTGAGTTGGTTATGATAGATTAGGAAATGTTACTTAAAGGAGTGACGGTGGATAGGTAACGGCAAACATCCAAGGAGCACATTGGTGAACTCTAACTATTGTTTATTCCTGTCTGGCACTAAAATAAAATTGGAAAGATGTCAAATCATGACTTACAAGGGAAATTGTACAGTGCTAATATTAGATCCAAGGAGGAGAAATACAAATTGTCCAAGGGAAAAGCAGACCTGAGAATTGGGAGCAGTTTAGATTTCAGCAAAGGAAATCAGAGAGTTTGATGAAGAAGGAGAAAACAAAGTACGAGAGTAAATTTGCAAGAAACACAACAACTGACTACAAAAGTTTCTATAGGTATATGAAAAGGATTGGTGAAAACAAATGTAGGTTCATTATTCAGAAATAGGGGAATTTATAGCTGTGTACAAAAAATGGTTAACTAAATACATATTCAGGTTCTGTCATCACAAAGAAGGACACAAATACCATACCAGGAATATTGGGGAATAGAAGGTTTAGTGCAAGGGAGGAACTAAAGGAGAAGTGGTGTTGGGGAAATTGATGAAATCAATTTCTGATAAAACTCAGTAATCCCTGAGTAAGGCTGATAAATCTCCAGGGCCTGAGAATCTACATCCCAGAATACTTAAGGAATTGGCCCTTGAAATAACGGATGTGTTGGTGCTCATCTTCCAAGATTCTATAGACTCTGGAAAGACTCCCATAGATTGGAAGTTAGCTCATATAACCCTACTATTTAAAACGGGAGGTAGAGAGAATACAGGGAATTTTAGACCAGTCAGACTAACATTCGATAATGGGAAAAATGCTAAAGTCCATTGTAAAAGATTTAACAGCAGAGTACTTAGTAAACAGTAACAGAATCAGACAGAGTCTGCATGGATTTACAAAAGGAAAATCATGCCTCGACAAATCAACTAAAGTTCTTTGACAATTTAATTAGTAGAGTTGATGAGGGGAGCCAGTGGATGCTGTTTATTCAGACTTTTAGAAGGCTTTTGACAAAGTTTCACTAAGAGGTTAGCATGAAAAATTAAGGTGCATAGGTTTGGGGGTAGAGTATTGACATGGATAGATAACTGGTTAGCTGAGAAGAAACAAAGAATAAATAAGTCTTTTTCCAAATGGAAGGCAGTGATCAGTGGGGTACAACAAGGATCAGTGTTAGGACCCCAGCTATTCACAACGTATATAATTTAGATAAGGAAAGTAAATTTAATATCTCCAGATTTGTAGGTGACACAAAGTTGGATGGGAGGGGAGTTGTGAGGAGGATGTAGAGATGCTGCAGTGTAATGTGGAGCAGTTGAATGATGGCGCAAATACATAGCAAATGTAGTATAATGTTTATAAACACGAGGTTATTCACTGTAGCAAAACAGGAAAGAAGACTATTATTGAATGGTTGTAGATAGACTGAGGGAAACAAGACCTAGGTATCCTTTAAGGCAGTCACTGAAGGTAAGCATGCAGATGTAACAGGTGGTGAAAAAGGCAAATGGCATGTTGGCCTCCATAGCGAGAGGATTTGAGTACAGGACTGAGAATGTCTAAATGCAATCACACAGGGCCTTGATGAGGCCACAAGTGAAGTACTGGGTGCAGTTTAGGTGTCCTTATCTGAGGAAATATGTTCTTGCTATAGAGAGAGCACAGCGAAGGTTTACCAGGCTGGTTCCTGGGATGGCAGGACTGACCTATGAGGAGAGATTGAGTTGGTTAGGATTACATTCACTGGAGTTTAGAATAATGATGGAGGATCTCATAGAAAGTTATAAAATTCTAACGGGATTTGACAGGGTAAATTCAGAAGAAATACAAAGAACAAAGAGCAACACAGCATGGGAAACAGGCCCTTCGGCCCAACGAGCTCGCGCCGCCGTCCTAACGTCTTAATGACATATCCATGACAATGTCCCCAATGATAGGGAATTCTGAACTGGGGTCATAGTCTGAGGATACAAGATAAACCTTTTAGGACAGGGATAAGGAGAGGTTTCTTCACCAGAGAGTGATGAGTCTGTGGAATTCTCTAGCACAGTTGAGGCCAAAACATTGTATGTTTTCAAGAAGGGATTTGATATACTTCTTGAGGCTAAAGGGATCAATGGATATAGGGGAAAGCCGGAACAGATAACTGAGTTGGAGATGAACCAGGATGATACTGATTGGTGGAGCAGGCTCAAAAGGCCAAATGGCTTTCTTCTGTTCCTATTTTCTCTGCTTCTGAGGTGGCAATTAATCTGAATGGTGGGAGGTCCAAGTATGCTATACTTGCCAAACAAGTCCCAAGTTATCCATTGATTCTATCCCAAAAGTATTATTTCTGGACAAATCTGATTTGCATTGGAACAAACAAATGCAATCACTTCTGCTGTCACTCTAAGAAAACTGTTTTACTTCCTGAAATATTATTTCCTCAGGTTAATTTCATAGTTCCCCCACTCCTGGTGTAGGAGGTGTCCTCAGGCTTGACTATTCTGGACATGGTGACACAGTTTGTTATTATCTACATTATTTAACCGTTATCTAGTTCTATAAAACAGCAACCATATTATCTCTCATCTTCAATTTTCTAGGAAGAACATGCCCAATTTGAATAGTGCTGAAAAGAGAGCAATGTTGTTGAAGATTTTTATTATGCACTCATCAGATCAAACACAAGAATGCCAAATTTTAAATGACCACAACAATTTACATTCCAAGAGAAAAGGATTCTGAGTGGTTGGCAAGTCAATTCTGATTGGCCAAGGTGTTGCCACGGGGAATAATGGGCTCCCCAATCTCCCAGAGATGTCAAAGAAAGCACAAGACTTGAACATATTCTAATTGTTTGTCCCTGTGTATGAATGTCTGATGCCTCTGGCAAATATAAATGAGATCCATTACAAGCTCCACTGATTATCCCAAAGCCCAGTTTATTTAATTGCTCATCAGAATAAAATCTCTCCATCTTCTCAATCATCCTGCTTGCACCATTCTGTTTCCTTTTTGTGCTGTGGCAACCAGCACTGTGCTCAATATTTACAGTGATTCACAATCTCATTACTTTGGCTAACGACTGAGTTTTTAATACATCTTAAATGATTTATTTTACTCATTGTCACTGGGCATTGCCACAACAGCTTCAATATACCATTGATCAGGACTCCTGGTTCCCTTTGCTTTTTTTACCCAGTTGAGCAATAGTCCCTTCCTGGAAGTTTTTGCCTTGTGGAAAGTACTTCTCTGCACTGAATTTCTTGTGCCGATTATCTGTCTGATTTAATCATAAACCCAAATCCTTCTCTTTGTTTGGATATTTTCTCTCCTTTTAAAACAAAATCCTTGAAAGAAGTTGTAAGTTGTTGAAAGCTATGAAAGTTAATGTTCTAACATTCCTGCATGGGGAGGGCAGGCTTTACCATTGCAAACCAAGACCAACAGCACAGAGGTGGGAGCAGCTGTAGAGGGACCCCAGCTTCCACTTCAACTTAATTTGACATTTTTCTTCAGAAAGGTCAGAATTTCTGTAAAACACTGCTGCAGCTCAGAGCATCAACATTTGGTGATGAACCTGTACAACCTTCCCTCTTTCATATAGGCCAAAGCAAATTTACCCTGCTTGGCAATGAATGGCAGTCTCTCCACAGGAGAGCAATCTGCCTGTTTGGAAGGAGGTGGCAGTTGAATAAGCAAATGTCACCCACTGAGGGGGTGTTCCGTCTGAGAAAATCTGCCAAGATATCATCACCCAGCAGCGTATGGAGCCACAGTTGCGCTTCCCCTCAATCTTGAATGAGACTGCGTTCAAAGCACTCAGCCGTTCAGCTCTTTCATATCATTGCAGCCTGGCAACAATTACAGTTCTCTCCCTTTTCCAAATACTATCTCTCTACCTTTCACAACCAGTGTTCCTGCTTCGACCCATCTATTCTCCCAATCTCTAAGTTCCCTTTTTCTTTCTAAAGCTCTAATGTTTCTTGCCCATCTCTCCTGTCTGAATCCTTTACAAATAGCATATGCTATGGTTAACCATAGCATTCTCCACCAACCTCGCTCCTTTACTGGGGTCCGTATGACTTACCTTGCGTAGTTCCAATCTGGCCTGTCAAATTCACCCAACACACTCCCAGCAGTGAATTCACTTGCAGTCCACATGCCACCATTTTTGGAATTCCTGAAGGATCTATCTTTGTTTCTGATCTTTCTCTTCCTTGCTTACATAGCTCCTAACTGTAATGTATCAAGTTTTTCTCTACACAGAGGCAATAGCATTGTGGTGTTATCATTGAACTATTAATCCAAAGACATAGAACATAGAACATAGAACAATACAGCACAGAACAGGCCCTTCGGCCTTCGATGTTGTGCCGACCAAAAATAAAAAGCAATGCCCCTCCTAACTAACCCATTCCCTTCTCTTCCATATACTTATCAACTAACCTCTTAAACGCCACCAAACTTGGCGCATCTACAACGCTGCAGGCAGGGCATTCCACTCCCAACACCTTTGGTAAAGAACCTCCTCTGATATCCGTCCTATAACTATACCCCTTAATTTAAAGTGTGCCCCTGTGCTAGCTTTTTCCATCCTAGGAAAAAGCTATCACTGTCCACCCTATCAAACCTCTAATCATCTTATATGTTTCAATAAGTCCCCTTAGCCGCCTCTTTCTAACAAAACAACCTCAAATCCTCACCTCTCTTCATAGACCTGCCTCCATACAGGCAACATCCTGTAAACCTCCTCTGTACCCTCTCCAATGCCTCCACATCTTTCTTATAATGTGGCGACCAAACTGCACACAATACTCCAAGTGCGGCCGCACTAGAGTTTTGTACAGCTGCAACATGATGCTGCGGCTCCTAAATTCAATCCCAGGATTGGATTCAAGACCCAGGATAATACTTTGGTTTCAAATCTCACCATGGCAGGTGGTGACATTTGAATTCAATGAAAGAATCTGGGAGTAATAGAAATCATCATAGATCCCTACAATGCAGAAAGAGGCCATTTGGCCCATGCAAGTCTGCACCGGCCACAATCCCACCCATTCCTTACCACCATATCCCTACATATTTACCGCTAATCCCTCTAACATACATATCACAGGCCATTAAGGAGCAATTTTAGCATGGCCAATCAACCTACCCCGCACACCTTTGGATTGTGAGAGGAAATCTGAGCACCCGGAGGAAACCCTCACAGACATGAGGAGAATGTGCAAACTCCACACAGATAGTCATCCAAGCCAGGAATCGAATCGGGTACCTGGAGCTGTGAAGCAGCAGTTCTATTCCTACAAGGGTCTCTCTCTCCCTCTCAACAGCCTTTAGTTCCAAGCACACTGCATGCTTGCTGGATGTCAGTCCTGCCCACATAAAGCATGCTGTGTTTATCAACACTGAATGTTAATAGCTGAATGAAATCATTGTTACTTGTTAAGGAGGGTAGTGGCACAATACTATTGTCATTGGGCTAATATTCCAGAGAGCCAGGGTAACGCTCTGAAAACCTGTGTTTGAATCCCACCACAGCTGATAGTGAAATTTGAATTCAGTAAAAACCTGAAATTACTGGTCAAATAATGGCCATGAAACTATTGTCGATTGTTATAAAAAAAACCCATCTGGTTCACTAATGTCCTTTAGGGAAGAGAATCTCATATCCTTACCTGGTCCGGCCTACATGTGACTCCGGGCCCACAGCAATGTAGCTGACTCTTAAATACCCTCTGAAATGGCTTAACAAGCTCTCAGTTCAAGGACTATTAAAGATGGGCAACAAATGCCGGCCCAGCCAGCGATGCCCACGTCCGATGAATAAAAACAAAGTTCCTTGGTCATTTCATCCTTTTTGTAGTGTTAGATTGCCTTATCGGGCCTTGTAGTAAATGAGTCAAAATTTCCTCCTTGGGTCATCAGGAAGGCCATATCTTTGTCACTAGCTATGAACTTGCTCCATTGCCATGTATTAAGTCCTCTTTCCTAGACACCTCAAGCTATTTAGTTCAAGACACAAATTCTTCCATTGTGTTCCTTGTTGTTCTTCTACCTTCCACCCTCAGTAAGTATCTTTTCCAAGATTCAGCTGCTCATATTTAGTCTATACCTTCACACCTCTAACACTTGTGACTTTCACTAACTCCTTGGTCAACGATTTATTTAAAAAATCATTTCAAGGCCTTTCTTCATCCTATTTTTGCAACATTCTCCAGCCTTCTAATGCCGTCCTACACCTTCATCACCCCCTCTCTATAATCACCATTCAGCCACCTGGACCTTATCCTCTGGAATTTTTATACCATATATTATTATTTCTCCATTTAGCTCTCTGCTTTAAAAATCTTTCTAAGGCCCAAATTATCAATCAATCTCTTGCACATCTACTCCTCACTGTTCAGCCACCACTCTGCTGCTTTACTCTCCTTAACAAGTTCATTTTTTAACTCTTTCGCATGATGTGGATGTCACTGGCTAAGCCAGTATTTATTGCTGCCATTCCTATTATAATGTTTTGATAACAGCCACGATGTGGAAATGCCTGCACTGGACTGGGGTGGGCACAGTAAGAAGTCTCACTACATCAGATTAAAGTCCAGCAGGTTTATTTGGAATCACGAGCTTTGGGAGCCCTGCTTCTTCCTCAGACAAGTCACTCACCTGATGGAGCAGTGCTCCGGAAGCACATGATTCCAAATAAAGATGTTGGACTTTAATTTGATAACAGCAGCACATGCCCAGTGAAAGAAAGCATTGACTACACAAATTCTTTATCCAAATTTATCAATTTGGACATGGCCCTGGACTGACTGTTCAGTTCTACAACACACAGCAATCACTTTCATGCCTCACATTGCTTATTGAGGATTTAACACAAGGTCTTTGCAGTCGGATTGTCCTGAGGAGCATTAAATTTGATATCGAGATGATCATACGTAACAACTATTTCTGAGTCTGGCCTTAATATCAAAGTATTTAGGAGGTGAGATCCACTACTACCTCAGAGCTTGAGCAGGATTTATTTCTTTCTGCACAGACTGTCACAGTCCTTTACCTCTTCTACCCTTTCTGCCTTGACAGATTTCCATCATCCTGACACTCCCTCTGGAAGGGGTGCTAGGCCTCAAGAAGCTACAAATACAGCGCTCACCGTTGATAATGGATTCATTATTATCAATGCAGTTTGTCCAATGTATATGTTGATTAAAAGAATACATTGGCTGCTGAAAAGAGAGGCATGTTGCTGAATCTTTTCATCTTGCATTGATCAGGATAAATGCAAGAATGCCAAATTTCAAACAATCACAGCAATTTATGCTGCAGGAGAAAAGAGTGCTGATCAGTTGCTATGTTGACTTTGGTTGTGGCATTGCCATATAGAGAGCAACAGGGGGCTACCGGTTTCTTGAACCTCCGGGTAGTTCAACAAAGGCTCAAGGCTTGAAAAATATCCTCTATTTTTTGCAGAGAACGGGTCCCTGTATACTAATAAATGTCACTTCTAGCAAGAGTACATGAACAATGGTACAAGCTCAACACAATATCTTCAAATGGTTGTTGATGTAGCTATCAACAGACTAACGATTGTTCAGCAAGTGCTGCCCCATTGCGGAATCACTTGTGTTTGTCCTGTTGAGTACAAGACAAAAAGCTCCAGCAACATCTTTATCTTTCCAGTGCTATTCAAGAGTGTTTTTTTAAATGCATTTCCTAAATAATTGTTTTGCTATTGATTAATATTTTGATAACAGTTTCATAACTTGGGAGGTCCATTTAATTTATTTCCGTGAGTGCATTACGTGTAATATCTTGGAGTTTGCATGCAGCACACTGCCAGATAACATGACTTCACACCATCCCCAGCTTCCTGTAACTTAGCATCCATAATGATGAGCAGCTCAAAAACTGGCAAGCAGGGTTCGCAGCAGCCATAAGCCCCCTAGACTCCCACTGGGAGGATAGATGCAATGGAGGTACCTGATCCAAAAATGACAGACACTTCACTGAAGTACCCTAGGCTGATTAATTTAATCCTGCTCATTTCCCTGACTCAGGCCTCAATAGAGATTTACAACACATTCTCAGCATGAGTGCTGCCATTGTGGGAGGTTGGAAGAACAGACATATAACTCTGTGATGGTCTAGTGATACTATCTAGTGCTATTAATCCAGAAACTCAGTTAACATTCTGGGACCGGGGTTCGAATCCCGCCACGGCAGATGGTGGAATTTGAATTCAGTAAAAAAAATCTGGAGTTACAAATTGGCTGGTGACCATGAAACCATTGTCGATTGTTGGAAAGCACATCTAGTTCACTAATGTCCTTTAGGGAAGGAAATTTGTCGTCCTTACACAGTCTGGCCTGCATATGACTCCAAAGCCACAGAAAGTGGTTGACTCTCAAGTGCCCTCGGGCAACTAGGGATGGGCAATAAATGCTGGTCAGCCAGCAAAGCCCATGTCCCACAAATGAATAGAAAATCCTCTGCCCTGAAGAGGAGTGATCAAGGCTGCAAACCTCAGGTTCAAGGATTCAGTATAAAACTGAAATGGATTCTCATGGACCCAGTGGTTCTTTCCATAGATAAAGATATGCATATGTCCTGACACATGCAGGCAAATTACATCCTGAATATGCTTTCAGGTTTTATTTTGCTGAAGAATGTGTTCTTTGTGGTGTTACGTAATACTGGGGCCATTCTTTGTCCACGTGTCTTGGAGGCATGACTAATGAGAGGTGTGGAGGAGTTGAAATTTTCTTTAACATTTTAGTGTTGTGAACTGCAATGCGGGTGTTGCTTTCAACCTTGAAAGATAGGTGGATGCTTCTTACAGAAACGCAATGTTCAAGGGAGTGAATCTTGCTGCAAACTGTACAAATAAATTCTGCTAAAAGGGCCAATGATAAGTCAGCCCAGAGTAAGATTATGTCACATAGATCAGCTTAAATAAATGTCACTGTCCCCAATTGACATCTAGGATGTATGTAGCTTCGGGAGACCGGAGTGATGGTAAATAATTCACACACTCCTTCTCTACAAATAATGAGAACATTTAAATCAAAGCCCATAACTCCAAGTTCACACTGTCAGCACATGTTTGAGAATTGTACTCCATCCCTTTTAAAGATTGAAAATACAAGTAGGGATTTTGTGGGCTTTCTCCAGCAAAATCAAAAATTCCTGCCCAAGGTTAATAAACAGTGCATTGTCATTCCTTGCCTGCTCCAATTCTGAGCAGTAGAACTCCAGTGACAGGGTCAAAATACATTCTTTTCTACTTAACATTTGAAGATGGGATACACATCCTGCATTAATTTTTATTTAAAGCAGCCTTTTTTGTTTCTTATTGTAATATATTTAAGCAGTTGCATAACTGCTTTAAGATTTGATAGTGATTTCATTGGGGTATTTCACAGGTTCCTGTTTTAGTTTAATTTTCTACTCTGTATAGAAAACAGCTCCTACAATAAACCTGTTGTTGTTATTTTGAATTTACGTGTGCAAACTACATCCCATTTTTTATTAGAACCCATAACCCCGCACATAATTAAAACATGAGAATTATCTTGCTAATGTTTGACCACGAGAAACTACAGAGGTTGTGAAAGCAGCCCAATCAATCACACAAACTAATCTCCTATCCATTGACTCCATTTACACTTTTCACTGTCTCAGAAAATCAGCCAGTATAATTAAGAGCTCCACGCATCCGGATATACTCTGTTCTGCCTTCTTTCATCAAGAAAAAAGATACAAGTGTTTGAGACCACGTAATAACCACCTCAAGAACAGCTTCTTCCTTGCTGCCATCAGACTTTTGAATGGACTTTGCAGATATTAAGTTGATCTTTTTCTGTGCCCTAGCTATGACTGTAACACTATGTTCTGCACTCTCTCCCTTCCTTTTCCCCTATGGACTCTATGAATGATATATTTGTCTGTTTGGTGCACAAGAAACAATCCTTTGCACTGTATATCAAGATATGTGACAATAAATCAAATCAAATATGTTTGAGCCCATTACATACAATTCTCTGTTGCCGTATGACATCCCATCAAGATCGATGATGGTAAAAACACTTGTGACATGAGAAAGAATCTCCATGAACATCTGAATCATCATTGTTTAACATGTTCAAGCTGGAAATCATTTCATTGCCTTTGCCGATTCCTCTCACCACTGAAGAATCTGATCTGGGATCAGCATGGGGATCCAAGCACTGGCAGTTCTTATTGCCATTGTTGATGCTCGGGGGAACTGACACTCTGATCTTCGTTTTCCTAAGGGAAAGTGTTTGCAATGCCAGTGTTTGTAAGGCTTTTTGTTTGGGTGTCCTTATATAGTTTGTACTAACCACTTTAGTGTGGCTTGCCCTGAGACAGTTCCTTGCGGATATTCTGCTTGAGGATTCTATAATCATCCGAGTAATAGGATTGGTCTGTCCCTCACATTGGAATTATTGGAGTGTCATAAACCATGGCTGAGCCTAGCAGATGAGTGTAAGAGACAATACTGAGATGCTTGGAAATGGGGAAGGAAATAGCATGCTGAAGAAGATTAGACAGGGACTTTCAGAGTAGGAGGTCAGGATCCGTAAATTCTGCTAGCAGCTCAGGAAATCAAGGACAGAGAAATGCCCAGGAGCCCATATGGGAAGATAAGGTATGTTCAGAGATGTGCAGTTGCAGGAAATTGTCAAGGTATTTAAGGGAAAGCCATGAAATGGGCTAAGAATAGGGACAATAATTCAGAATTTGATAGATTTGGAGAGAGGGATCTCATACTAGGACAAGGATGATGGTAAATGTGGCACAGTTTATGTGAGGTTGCAGTCAGTATTGTTTTGATAAAGTTGAAAACTGTCTATCAGGGAGAGCATTTTAAAGCAACAGAAACACAGGTAAGTATTTCAATGCAGGAGTGAGTGATGGAGAGTTAGATATTGGGAGCAAGTGTGCAAAATTTAAGGTACAAAGAACAAAGAACAATGAACAAAACAGCACAGGAAACAGGCCCTTCGGCCCAACGAGCCTGTGCTGCTGCCTCGATGTTCCCACTTCTACCCATGATCCCTGAAATTCCTGTCTATGTTTGTAGATCATCGTATTAGAATGAAATTTGAGACAATTTAGGGAGAATTTTTTCTGCCAATTAGCCTAAGAGCACATCTTTGGGATGTGGGAGGAAACTGGAGCACCCGGAGAAAACCCACGCAAACACGGGGAGAATGCGCAAACTCCCACAGACACAGGCCCAAATCCATGTATCTGCACAGCACAGCAATAGTCATTGAGCTGTCATGTTGCCCATCAAATGGTCCAGGTCAAGCATACACTAACGACATGAAGCACTAGGATACGCTTGAAAAAAATCCAAGAGCAGCCCTCTCACAACCCATCGCGTGTATGCCCCTTGTTAGACAATCAAATACTATGAAAGGAAGAAAGATCTATATTTATGTGGCATCTTTCCCAACTGCTGGAATCTCCGAAACACATTACAGCCAAGAAGTATTTTTGAAAGCGATTCAATGTTGCAATCTAGGAAACATGTATTGTGGCATGGAAAACAGTAAGTGCCAGGCTTCCCAAATCCCCAAGGAAAACTTGAATCAGCTGCCAGAACAATATTGCAACTTGCGTATTATGAGGAGGTTTACTGAAGTCAGGATAAGTAACAATTGTGATGATTCTGATTTAAAGTTAAACTTTTATTCAAATAAAGAAAAAAGAAAATAAAAATGAAGATGCAAGAACATTTTTACACAGTTATCAGTTTAAAATTTTCTAAAAGATTTTAGCTTAAATAATCTTAGAGTTAAACTCTCCTTTTCATGGCAATAGCCCTCATACATTTTAAATTAACCACAAATGTCAGTATCATTGCCACATAATGCAAGCTGCTTTTAGTGGAAATCTTACATAATATCTCTTCTCTGAGGAAGACAGTGGTGTTCACTGGTCTGACTTCAATACAGACTGCTTTGTACAACATCCCACAACCACAATAGCTTTCAGTCTCATTTTAAATATGCTTTTTCCCCTTTGACTTTCCACTCTATTATTTCTATGATCCTTTAGAAGTTCCATTGCCCAGAAAAAATCAATAAAAAATTACTTTATGACTACTATATTTAGAAAGTAAATCTACTATTTTGCCTCATTCTTTTACAACCTCCCAATTGTATATGTTCCTTTTTGAAATACAATAGTTAGTTTCAAGTCAATTCCCTCATCTTCTTAATGCAAATTTCCATTCATGCTGCTTTCCTGACATTCCATCTTATCTTGTTCATTTCCACTAGTTTCCTTCATCCTTTCCTTAATTGATATTTTGAGCTTTGAAGTCTACTATCTCTAATTCAGTTTAACTATTAACACACATAGTCATCCAAACAAGCTTGTTTCCCAATGCCAAGTAAAGTGGTGGAGGCAGGTACTCTGGAGTTATTTAAGAAATACTTAGATGGGCACATGAACAGAATGGGAATGGAGGGGTATAGAAAACTGATTTAAAATAGGGATCATGAGCCTTGGGAGTCCCTGGGAAGTGTGTAAATAGATGATGATATTGATGTACTTGTTTTTATCCTACAGGTGCTTTAGTCCACCTTGTTGTCTAACACGCGATGGGTCGTGAGAGGGCTGCTCTTGGATTTTTTTTCAAGACTATCCTAGTGCTTCACGTCGTTAGTGTACGCTTGACCTGGACCATTTGATGGGCAACACGACAGCTCAGTGACTATCGCTGTGCTGTGCAGATACATGGATTTGGGCCTGTGTCTGTGGGAGTTTGCGCATTCTCCCTGTGCTTGCGTGGGTTTTCTCCAGGAGCTCCGGTTTCCTCCCACATCCCAAAGATGTGCTCTTAGGTTAATTGGCAAAACAAATTCTCCCTAAATTGTCTCAAATTTGGTCTTTAATCCATAGATCTATAAACATAGACAGGGATCACGGGTAGAGGTGGGAACATTGGGGTTCCTGTGTTGTTTTCTTCTTTGTTCTTTGTATGACAATGTGACAATGATATTGCAAAAAAAATTAGGAGTTCCATTTTCTTCACACACGGCAGCTAATCTAGTGCAAAGAGGACCTAAGAAACTGCTTTTTGTAAACCTAGAAGAAAGGAACAGGAGGAAGCCATTCGGCCCTTCAAACCTACTCCATCATTCATAGAGGCTGATCGTGCAATTCATTGGCCTAATCCTGCTTTCTCCCCATAATCTTTGGTCCCATTCTCCCCAAAAGCTATATCTAGTTGTCTCTTGAATACATTCAATGTTTTGGCATCAACTACTTCCTGTGGTTTTGAATTCCATAGGTTCACCACACTTTGAGTGAAGAAATATCTTCTCATCTCCGTCCTAAATGATCTACCCCAAATCCTCAGATGGTGACTGATGGTTCTGGACTCCCCCACCATCAGGAATATCCTCCCTGCATCAACATGAAGTTGACTAAGGGATAATAGTGGCTCAGAAACTGGGGATAACTCCCCTTCTCTTCAAAATCGTACCAAAGGATCTTGAAATGTAGCTGGGCGAAGGCTGCGGTAAAGTGTAGAAACAAGATACATTATGACAAGAGAGATATGGACATGAAAGAACTGCAAAATCAATACTTACCTTTCATCTTAATTGAAGAAGGATGTGACATGATTATGCAATCGTGTGTAGGTGGACTCACAGATCCATTCAGGCATCTGACCCAGCCACAGTGAAGTGAGGAAGGTGTATGACTTGCAGGGGAGTTTTGAGGTGGTGCTGTTCCTAAGCACCTGCTGTCCTTGTTCTCAGTGCTAGAAGCTGCAGGTGCTGTTTGCGGATATGTTTGTTTATGTGCTTGGGTTGCTATGACATGATTATTATTGCAGTGGGACATCAGTTTCAGATTGAATTGTTAATATTGTGTGCCCTTTTAGTTAACAGCAAATTGTTGCTTCTCTAAAGTTATTTGCAAAATGTCTTCCTGAGACATAATGGGACATTATGCATTCGAGATTCCATTAATTTACATTGGAAATTCTCACTGTGTTTCTGGTGTATGATATGTTTGGATCTCTATGTCCTCCCACATTGACAGTGATTCACTCCAATGTTCCAGTTACATTGCACCTTCAGTGCATTACAGTCTTCCACATTATACAAAAGAGCAAGAATCCAACAGCCCCTAACCTCTAAGCTCCTAACTGGGGAATACTCCAAAGAAGTGTTGCAGAATGCTGCCTCATTCCATGCCACCCTCTCCAGGAAACACATGGCAATTTATGGGAAGTTCAAACTTCCAATCAGCAACTGTCCTGTACTGGAATCATCTAAAAATGTGCTTTCAATCACAAACTTTGGATGATTTCCACAGTAATTACCCTGAAAAATTAAAACCACTTCTAACTTCTAGTTAACTGACCTCACCCTCTTCCAACTCCCCAGAGCACTGCCAACTATTCCTCAAACTCCCATAGGAATCCCTATACGTCACCAACCCAGTATGGGATTCCTACACCCCTACCCCGCACAGGAAACCTGATTATCTCTGACCCCCTCCCCACCTTCCCCAAACTAGGCGCCAGACATACCACAGGATGCACATACAACCCCCGACCTGCACAGAACCCTTCGATGACAACCCCAGATTGCAGCCCACCCAATGCCACCCCCTGACTCTACCATCAGACTTCACACCCCCTCCATCTTTCCATGTACAACCCCCCCCAAAACCACCCATTCTGTATCTCTCGATGACTACCCCCATCTGCACCCCTGCTGATTGTATCCCCCGACTGTACACTTCCAACAACAAACCTCCAGATTATCAACTGTACCCCTCTTGACTAAACCCCTGGCCGCAGCTTCCAGACTGTATTCCAGACTGCACCCCTAAAATTACTCACCCCCTCGTTGACACCCCTGGCTGAACCACTGTATAAAAACAGTGGCTACCACAGCAGATCAAAAACTAACAATCCTGTGATGAGTAATTCACCTCCTGACTCCCCCAAAGCTTGTCACCATCTACAAGTCAGGAGCGTGATGGAATACTCCCCACTTCCCTGGATGGGTGCAGCTCCAACAACATTCAAGAACCTTTATCCAGGACAAGGCAGCTCACTTGATTGGCATCCTATCCATAAACATTCATCACCAGCAGCGTACAGTAGCAGCAGTGCGTACCATCTACAAGATACATTGCAGGAACTCACCAAGGCTCCTTAGACAGCCCCTATGACCATTTCTATCTAGAAGGTCAAGGGCAGCAAACACCTGAGAACACTTCCACCTGTAAGTTCCCCTTCAAGCCACTCACCATCCTGATTTGTAAATATATCTCCGTTCCATCACAGTCACTGGGTCAAAATCCTGGAATTCCCTCTCTAACAGCACTGTTGGTGTACCTACATCACAGGGAGTGCAGCCACTTTTTGAAGAACAACTAAGGATGGGAAGTGACAGCTGGTCAAACCAGCAAAGCCCACAGCCCATAAATGAATTTGAAAAAGACAAAGAGACGTTGATACAATGTCTTTTTCCAGATGTTTCCTCTATTGTTGATGCAGTAGTTTCTCACTTGCTACTGAGTTCTTAATAGTGTAATCGTTGTAAATGTTTATTGCCCGCTGATCCAATGACCTTACTGATTCGGATATCAGCCACATCACCGTGTTTGCATTCTGCGCTTGAAATGAGGAGAATGGCATCTGCTTTTAAATGAGGAAACGATTAAAATCGCTGGACTGCAGAAATTATACTTTGTAATGTCTCCAATAAAATTACAGTGAGCCACACCACTGTTAAAACTCAGCACACCGCTCTTACTGCACCAGTCCCTCTGCTATCACCAGATGGACAGAGTGGTCTGTCTCAGGGCGACCATTCTGCCCAATTCAATGTGCTCGATTCCATTCGGGTTTGCAGTCGGTTTTATCTCCGGGTTTACATTCAGTTTTATCTCCTGGAGAAGTCTCTGGTCACTTTGTCAGTTTGAAAACAGCAACATGCCTTTTCCCGTTACAGGAACACACTGAATTACAGTAACAATCGCAATGCCCCAGAAGCAGCTGCTTGGGGAACCGCCTGTCTCTCCCTCTGTTTAAACAGCAGCTCTGGGACTTAGTGCTCCGCTCTGATAACACATCTCCAGATGTGGGCAGAGGGGCAAGAATGACCCCCCTCTCCGGTCATTCAGGCTGGGGGCAGAAACATTCCTGTCCCCCATCTCAAACTGCGCAAAGAAGGCAATATTCCTGCCGGAATCTTAAAAAATCTCCGTCCCAAAGAAAGGAGAGCGGGGCAGATTCTCCATCCTTTAAACAGAATTCATTCACACAGTTTCCCTGCTGGAGCAGGGGCAGATTCCATTCAATTCCGCCCTCGCACCAAGCCACAGGTTTCACTCGCTCAATTACATCGCTGACCCCTGTTTCATCCATTGCCAAATATCACACCGAAACCTTCTCTCAGCCTCAATTCAAAGAAAACCCGCGGCAACATCTCTGCATTTTAAACAGATAAACACACGTGTAGTCGGAGATGGGATGGCGGCGGGGGGGGGGGGGGGGGTACCGCATTGGCCCAGTACAGACAACACAATGAGGGGCTGGAACTGGGTGCAGACAGCACGTTGCTGACTGGGTATAGACAGCACGTTGCTGGGATTGGGTGTAGACAGCACATTGCTGGGATTGGATGCAGACAGCACATTGCTTGGATGGGAGTAGTCTGCACAGTTTGCTGGGATTGGGTGCAGACAGCACATTGCTGGGATTAGGTGCAGACAGCACATTGCTGGGATTGGGTGTAGACGTCACATTGCTGGGATTAAGTGCAGACAGCACATTGCGGGATTGGGAGTAGACTGCACATTGCTGGGATTGGGAGTAGACAGCACATTGCTGGGATTGGGAGTACACTGCACATTGCTGGGATTGGGAGTAGACAGCACATTGCTGGGATTAGGTGCAGACAGCACATTGCTGGGATTGGGAGTAGACAGCACATTGCTGGGATTGGGTGCAGACAGCACATTGCTGGGATTGGGTGTAGACAGCACATTGCTGGGATTGGGTGTAGACATCACATTGCTGGGATTAAGTGCAGACAGCACATTGCTGGGACTGGGTGCAGACAGGACATTGCTGGGATTGGGTGTAGACAGCAAATTGCTGGGACTGGCTGTAGACATCACATTGCTGGGATTAAGTGCAGACAGCACATTGCTGGGATTGGGTGCAGACAGCACATTGCTGGGATTGGGAGTAGACTGCACATTGCTGGGATTGGGTGCAGGCAGCACATTGCTGGGATTGGGTGTAGACAGCACATTGCTGGGATTGGGTGCAGACAGCACATTGCTGGGATTGGGTGCAGACAGCACATTGCTGGGATTGGGTAGACAGCACATTGCTGGGATTGGGTGCAGACTGCACATTGCTGGGATGGGTGTAGACAGCACATTGCTGGATTGGGTGCGGCTGACATGCTGATTGAGACAGCACATTTGGGATTGGGTGCAGACGCACATTGCTGGGATTGGGTGTAGACAGCACATTGCTGGATTGGGTGCAGACTGCACATTGCTGGGATGGTGTAGACAGCACATTGCTGGGAGGTGCAGACAGCACATTGCTGGGATTGGGTGTAGACAGCACATTGCTGGTATTGGGTGTAGACAGCATGTTGCTGGGACTGGATGCAGACAGCACATTGCTGGGACTGGGTGCACACACCACATTGCTGGGATTGGATGCACACAGCGCATTGCTGGGATTGGGTGCACACAGCACATAGCTGGGATTGGGTGCAGACAGCACATTGCTGGGATTAGGTGCAGACAGCACATTGCTGGGATTAGGTGCAGACAGCACGTTGCTGGGATTGGGAGCAGACAGCACATTGCTGGGACTGGGTGCAGACAACACATTGCTGGGATTGGGTGCGGACAGCACATTGCTGGGATTGGGAATAGACAGCACATTGCTGGGATTGGGTGCAGACAGCACATTGCTGGGATTAGGTGCAGACAGCACATTGCTGGGATTAGGTGTAGACAGCACATTGCTGGGATTAGGAGTAGACAGCAAATTGCTGGGATTGGGTGCAGATAGAACGTTGCTGGGATTGGGAGCAGACAGCACATTGCCGGGATTGGGTGTAGACAGCACATTGCTGGGATTGGGAGTAGACAGCACATTGCTGGGATTGGGAGCAGACAGCACATTGCTGGGATTGGGAGTAGACAGCACATTGCTGGGATTGGGTGCAGACTGCACATTGCTGGGATTGGGTGCAGACAGCACATTGCTGAGACTGGGTGCAGACAGCACATTGCTGGGACTGGGTGCAGACAGCACATTGCTGGGATTGGGTGCAGACAGCACATTGCTGGGATTGGGTGCAGACAGCACATTGCTGGGATTGGGTGCAGACAGCACATTGCTGGGATTGGGTGCAGACAGCACATTGCTGGGATTGGGTGCAGACAGCACATTGCTGGGATTGGGTGCAGACAGCACATTGCTGGGATTGGGTGCAGACAGCACATTGCTGGGATTGGGTGCAGACAGCACATTGCTGGGATTGGGTGCAGACAGCACATTGCTGGGATTGGAAGTAGACAGCACATACCTGGGTGCAGACAGCACATTGCTGGGATTATTTGCAGACGGCACATTGCTGGGATTGGGAGTAGACTGCACATTGCTGGGATTGGGTGCAGACAGCACATTGCTGGGATTGGGTGCAGACAGCACATTGCTGGGACTGGGTGCAGACAGCACATTGCTGGGATTGGGTGTAGACAGCACATTGCTGGGACTGGGTGCAGACAGCACATAGCTGGAATTGGGTGTAGACAGCACATTGCTGGGACTGGGTGTAGACAGCACATTGCTGGGACTGGGTGTAGAATGCACATTGCTGGAATTGGGTGTAGACAGCACATTGCTGGGACTGGGTGCAGACAGCACATTGCTGGGATTGGGTGTAGACAGCACATTGCTGGGATTGGGTGTAGACAGCACATTGCTGGGACTGGGTGCAGACAGCACATTGCTGGGATTGGGTGCAGACAGCACATTGCTGGGATTGGGTGCAGACAGCACATTGCTGGGATTGGGTGCAACAGCACATTGCTGGGATTGGGTGCAGACAGCACATTGCTGGATTGGGAGACAGCACATTGCTGGGATTGTGCAGCAGCACATTGCTGGGATTGGGTGCGACAGCACTTGCTGGGATTGGGGAACGCCATTGCTGGGATTGGGTGTAGCAGCACTTGCTGGGATGGAGAGATTGCTGGATTGGTGCAGACAGCACATTGCTGGGATTGGTGCAGACAGCACATTGCTGGGATTGGTGCAGACAGCACATTGCTGGGATTGGGTGCAGACAGCACATTGCTGGGATTGGGTGCAGACAGCACATTGCTGGGATTGGGTGCAGACAGCACATTGCTGATTGGGTGTAGACAGCACATTGCTGGATTGGTGCAGACAGCACATTGCTGGGATTGGGTGTAGACAGCACATTGCTGGGATTGGGTGTAGACAGCACATTGCTGGGACTGGGTGCAGACAGCACATTGCTGGGACTGGGTGCAGACAGCACATTGCTGGGATTGGGTGCAGACAGCACATTGCTGGGACTGGGTGCAGACAGCACATAGCTGGGACTGGGTGTAGACAGCACATTGCTGGGACTGGATGTAGACAGCACATTGCTGGAATTGGCTGTAGACAGCACATTGCTGGGACTGGGTGCAGACAGCACATTGCTGGGATTGGGTGTAGACAGCACATTGCTGGGACTGGGTGCAGACAGCACATTGCTGGGACTGGGTGCAGACAGCACATTGCTGGGATTGGGTGCAGACAGCACATTGCTGGGATTGGGTGTAGACAGCACATTGCTGGGATTGGAAGTAGACAGCACATACCTGGAATTGGGTGCAGACAGCACATTGCTGGGATTATTTGCAGACGGCACATTGCTGGGATTGGGAGTAGACTGCACATTGCTGGGATTGGGTGCAGACAGCACATTGCTGGGATTGGGTGCAGACAGCACATTGCTGGGATTGGGTGCAGACAGCACATTGCTGGGACTGGGTGCAGACAGCACATTGCTGGGACTGGGTGCAGACAGCACATTGCTGGAATTGGGTGCAGACAGCACATTGCTGGGATTGGGTGCAGACAGCACATTGCTGGGATTGGGTGCACGCACTGGATTGGCAACAGCACATTGCTGGGTTGGGTGCAGACAGCACATTGCTGGGATTGGTGCAGACAGCACATTGCTGGGATGGGTGTAGACAGCACATTGCTGGGATTGGGTAGACAGCACATTGCTGGGATTGGGTGCAGACAGCACATTGCTGGGATTGGGTGCAGACAGCACATTGCTGGGACTGGGTGCAGACAGCACATTGCTGGGATTGGGTGCAGACAGCACATTGCTGGGACTGGGTGCAGACAGCACATTGCTGGGACTGGGTGTAGACAGCACATTGCTGGAATTGGGTGCAGACAGCACATTGCTGGGATTGGGTGCAGACAGCACATTGCTGGGATTGGGTGCAGACAGCACATTGCTGGGATTGGGTGCAGACAGCACATTGCTGGGACTGGGTGCAGACAGCACATTGCTGGGACTGGGTGCAGACAGCACATTGCTGGGATTGGGTGCAGACAGCACATTGCTGGGATTGGGTGCAGACAGCACATTGCTGGAATTGGGTGCAGTCAGCACATTGCTGGGATTAGGTGCAGACAGCACATTGCTGGGATTAGGTGCAGACAGCACATTGCTGGGACTGGGTGCAGACAGCACATTGCTGGGGCTGGGTGCAGGCAGCCTTGCTGAATTGGTGCAGACAGCACAGTGCTGGGATTGGGTGCAGACAGCACATTGCTGGGATTAGGTGCAGACAGCACATTGCTGGACTGGAGACAGCACTTGCTGGGATTGGGTGCAGACAGCACATTGCTGGGATGGGTGCAGACAGCACATTGCTGGGATTGGGTGTAGACAGCACATTGCTGATTGGGTGCAGACAGCACATTGCTGGGATTGGGTGCAGACAGCACATTGCTGGGATTGGGTGCAGACAGCACATTGCTGGGACTGGGTGCAGACAGCACATTGCTGGGATGGGTGTAGACAGCACATTGCTGGGATTGGGAGTAGACAGCACATTGCTGGGATTGGGTGCAGACAGCACATTGCTGGGACTGGGTGCAGACAGCACATTGCTGGGACTGGGTGCAGACAGCACATTGCTGGGATTGGGTGTAGACAGCACATTGCTGGGACTGGGTGCAGACAGCACATTGCTGGGATTGGGTGTAGACAGCACATTGCTGGGACTGGGTGTAGACAGCACATTGCTGGGATTGGGTGTAGACAGCACATTGCTGGAATTGGGTGTAGACAGCACATTGCTGGGACTGGGTGCAGACAGCACATTGCTGGGATTGGGTGTAGACAGCACATTGCTGGGATTGGGTGTAGACAGCACATTGCTGGGATTGGGTGCAGACAGCACATTGCTGGGATTGGGTGCAGACAGCACATTGCTGGGATTGGGTGCAGACAGCACATTGCTGGCTGGGTGCAGACAGCACATTGCTGGGATTGGTGCAGACAGCACATTGCTGGGATTGGGTGCAGACAGCACGTTGCGGGATGGGTGCAGACAACATTGCTGGGATTGGGTGCAGACAGCACATTGCTGGGATTGGGTGTAGACCATTGCGGGAGGTGACAGCACATTGCGGGATTGGGTGCAGACAGCACATTGCTGGATTGGGTGTGACAGCACATTGCTGGGACTGGGTGCAGACAGCACATTGCTGGGACTGCGTGCAGACAGCACATTGCTGGGACTGCGTGCAGACAGCACATTGCTGGGATTGGGTGCAGACAGCACATTGCTGGGGTTGGGTGTAGACAGCACATTGCTGGGATTAGGTGCAGACAGCACATTGTTGGGATTGGGTGCAGACAGCACATTGCTGGGACTGGGTGCAGAGAGCACATTGCTGGGATGCGTGTACACAGCACATTGCTGGGATTGGGAGTAGGCAGCACATTGCTGGGATTGGGTGCAGACAGCACATTGCTGGGACTGGGTGTAGACAGCACATTGCTGGGACTGGGTGTAGAATGCACATTGCTGGAATTGGGTGTAGACAGCACATTGCTGGGACTGGGTGCAGACAGCACATTGCTGGGATTGGTTGGAGACAGCACATTGCTGGGACTGGGTGCAGACAGCACATTGCTGGGATTGGTTGGAGACAGCACATCGCTGGGATTGGGTGCAGGCAGCACATTGCTGGGATTGGTTTCTCAAAAAACTCAATGAGGTTAGTAAGGCATGACCTGTACCCTTCACGAAACCTGCTGACTATCCCCAATCAATTCATTATCTCTTAAATAACTATAAATCTTATCCTAATAATTCTCTCCAATACCTTGGCCACAACCGAAGTTAAGGACTCACTGGCCTATAATTCCCAGAAGGTCTCTCTTCCCCTTCTTAAACATGGACCTCATTACGCTATCCTCACCAGGTTCCTCCGGAACCACACCCGTAACCAACGAGGACCCTGAAGATCAGAGCCAGAGGCTCTGCAATCTCTCTCTTGCCGCCCAGAGAATCCTAGGGTAAATCCCCGTCCGGCCAGGGGACTATCCAAATTCAAACCCTCGAGGAATTTCTAAACATACCTCCCTATCCACTACAAATACTACCCAATTGCAACCCTGTACCTCAGTGCTCTCCATAGCTACATTTCCAGCACTATGCGTGAATAAAAAGACATATGAAGAGAGACTGAGTAAACTGTGGCTATACTCATTAGCATTTAGAAGAATGAGGGGGATCTTCCATGTAGATGTGATCGGCGCAACTCGTGGGCCAAAGGGCCTGTTTGTGCTGTATTGGTCTATGATCTATGATCTTATTGAAACATAAAAATATGAAGGGAAAAGACAAGATAGAAGCAGGGAGGTTGTTTCCACTGGCAGGTGAAACTAGAACTAGGGGGCATAGCCTCAAAATAAGGGGGAGCAGATTTAGGACTGAGTTGAAGAGGAACTTCTTCACCCAAAGGGTTGTGAATCTGTGGAATTCCCTGCCCAGTGAAGCAGTTGAGGCTACCTCATTGAATGTTTTTAAGGCAAGGATAGATAAATTTTTGACAGCAAAGGAAACTGAAAAGATTGCAGGAACGATATGTGCCGGCTAAGAGGAAGGATGGGAAAGGCAGGATTAGAGAGCCGTGGATTACTAGAGATATTGAGGACTTGGTTAGG
This sequence comes from Sphyrna mokarran, assembly GCA_024679065.1. Lineage (NCBI taxonomy): Eukaryota > Metazoa > Chordata > Chondrichthyes > Carcharhiniformes > Carcharhinidae > Sphyrna > Sphyrna mokarran. The sequence continues at coordinate 26,767,964 of JAGIQG010000005.1, forward strand.
AAGAAAAGAGGTGTATGTTAGATCAAAGCAACTGGGAACGGAGACAGCATCGAAGGAATATAGAGAGAATAGGAGGGAACTCAAACAGGGAGTTAGAAGAGCAAAAAGGGGCATGAAATGGTTTTGGTGGACAAGATTAAGGAAAATCCAAAGGCTTTTACTCCTATGTTAGGAATAAAAGGGTGGTTAGAGGAAAAATCGGTCCTCTTAGGGACAGAGGAGGGGAACTGTGCTTAGAGCCCAAGGGAATGGGGGAAGATCCTGAATGAATACACTTGGAATACTGTGCGCAGTTCTGGTCGCCTCACTATAGGAAGGACGTGGAAGCTATTGAAAGGGTGCAGAGGAGATTTACAAGGATGTTGCCTGGATTGGGAGGCATGCCTTATGAAGACAGGTTGAGGGAGCTGGGACTGTTCTCCCTGGAGAGACGAAGGCTGAGAGGCGACCTGATAGAGGTTTACAAGATGTTGAGAGGAATAGATAGGGTGGACTCTCAGAGACTATTTCCCAGGGCTGAAAGGGTCGCGACGAGAGGGCACAGATTTAAGGTGCAGGGAAGCAAGTACAGAGGGGATGCTAGGGGAAAGTTTTTCACTCAGAGGGTGGTGAGTGAATGGAATCGGCTGCCGTCGTGGTGGTCGAGGCGAACTCACTGGAGTCTTTTAAAAGACTTCTGGATGAGTATATGGGATCCAATGGGATTGGGGGTTATAGATAGGTCTATGGCTGGGTAGGTTTTTGATGTGTTCAGCACAACTTGTGGGCCGAAGGGCCTGTTTGTGCTGTAGTGTTCTATGTTCTATGAATACTTTGCATCAGTATTCACGAAGGAGACAGGGTTGTTGACCGGTACTATCTTGGTGGGAGCTGTAGACCAGTTGAGGGAAATATCCATTATGAGGGAGGAAGTGTTAGATCTTCTAGGTAGCATTAAAACTGATAAATCTCCAGGGACTATGGCATTTATCCCAGACTGCTTAGGGAGGCGAGAGATGAAATTGCTGGGCGTCTGACGCAAATCTTTGTTTCTTCTTTGGACACAGGTGAGGTCCCAGAGGACTGGAGAATAGCTAATGTTGTACCGTTGTTTAAAAAGGGTAGTAGGGATAACCCTGGAAATTATAGGCTGGTGAGTTTGATGTTAGTGGTAGGGAAGCTGTTGGAGAGGATTCTTAGAGATAGGATGTATATGCAGTTAGAGTGTTGCGATCTGATTAGGGATACGCAGCATGGCTTTGTTAAGGGCAGGTTGTACCTTACGAATCTGGTAGAATTTTTTGAGGAGGTGACAAAAACGGTCGACGAAGGACGAGCCGTTGATGTCGTCTATATGGATTTCAGTAAGGCGTTTGACAAAGTTCCTCATGGGAAGTTAGTTGAAAAGGTCAAGGCTAATGGAATACAAGGACAGGTATCTAGATGGATAAGTAACTGGAGGAGACAGAGAGTAATAGTGGGAGGGTGTTTTTCTAGCTGGAGGTCGGTCACTAGTGGTGTGCCGCAGGGCTCGGTACTGGGACCTCTTCTATTTGTAATATATATAAACGACTTGGAAGAGGGAGTAGGTGGTGTGATCAGCAAGTTTGCAGATGACACAAAGATGGCTGGATTTGTGGATAGTGAGGAGCATTGTCAGGCGATGCAGCAGGTAGATTGAGCAGATATATGATAGATGGAATTTAATCCTGATAAATATGAGGTGATGCATTTTGGGAGAAAGAATGTAGGGGGAGGTATATGATAAAGGGTAGACCTATTAAGAGTATAGAAATGCAGAGGGACCTGGGGGTGCAGGTACACAAGTCTCTGAAGGTGGCAGAGCAGGTGGAGAAGGTTGTGAAGAAAGCATATGGTATGCTAGCCTTTATAGGAAGGGGCATAGAGTATAAGAGCTGGCGTTTAATGTTGCATTATATAGAACGTTGGTTAGACCTCATTTGGAATACTGCGTCCAGTTCTGGTCACCTTACTACCGGAAGGACGTGGAGACTCTGGAGAGAGTGTAGAGGAGGTTTACCAGGATGCTGTCTGGTATGGAATGTCTGAGTTACGAGGAGAGGTTAGGCAAATTGGGGCTGTTTTCTTTAGAAAGACAGAGGCTGAGAGGAGATCTAATAGAGGTGTACAAGATTATGAAGGGTATAAATAAACTGTGGTAAGCTTTTTTCTAGATTGGAATCAACTATCATGAGGGGCCACGGGTTTAGGGTGAGGGGGGCAAGGTATAGTCCTGCTCCTATTTCTTTTGTTCTTATTAGTATGGCTGCCAGTTAATTTTGGATCCTGATTGGAAGTTTTATACCCCTTGGAGGTTTGTTCCCTTGCGTTGGGTAGGTCTGTACCTGCTCAGTTGTGATTTGCTGTTGACCTTGGATAACAATTAAGTCCTTCAGAATCGTAGGATCTCTTCAGTGCAGAAGAGGCCATTTGGCTTATTGAGCCTGCACCAACTCCCCCTTGCCCTATACCTGAAACCTCACATATCTAACGTGGCTAATCCCAATTAATTTACACATTTAGGACAAAGGAGCAATTTACAATGCCAATCCACCTAACCTACACATCTTTTGTGATGGTGAGGAAACCGGAGCCGCCGGAGGAAACTCATGCAGACATGGGGAGAATATGAAGACTCTGTACAGACAGTGACCCAAGTCAGGAATTGAACATGGGTCCCAGGCGCTGTGAGGCAGCAGTGCTAACCACTTTGCCATCGTGTTGTTAGACCATGAGACCCAGCGACCATTGAATGCAACATTGAACAGACAGTCCACCTGAATGAGTTATGACAGAACATTCCTTTCATCTGCCTTGGTTTTAGAGATTCAGAAGGAGCTTCTGTCTTAACTTTACATGTGCACAAGGTTCCAAAATGTGGGGCTCAACAGCCAGTCACACAGTAGGTCAGTCATTATAAATGGTTCATATACAAAAGACCTTTATTTTCACTGTAAACAAAATAAGCACTTGGATTCACGACATTAATACAGTTAATACACAAAAATAGAATATGTTGCAGGCTACTATCAATATTTACAGTACAGTTTACCCAAAGGGGTAGAACAAATTGTTACAAATAAAGTGCCTGGTCATTGCAATACTTCTCACGTTGTTCATCAGACTGTAACTTTGGAGATCTTGGAACATTTCAAACTGGTTCCATCAAGTAAATGTTTTCCTCGTTGGTTTATTTTCGAGAGTCGATGAAATTGGCATTGTCCCAGTGTAACCTACACTCTGCAGAGCCCTTGGGTGGATATTTAACCTGTTGAAACTGGCATTAAGGAGCCTAAAGTAGAGTAAGGGGATTCCTCTCTCTGCTAACCTTATAGACATTGTCACGAAAAAGTGGGATGGGGGGAGGGTGGGTGTCGACCAGCATTTGAAACAGATGGGGGACCATTTACCCAGAGAAATCGGTTAGATAGTTAATATCCTGATTGCAATCTTAAGGAACACTTGGGTGGATTATGCACATACCTTCCATCTGTCTTCTAGCCTTAAGTGCATGGGATGAGAGTTATTGAGCAGAAACATTCCAGACCTGCTGAGTTTACCTCTGGTTTTCGTCTTATGTATGTGTGTAGGGTGAGGTGGGTGGGTGGGAGGGGGGGATGCGGTTTGGGAGGAGGGTGTCTGGCTGCCCAGTGAATAACATGGGAATATTAAGACGAAGAGGGAGAGCAACTTTTCTTCAGGTTCCACAGAGCACAGCGGCTTCCTGTAGCCTGGGTCTAATTCTCGGGCTCCCATTCCCTGCACTAGCTTCAGTCCCTGGGACACTCCATCCACCCAGTACGTCCGCTTTTAACATCTGAAGCCGACCCATTGAATTTGACTGAAACCTGAAGTCTCCCAATTGCAGCACTTTCTTTACCTATAGAATGGGTGGCCAGCTAACCCCCATAAGCAAAACTTCAATCTACCTTTCAGGGTGAAACATTTCATTTCCTGTCTCACTCTCCCCCAACTCAGTGGCAATGGGGTGTGTAGGGTAGTGAATAGCTCTTTGAACAGAGAAGACACATCCTGACCTGTCAGAGCAGGTTAGCTCGTTACCATCAGACTAATGAACTGGGGGAGTGGGGAGAGATGTAAAAGGGGTCCCATGATCCCCAACTCAGCTAGCCCAATTGAGGTCTCCAATACTGCGCCACTCCCAGGTAAGTGTGCCTTGCGAAGGCAGACAGAGGAGGTTTTCTTTTTTATTCATTGTGGGGCATAGGCATCAATGGCTGGCCAGCATTTATTGCCCATCCTTTGGTTTCCCTTGAACTCAGTGGTCCATATCAAAGGGCAGTTGAGAGTCAATCACACTCTGAGGCTCTCAAGTCACATGTAGGCCAGACCAGGTAAGGATGGTAGATTTCCTTCCCTAAAAGACTAGATGGGTTTTTCCAACAATTGACAAATGTTTCATGGTCGTCAGTAAATTCTTAATTCCAGATATTTTTTATTGAATCCAAATTCCACATGGGGTAGTGGCGGGATTCGAACCTGGGAAGCAATTCTAAATGACTTGGCTGGGTTTCTTAGAATCCATGCACATGATCCTAAACACATGCTCAAAGTGGGAACTAAAAAGGCAATCAGAAGGCCAGACCTCTGATATCAACATAAAGGAGGGAATCCAACAAGAGAAAACTGTCTGAATGATCTTTTTAACTGAGGTTTACAGGGCGGGAGAGCCTTGTAAACTATATTGTTATGTCTGGCTGCCCAGACATAGCAATGGGGGAGAGATATTTAAACATCGCTCGGTGACCTGGAATGGAAGGAGGAGTTGGACTGGAAGCAACCACAGAACAGAACCCAAGTGGCTTTTTGGATCTGCTGATTCTTGAAAGCGTAGATGATGGGATTGATCATGGAGTTGTAGGTGGCGGGGAGCAGAGTGGCGTAAGTGTAGACGGACGGGTCGGAGTGATCCCCCACCAGGCAGTAAATGGCGAAAGGCAGCCAGCTTGTGCCGAAGGTGCCTACGATGATGGCGAGAGTGGAGACGCTCTTCTTGGTGGTCACGTAGTAAGAGGTGGCGAAGAAGTGTTGCTGCAGGGCGATTTGGTGAGCGTGGCGGCACACAATTCTGCAGATCTGAATGTAGAAGTGCAACATGGTGAGAAAGATCAAGAAGAAGGAGACGGACAGGAGAGTCAGGTTGCTCCTGGTCAGGGGTTTGACGATACTGCAGCTGGCTGGCTCCTTTAGACAGTTCCAGCCCAGGATAGGGAGCAATCCCAGGCACAGAGAGACCCCCCAGGCCACGGCCAGCATGCTGTGGATGTAGGCTACAGTCCTTTCGGAATAGTAAGTCAATGCGTTAGACAGGGAGAGGTAGCGGTCTATAGTTATGGCCAACAGGCTGTTTACGGACGCGGAGAAGGAGCCGACTAAAAATCCCACCGTGATGAGATTGATGGTCTCCGAGTGAATCAGATAGTAGAAAAAGAAATTCAGGATCAAGCCCAGTCCGGCCAGGAGGTCCGCCGTGGCCAGGCTCCCGATCAATAGAAACATGGGAGTCCGCAGAGTGGGGGTGTAGAATATAATCGCCACCACCAGGGCATTCTCACAGGCGATGACCGTGCCCGAAATACACAACATCACATCCCAGGGATCCACCCAGAGTCTCGGCGCCTCCGTCTGCAGCTCCAGGGAAGAGTTCTGGTCCACCACCTCCAGCCAGCTGGACAGGTTCACGCTCTCATTACCAGCGAACTCCCCCATGGCTTCCCGTCACTGTCTCCCTGAAATAGACAGGCTCATATCAGTAAAATCAAAGGGCATCTCCACGGAAACAGGGATTGGGATAGGGTGTGCTGGGATTGGGATAGAATGTGCTGGGATTGGGAGAGAGTGTGCTGGGATTGGGATAGGGTATGCTGGATTGGGATAGGGTGTGCTGGATTGGGATAGAATGTGCTGGGATTGGGAGAGAGTGTGCTGGGATTGGGATAGGGTGTGCTGGATTGGGATAGGGTGTGCTAGGATTGGAATAGGGTGTGCTGGGATTGGGATAGGGTGTGCTGGGATTGGGATGGGTATGCTGGATTGGGATAGGGTGTGCTGGATTGGGATAGAATGTGCTGGGATTGGGAGAGAGTGTGCTGGGATTGGGATAGGGTGTGCTGGATTGGGATAGGGTGTGCTAGGATTGGAATAGGGTGTGCTGGGATTGGGATAGGGTGTGCTGGGATTGGGAGAAGTTGCGGGGATTGGGTTTTGGACAAGGTATTGGGATTGGGAAAAGGTGCTGGTATTGGGAGAGGGTTCTGAGATTGGGAGAGGGTGGGTTAGGATTGGAATTTTGTGCTGGGACTGGGAGAGGGTGCTGGGATTGGGATAGGGTGTGCTGGGATTGGGAGAGAGTGCTGGGATTGGAATAGGACGTGTTTGGATCGGGTGAGTGTGTGCTGGGATTGGGAGAGAGTGCTGGGAAAAGGGATAGGATGTGCTTGGATCGGGTGAGGATGTGCTGGGATTAGGACAGAGTGCTGGGATTGGAAGAGGGTACTGGGATTGGGAGAGGGTACTGGGATTGAGAGAGGGTGTGCTGGGATCGGTCGAAGGTGTGCTGGGATTGGGAGTGAGTGCTGGGATTGGGAGAGGGTGCTGGGATTTGGTGCTGGGATTCAGAGAGGGTGTGCTGGGATTGGGAAAGGGCGCTGGGACTGGATTTTGGACAGGGTATTGGGATTGGGAAAAAGTGCTGGGATTGGGAGAGGGTGCTGAGATTGGGAGAGGATGGGTTAGGATTGGGAGTGTGTACTAGGACTGGGAGAGGGTGCTGAGATTGGGAGAGGATGGTCTGGGGGAATTGGGATGCGGTGCTGGGATTTTGAGAGGGTGCTGCCGATTGTGAGAGGGTGATGTGTGGATTGGGACAGGATGAGCTGGGGGTGGGATAGGTCTTGGATTGGAATAAGGTGCTGAGTTTGGGAGGTGATGCTGGGATTGGGAAGACGGTGCTGCAATTGGTTAGGAGTTGGCTGGGAATTGGAAAGAAGTGATAGGATTGAGGAGGTGCTGGAATTGGGAGACAGTGTTGGAATTGGGATTAGGATTGGGTGAGATTGGGAGAGGATGCTGGGATTGGGGAAGGGATGCTGAGATTGGGAGAGGGCTAGAATTGGGATTGGGTGGGATTGTGAGAGAGCGCTGGGATTGGGAGAGGGTGCTGGGATTGGGATAGGGTGTGCTGGGATTGGGAGAGAGTGCTGGGATTGGAATAGGACGTGTTTGGATCGGGTGAGTGTGTGCTGGGATTGGGAGAGAGTGCTGGGAAAAGGGATAGGATGTGCTTGGATCGGGTGAGGATGTGCTGGGATTAGGACAGAGTGCTGGGATTGGAAGAGGGTACTGGGATTGGGAGAGGGTACTGGGATTGAGAGAGGGTGTGCTGGGATCGGTCGAAGGTGTGCTGGGATTGGGAGTGAGTGCTGGGATTGGGAGAGGGTGCTGGGATTTGGTGCTGGGATTCAGAGAGGGTGTGCTGGGATTGGGAAAGGGCGCTGGGACTGGATTTTGGACAGGGTATTGGGATTGGGAAAAAGTGCTGGGATTGGGAGAGGGTGCTGAGATTGGGAGAGGATGGGTTAGGATTGGGAGTGTGTACTAGGACTGGGAGAGGGTGCTGAGATTGGGAGAGGATGGTCTGGGGGAATTGGGATGCGGTGCTGGGATTTTGAGAGGGTGCTGCCGATTGTGAGAGGGTGATGTGTGGATTGGGACAGGATGAGCTGGGGGTGGGATAGGTCTTGGATTGGAATAAGGTGCTGAGTTTGGGAGGTGATGCTGGGATTGGGAAGACGGTGCTGCAATTGGTTAGGAGTTGGCTGGGAATTGGAAAGAAGTGATAGGATTGAGGAGGTGCTGGAATTGGGAGACAGTGTTGGAATTGGGATTAGGATTGGGTGAGATTGGGAGAGGATGCTGGGATTGGGGAAGGGATGCTGAGATTGGGAGAGGGCTAGAATTGGGATTGGGTGGGGTTGTGAGAGAGCGCTGGGATTGGGAGAGGGTGCTGAGATTAGGACAGGATAGGTTGGGATTGGGATTGAGAGCAGTGGGAATATCAGTGGGGAGAGGATGTTTGGGATTCTCTATTTCTGAGCGTGAATGACTGTGATTTCTGCACAGGCGGATTGGGGCGAATCAGAATAAATAGTAAAGAAGCAAGTTTTACCATTGGCCTTTTAGAATATAAGAGAACAGATTGAAAGCAAAACATTTACACTATTTGAAAAGGAGGAACGAAAAGGGATAAAAGATTGGATGGGGAACGGATAGGAACGGGATGAGTGAAGGAGAAACAAGGCAAGGCGCTGATCATGGTGCTGAAACACTCTGCCTGGGGTTCGCAAGGCGAGAACACAATTCCGTATAACGGGCTGAGTCTAACTGCAAGTCTGTCAGTCTTTATCCTGTGCATATTCTTCCCTGACCCCCAGACATGAGGACTGAGCAGTACACAAACATCCATATACTCCCTAGAAGGAAAGCAGCCTCTGTACTTTTCCACTTACCGCTCACGCCTGGGTTACAAGCCGGAGCATCAGTGATCTTCCTCGGAGCTGTTTGTGTAGATGGAGATGAAGGATCCGCAGCGTTTCTCTCCCCTTACTCTCCTCCCCTCCCTGCGGACTGCCGGGGACAGGCGCGTAAACGCTGAGACATCAGCCGGTGGCCTGGGAAGGTGTGGGCTGGAGTTTCTGACGGCGAGGGAGGGAGAGGTGCCGCTTGTCGGAGCCTGACTCCGACCCTGACGTCAGGCTGTGGCTGGCAGTCACGGGGCTGCCGGTATCACAACTCCCTAAACAGAGGCAGCAAACCAACACAGCAAAGCAGCAAGGGGGCAGGGACAGCAGCCACGCCACCCTATCATCTCCCGTCATTATACCATCAATATTGTACACGTGATAAAATACCATCCACTTCAGGAGAGATTGAAACTGGATTTCGGTTCCCTTGTATACAAAGATTAATCCCCTGAGGCTGTGGGACTTGTAATGTCTAAGTCTCCCTATATCCTTTGTATTTCAACCCCGATAAAGAAGATCACATTTTCTTACAGACTAGCTTCAAATGTCCCGATGTAAATTGATAACACCATCTCTCCCAGCGCCGATGTTGCCACATTGCTGTTGTGTTTTATGGTCTGCCTGATTAATACAGGTATAATCCCCCTACAGAGTGACTATTTGCTCATTTTATTGGGGATCAACACTTATTTACCATTTCTTATCTGTCTCAGACGGAATCAGTCACGCATTGGTGTTAATATGCAACGCAGCAGGCTTGGCGCTATTGAGGTGTCCCCTGTAATAACACCAACCAGGGGAAACGTTGGTTAACTTAATCTAGACATGGTGTCGGAATGAGAGCGATCAGATCAGCAAAGCGCCACGTCAGCTAATGAATCTTGTTGCAATGTGAAATTACGACTCGCTAAGGCAGCTTTCTTCACCTAAAGTAAGTGGAAATACTTTAATGAACTGAGATCTCACCAGAAGAAAGGCAGATTTCTCATCAATCTACAGGAGATGATCTGAGATTAAAACAGAAAAGCCAGCACCAAGATTTCAACGTTCCTCATATTCCAACTCTGACCATTGCTCTGATCATTAACTTCCTGCCCTGTGAACTGCGTGTGTTCTAAATAAATAAAAACACGGAATTATCTCTGCTTTTAATGTCGAATTCAATTCTTTTACCCAATGTGAGTCTCACTGACAAGACCAACATTTATTGCCCATCCCTCATTTTCCCTGAGTAGGTGTTGATGAGCCACCGTTTTGAACTGCTGCAATCCATGTAGTTAGGTACACCCACAGAGCGCTAGCGAGGGAGTTTAGGATTTTTAACCCAATGACAGTGAAAGAAGGAGGGCGATATATTTCCAAGTCAGGAAGGTGGGTGACTTGGAGGGGAACTTCCACATGGTGATGTTCCCATGCAATTGCTTCTTTTGTCCTTCTGGATATTAATGTTCATCCCTTTGGCCTAAGGAACCTTGGTGAGTTGCTATAGTGCATTTTGTAGATGCCATTGTGTTGCTGCCATTGTGCATCACTGGTGAAGGGAATGGATGTTTAATGTGCTGGATGGCATGTCAATTGAATGGGCTGCTCTGTCCTGGATGGTACTGGATTTTTTGAGTGTTAGAGCTGTACTCATTCATCTCACTCCTCACTTGCACCTTCCAGATGGTGGACAACCTTTGAAGAATAAAAAGTGAGTTATTTGTAACCAAATTCCTACACATGCTCATTTAGTCACAGTATTTATATGGCTATTCCAGTTCAATTTGTCGCAAATGGTAACCACCAGGACGTTGATAGTGAGGCTCTCAGTGATAGTAGTGCTGTAGAATGTACAGGGGAAATGGACATTGCCTAGCACATGAGTAATGTGCATGTTACTCGCCACTTATTAGCCCAATATTGAATATTGTCCAAGCCATGCTGCATAGGGACACAGACTGCTTCAGTATCTGGGGAGTTATGAACAGTGCTGAACATTGTAACATTATGCAATTATTGATGAACATCCCCACTTCTGACCTTATGATGGAAAGAAGGTCATTGACGCAGCTGAAGATGGTTAGGTCTGTAAGACCCCTGCAGAGATGGCCCGTGGTTTAGATAATTGGTTTTCAACAACCATAACCCCCATCTTCCTTTGTATTAGGTTTGATCCTAATTAGTAGGTAGTTTTCCCTTAACTCCACTGACGTCAATTTTGCTAGGAATCCTTGATACCATACAGAGTTAAATGCTGCCTTGATGGGCGGCATGATGGCACAGTGTTTAGCATAGTTGCCTCACAGCACCAGGGATGCAAGTTCAATTCTTGGCTTGGAGAGTTTGCACATTGTCTCTGTGTCTGCATCGGTTTACTCCAAGTGCTCTGGGTTCCTCACACAGTTCAAAGATGTGTGGACTAGGTGGATTGGCTATGATAAATTGTCCACTCTTATCATGGGGATTAACAGGGTAAATATATGGATAGGGCCTGGAGGGATCATTGTTGGTGAAGGGTGGAATGGCTTCCCTCTGCATTGTAGGGATTCTATAATTCTATGTGAACAAGGACAGTCACTCACCTCACCTCTTCATTCATCTCTTTTGTCCATAGTTTTACTCAGGGTGCAATGAGCTCAGAGCTCTGTGGTACTGGCAAGATCCAAACTGAGTATCAGTGTGAATGTTCTTGTTATGTCATTGTCTCTTGATAGCACTGCAGATGATATCTTCCATTACTTTACTGAGGATCAAGAGTAGACCAGTCAGGTGGTAATTGTCCAGATTAGATTGGTCCTGCTTTTTGTGGATGAGACATACCAGGCAATTTTCTGCACAGTCCGGTAGATGCCAGTGGTGTTGCTGTAATGGAACAGCTTGGATAAGCATGCTGCTGGTTCCAATCCCATTGCCTGCAGCTGTTTCTTGATATGAAGCGCAGTGACTTTGGAGAGCTCAGTACAAGGCTGGCATGGATCATCAACTTGGCTGAAGATGGTTGTAAATGCTTCAGCCTAGCATTTGCAACCATTTTCAGCCAATGCAAAACACAGCCTAGTGTTTTGCATTTACATGCTGGGCTTTGGAATAATTGATGATGGGGATATGTATGAAGGCTTCTCCTCCAGTTTGTTATATAATTGCCCACCACAATCATGACTTGATATGGCAAGACTGCAGAGATTTGATCAAATCTAATTTGTTGTGGAATCACATAAATCTGTTCATCATTTATTGCTTGCAGTGATTGGCATGTACATATTCCCATGTTGTAGCTTCACCGGAATGCTCAGCACTCTATCTTTCCTTAAACCAGGGGCCATAAAGCTACAGAATATTGTTGAATTCAATTCCAATGACCCCAGCACCAAATGGATATCTAGTTTTGAGGGGCTAGATCAGTTCTGAATTTATCCCTTTAGCCCAGTGGGAATGTCACACAACATAACAAACCCTATTCTCAATATGAAGATACAACTTTGCCTGCACAAGTGGTCATTCATACACATATCATCAAGGTAAATGTAATTGTAACATATAGATTGGTAAGGGTGCAGTCAAGTAGATTTATCCTCTTTTTAGCACCAGAGATCCAGTCTGACAGATATTCAATAATCATTATAAAAAGAACGTGATTTGAGGGAGAATAGGCTGGCACGTAAAGCCCTGTACACAATTATTTATTGGATAGCGCTGCTGTTGATTGCCTGAAGACTTGGCTTGGATCAGTCACTGGAAGTATCCCTTTCAAGTGCTGAAAGACCATTTAAAGTCAAAGTGTAGTAATTAGTGTCACAAATAGGATTACGTTAACATTGCAATCAAGTTACTGTAAAATCCATACTTCAGCACCTATTTGGGCACACTGAGGGAGAATTTAGCATGGCTAATGCACCTAACCAGCACGTCTTTTGGACTGTGGGAGGAAACCAGAGCATCTGAAGGAAGTAATAAATATGTACCTGCCAGGCAGGGAGGAAGTGGTCGAGTGAGGGAACCATGGTGTACTAGGGAAGTTGAATCTCTGGTGAAGAGGAAGAAGGAGGCTTATATAATGATGAGATATGAAGGCTCAGTTAGGGCAATGGAGAGCTATAAATCAGCCAGGAAGGAGCTAAAGAGGGAGTTGAGAAGAGCTAGAAGAGGACACGAGAAGACTTTGGCGGATAGGATTAAGGAGAATCCTAAAGCTTTTTACAGGTATATAAATAATAAAAGATTGGTTAGGGCAAGATTAGGGCCAGTCAGAGATAGCAGTGGGAAGTTGTGCGTGGAGCCTGAGGAGATAGGAGAGACACTGAATGAGTATTTTTTGTCAGTATTCATGCAGGAGAAAGACAATGTTGTCGGGGAGAATACTGCGATACCAGGTTGTAGACTGGGCAGGATTGAGGTTCATAAGGAGGAGGTGTTAGCGAATCTTGAGGTATGAAAATTGATAAGTCCCCTGGGCCAGATGGGATTTACCCTAGGATTCTCTGGGAGGCTAGAGAGGAGATTGCAGAGCCTTTGGCTTTGATCTTCATGTCGTCATTGGCTACAGGTATAGTGCCGGAAGACTGGAGGATGGCAAATGTTGTCCCTTTGTTCAAAAAAGGGAGTAGGGACCATCCTGGAAATTATAGACCGGTGAGCCTGACTTCTGTTGTGGGCAAGGTCTTGGAAAGAATTATAAGGGATAGGATTTATAAGCATCTAGAGAGAAATAAATTGATTAGGGATAGTCAGCACGGTTTTGTGAAGGGTAGGTCGTGCCTCACAAACCTTATTGAGTTTTTTGAGGAGGTGACCAAAGAGGTAGATAAGGGTAAGGCAGTTGATGTAGTGTATATGGATTTTAGCAAAGCGTTTGATAAGGTTCCCCATGGTAGGCTACTGCAGAAAGTGCAGATGCATGGGATTGAAGGTGATTTAGCAGTTTGGATTAGGAATTGGCTAGCTGATAGAAGACAGAGGGTGGTGGTTGATGGGAAATATTCAACCTGGAGTGCAGTTACAAGTGGTGTACCTCAAGGATCTGTTTTAGGGCCACTGCTGTTTGTCATTTTTATAAATGACCTAGATGAGGGTGTAGAGGGTTGGATTAGTAAATTTGCTGACGATACCAAAGTGGGGGGAGTTGTAGACAGCGAGGATGGATGTTACAGTTTGCAGAGGGACATAGATAGGTTGCAGAGCTGGGCCGTGAGGTGGCAAATGGAATTCAATAAGGATAAGTGTGAGGTGATTCACTTTGGTAGGAATAACAGGCATATGAAATATAGGGCTAATGGAAGGACCCTTAATAGTGTTGTCGAGCAGAGGGATCTTGGGGTACAAGTACATAGCTCTTTGAAAGTTGGCACCCAGGTTGATAAAGTTGTTAAGAAGGCGTACGGTGTGTTAGCTTTTATTGGTAGAGGGATTGAATTTAGGAGCCGTGAGGTTATGTTACAACTGTACAAAACTCTGGAGCGGCTGCACTTGGAGTATTGCGTACAGTTCTGGTCGCCGCATTATAAGAAAGATGTGGAAGCATTGGAAAGGGTGAAGATGAGGTTTACCAGGATGTTGCCTGGTATGGTGGGAAGGCCTTATGAGGAAAGGCTGAGGGACCTGAGGTTATTTTCATTAGAGAGAAGAAGGTTACGCGGTGACCTAATTGAGGCGTATAAGATGATCAAGGGACTGGATAGGATGGATAGTGAGAGCCTTTTTCCTCAGATGGTGATGACCAACACGAGGGGACATAACTTTAAATTAAGAGGTGGTAGTTATAGGACGGATGTCAGAGGCAGGTTCTTCACACAGAGGGTGGTGAGGGCGTGGAATGCCCTGCCTGCAGCAGTTGTGGACTCGCCTACTTTGGGGGCATTCAAATGTTCGGTGGATAGGCATATGGATGATATTGGAATAGTTTAGGTTAGTGGGTCCACTGGCCGGCGCAACATCGAGGGCCGAAGGGCCTGTACTGCGCTGTAATGTTCTATGTTCTATGAAACCCTTGCAGACATCGTGAGAACGGGCAGACTCTGCACTGACAGTGGCCCAAGCCCTGTTTTGAACCTGAGTCTCTGGCATTGTGAGGCAGCAATGCTAACCATTGTGCCATTTGTGCCATTCCCATAAGTACCATGTAGTAATGTGGGCATGTTGCATGAAACCACCTGTTGACGTCATGAAACCACCTGTCAAACTTGGCTGAAGGGACCTGAAATGGTTGCAATTATTTTTGAGAAAACAATAGGTCAATGTTACAGGAAAATCATTGAATGCTGTTCTTCATACATTATAATGTAATTCGTAAATGTCTCAAGCTTGTTCTCTATTGCGGTGAAGGAGAGCACAATTTTACCTTCCTACTTTACTGGTGTGAGTGGTCTCACAGGTGTTCAGAATCCATTGTGTGACCATTTACAATCAGAATTTTGTCACTCAATCTTCATTTGATGTAGCTATGGACATGTAATAGCACCCCTACTGCCTTTAACACATAAGTCTGTAGGTTCACAATCCCATTCTAGAGCCTTGAACACAAAACATAGATTAACATTCCAAAACATTACGAGGTAGAACTGCACTGTGGAAGCTCTGTCTCCTGGATGAGATATTAAACTGAAACCTGGTTGCAAAGTATCCCATGACATTATGCTGAAGAAGACAGGAAAGTTTTGTCTGGTATCTTGCTCAATATTTTTTCCTCTTACACCATCATTTCGACAGGTTTCTTCATCATTGTCACATTGCTTTTTCTGAGACATTATTGCACACAATGATTCTGACTTTCCAACAGTAGAATAATGCCTATTCTTCAAATGTATGCGGATTGTTAAACACTTTGTGGAAACTCAGAGAATCTGGAAGACACCTTATAAATGAAAGTATTTCTATAATTTCATTCAATCTTCATCAAATATCCTTTCACCTGGACCTCCATAAATTGGGAAGGTGAAGAATCCTGATACTCTACATGTGTAGAGTATCCCAACCCTCCTCTCTCCTCTAACCTAATAAAAAAAGGAGACTAGGAGTGTGAATAGGTAAGTTTAAGTTTATATTTGTTTCTGGGTAAAGGAAGTAATAGGGATGGCAGTGCAGGCAGTGCGATGTACCTCCTGTGGGATGTTTGAGGTGAGGGACACTGGTAGTGTCCCAGCTGATTACACCTGCCAGAGGTGCATCCAGTTCCACCTCCTTGAGGACCGTGTTAGGGACCTGGAGCTGGAACTGGAGGAACTAAGAATTATTAGGGAAGCAGAGATGGCTGTTGATAAAAGCTACAGGGAGATAGTTACTCCTAAATGTGATACATGGGTGACTGTTAGAAGGGGTAAGAAGCAGTCAGTGCAGAGTTCCCCTGAGGCTGTTCCTCTAAGCAATAAGTACTCTGCTTTGGATGCTGTTGGGGATGTAGATACAACCGGGGTAAGCCATGGAGTACAGGTCTCGGGAGTTGAGCCTGTCCTTGATGCTCAGGTGGGAAGGGGGAAGAAAAGATCTGGATAAGTGATTGGGGACTCCCTAGTTAAGGGGATAGATAGGAGGGTCTGTGGGAAGGAGCGGGACTCGCGGTTGGTATGTTGCCTCCCGGGCGCTGGGGTCAGTGATATCTCTGACCGAGTGTTCCGGATCCTTAAGGGGGAGGGGAACCAGCCCCAAGTTGTGGTGCATGTAGGTACCCATGACGTAGGTAGGAAAAGGGATGGGGATATAAAGCAGAAATTCAGAGAGTTAGCATGGAAACTTAGGGCTAAAACTAACGGAGTGGTTATCTCTGGTTTGTTACCTGTGCCGCGGGATGGCATAGAAAAGAATAGGGAGAGAGAACATTTGAACTCGTGGCTAAAGGGATGGTGCAGGAGGGAAGGGTTCAGGTATTTGGACAATTGGGGCTCATTCTGGGGAAGGTGGGACCTCTACAAGAGGGATGGTCTGCACCTGAACCGGAGAGGTACCAATATCTTGGGGGGTAAATTTACCAGTGCTATTCGGGGGGGTTTAAACTGATTCGGGGGGGGATGGGAACCTGAATTGTTGTGCCAGTATACAGGAGGATGTGAATAGGGAGGTCACGGATAAGGTTTCTAGGTCGCAGCAGTATAGTGGCAAACGGGAGGGTGGTTTGAAGTGTGTATACTTTAATGCGAGGAGCATACGCAATAAGGTGGATGAACTTGCAGCCTGGATTGGTGCTTGGGACTTCGATGTTGTGGCCATTTCAGAGACGTGGATAGAGCAGGGGCAGGAATGGTTGTTGCAGGTTCCGGGGTTCAGATGTTTCAGTCAGAGCAGAGGTGGTGGTAGAAGAGGGGGAGGAGTGGCATTGTTAGTTAAGGACAGCATTACGGTGGCAGAAAAGACGTTTGATGTGGACTTGTCTGCTGAGGTAGTGTGGGCTGAGATTAGAAACAAGAAAGGAGAGGTCACACTGTTGGGAGTTTTTTATAGGCCTCCAAAAAGTTCCAGAGAAGTAGAGGAAGGGATTGCAAAGTTGATCCTGGATAGGTGTGAAAGTAACAGGGTAGTTGTAATGGGGGACTTTAACTTTTCTAATATCGATTGGAAAAGCTATAGTTCAAGTACGTTAGAGGGGTCAGTTTTTGTTCAACTGACAAAACTGTTGTCAGTTTTGACAACACTGTTGTCAAAGGTTTGCAGGAAGGTTTCATGACTCAGTATGTAGATAGGCCAACAAGAGGTGAGGCTATATTGGATTGGGTATTGGGTAATGAACCAGACCAGGTGTTAGACTTGGAGGTGGGTGAGCACTTTGGTGATAGTGACCACAATTCGGTTACGTTTACCTTAGTGATGGAAAGGGATGGGCACGTATCGAATAACAGTAGTTATAGCTGGGGGAAAGGTAATTATGAGGCTATTAGGAGAGATTTAGGATGCATAGGGTGGAGCAGGAAATTGCAGGGGCTGGGGACATCTGAAATGTGGAGCATATTTAAGGAACAGCTTCTGCATGTCCTTAATGAATATGTACCTGCCAGGCAGGGAGGAAGTGGTCGAGTGAGGGAACCATGGTGTACTAGGGAAGTTGAATCTCTGGTGAAGAGGAAGAAGGAGGCTTATATAATGATGAGACATGAAGGCTCAGTTAGGGCAATGAAGAGCTATAAATCAGCCAGGAAGGACCTAAAGAGGGAGTTGAGAAGAGCTAGAAGAGGACACGAGAAGACTTTGGCGGATAGGATTAAAGAGAATCCTAAAGCTTTTTACAGGTATATAAATAATAAAAGATTGGTTAGGGCAAGATTAGGGCCAGTCAGAGATAGCAGAGGGAAGTTGTGCGTGGAGCCTGAGGAGATAGGAGAGACACTGAATGAATATTTTTCGTCAGTATTCACGCAGGAGAAAGACAATGTTGTCGGGGAGAATACTGTGATACTAGGTTGTAGACTGGGCAGGATTGAGGTTCATAAGGAGGAGGTGTTAGCGAATCTTGAGGGTATGAAAATTGATAAGTCCCCTGGGCCAGATGGGATTTACCCTAGGATTCTCTGGGAGGCTAGAGAGGAGATTGCAGAGCCTTTGGCTTTGATCTTCATGTCGTCGTTAGCTACAGGTATAGTGCCGGAAGACTGGAGGATGGCAAATGTTGTCCCTTTGTTCAAAAAGGGGAGTAGGGACCATCCTGGAAATTATAGACCGGTGAGCCTGACTTCTGTTGTGGGCAAGGTCTTGGAAAGAATTATAAGGGATAGGATTTATAAGCATCTAGAGAGAAATAAATTGATTAGGGATAGTCAGCACGGTTTTGTGAAGGGTAGGTCGTGCCTCACAAACATTGAACATAGAACATAGAACATTACAGCACAGAACAGGCCCTTCGGCCTTCGATGTTGCGCCGGCCGATATAAAAAGCAATGCCCCTCCAAACTAAACCATTCCCTTCTCTTCCATATACTTATCAACTAACCTCTTAAACGCCACCAAACTTGGCGCATCTACAACCGCTGCAGGCAGGGCATTCCACTCCCGAACCACCCTTTGGGTAAAGAACCTGCCTCTGATATCCGTCCTATAACTATCACCCCTTAATTTAAAGCTGTGTCCCCTCGTGCTAGCTTTTTCCATCCTAGGAAAAAGGCTATCACTGTCCACCCTATCTAAACCTCTAATCATCTTATATGTTTCGATCAGGTCCCCTCTTAGCCTCCTCCTTTCTAACGAAAACAACCTCAAATCCCTCAGCCTCTCCTCATAAGACCTGCCCTCCATACCAGGCAACATCCTGGTAAACCTCCTCTGTACCCTCTCCAATGCCTCCACATCTTTCTTATAATGTGGGGACCAGAACTGCACACAATACTCCAAGTGCAGCCGCACTAGAGTTTTGTACAGTTGCAACATGACGTTGCGGCTCCTAAATTCAATCCCTCTACCAATAAAAGCCAGGACTCCATATGCCTTCCCAACAACCTTCTCGACCTGACTGCCTACTTTCAGGGATCTATGCACATACACACCAAGATCCCTCTGTTCATCTAGACTACTAAGAATCCTACCATTTGCCCTATACTCTATACATT